>JAVSCE010007054.1:0-10680 GCA_032199065.1 Smutsia gigantea
AGGTAGTATAGCCATTTTGACAAAATTTATTCTTCCTAGCCAAGAGCATGTGATGCATTTCCATTTGTTAGTGTCCTCTTTAATATCTCTTAGGAGTGTCTTGTAGTTTTCAGAGTACAGGTCTTTCACTTTCTTCATTAGGTTTATTCCTAGATATTTTATTCTTTTTGATGCAGTTGTGAATGGAATTGTTTTTCTGATTTCTCTTTCTGTTAGTTCATCATTAGTGTATAGGAAAGCAACAGATTTCTGTGTGTTAATTTTGTATCCTGCAACTTTGCTGAATTCAGATATTAGTTCTAGTAGTTTTGGAGTGGAGTCTTTAGGGTTTTTTATGTACAGTATCATGTCATCTTGCAAATAGTGACAGTTTGACTTCTTCTTTACCAATCTGGATGCCTTGTATTTCTTTGTTTTGTCTGATTGCCATGGCTGGGACATCCAGTACTATGTTGAATAACAGTGGAGAGAGTGGGCATCCCTGTTTTCTTTTCCTCTAATCTTAGACGTGCCAGCTGCCCGCCGTTGGGCATGATGTTACGGGATTGTCATATATAGCCTTTTATGATGTTGAGGTACTTGCCGTCTATACCCATTTTGTTGAGAGTTTTAATCAGGAATGGATGCTGAATTTTGTCAAATGCTTTTTCAGCATCTATGGAGATGATCATGTGGTTTCTGTTCTTCTTTTTGTTGATGTGGTGGATGATGTTGATGGATTTTCAATGTTGTACCATCCTTGCATCCCTGTGATGAATCACTTGATCATGGTATGATCCTTGATGTATTTCTTGAATTAAAGCTGCTATCACTTTGTTGAGTATTTTTGCATCTGCTCATCAGGATATTGATCTGTAATTTTCTTTTTGCGGTGTCTTCTTGCCCGGTGTTTTGGTACAGAGGAAGCTGGCTTCATAGAATGAGTTTGGAAGTATTCCCTCCTCTTCTATTTTTTGGAAAACTTTAAGGAGAATCGGTGTTATTTCTTCTCTATATGTCTGTTAGAATTCAGAGGTGAATCCATCAGGCCCAGGGGTTTTTTTCTTGGGTAGTTTTTTGATTACCAATTCGATTTCGTCACTGGTGATTGGTCTGTTTAGTTTTTCTGTTTCTTGCTTGGTCAGTCTTTAAAGGTTGTATTTTTCTAAGAAGTCGTCCATTTCTTCTATGTTTTCCTGCTTGTTAGCATATTCTCATAATATTCTCTTATGATTCTTTGTATTTCTGTGGGGTCCATCGTGATTTTTCCTTTCTCATTTCTGATTGTGTTTATGTGTGTAGATTCTCTTTTTCTCTTCATGAGTCTGGCTAGGGGTTTATCTCTTTTGTTTATTTTTTCAAAGAACCAGCTCTTGGTTTTATTGATTTTTTCTATTGTTTTATTCTTCTCAATTTTATTTATTTCTTCTCTAATCTTTATTATGTCCCTCCTTCTGGTGACTTTGGGCCTCATTTGTTCTTCTTTTTCCAATTTCAGTAATTGTGTCTTTAGACTATTCATTTGGGAATGTTCTTCTTTCTTTAAATAGGCCTGGATTGCAATATACTTTCCTCTTAGAAGTGCCTTTGCTACGTCCCACAGAAGTTGTGGCTTTGTGTTGTTGTTGTCATTAGTCTCCACATATTCTTTGATTTCTGTTTTTATTTGGTCGTTAACCCATTGATTAATTAGGAGAGTGTTGTTAAGTCTCCATGTATTTGTGAGCCTTTTTGATTTTTTTCTAAAATTTATTTCTAGTTTTATACCTTGGTGATCTGAGACGTTGGTTGGTAGGATGTCAATATTTTTGAAATTACTGAGGTTCTTTTTGTGGCCTAGTATGTGGTCTATTCTGGAAAATGTTCCATGTGCACTTGAGAAGAATGTGTATCCTGTTGCTTTTGGGTGTAGAGTTCTGTAGATGTCTGTTAGGTCCAACTGTTCTAGTGTGTTGTTCAGTGCCTCTGTGTCTTTACTTATTTTCTGTCTGGTTGATCTGTCCTCTGGAGTGAGTGGTGTGTTGAAGTCTCCTAAGATGAATGTATTGCTGTCTATTTCCTCCTTTAATTCTGTTAGTATTTGTCTCACATATGCTGGCGCTCCTGTGTTGGGTGCATATGTATTTATAATGGTTATATCTTCTTGTTGGACTGACCCCTTTATCATTATGTAATGTCCTTCTTTATCTTTTGCTACTTTCTTCATTTTGAAGTCTATTTTGTCTGATACAAGTACTGCAACACCTGCTTTTTTCTCTTTGTTGTTTGCATGAAATATCTTTTTCCATCCCTTCACTTTTAGTCTGTGTATATCTTTGGATTTGAGGTGAGTTTCTTGTAGGCAGCATATAGATGGGTCTTGCTTTTTTATCCATTCTGTTACTCTGTGTCTTTTGATTGGTGCATTCAGTCCATTTACATTTAGGGTGATTATTGATAGGTATGTACTTATTGCCATTGCTGGCTTTAGATTCGTGGTTACCAAGGGTTCAAGGGTTGCTTCTTTACTATCTAACAATCTAACTTAATTTTCTTGTTAAGTTATTGTAAACACAGTCTGATGTTTCTTTATTTCTCTCCCTTCTTATTCCTGTTCCTCCATTCTTTCTATAATAGGTGTTTTATTCTTTGCCTTTGGTTAGTATTTGGGTGGTCTGCTTTCTTTGCTATGATTTTATTTTCTCTGATGACATCTTTTTAGCCTTAGGTGTGCCTCCCTCTAGAGCAGTCCATTTAAGATATCCTGTAGTGGTGGTTTATGAGAGGCAAACTCTCTCAACCTTCGTTTGTCTGGAAATTGTTTAATCCCTCCATCATATTTAAATGATAATCGTGCTGGATACAATATTCTTGGTTCGAGGCCCTTCTGTTTCATAACGTTAAATATATCATGCCATTCTCTTCTGGCCTGTAAGGTTTCTGTTGAGAAGTCTGATGATAGTCTGATGGGTTGTCCTTTGTAGGTGATCTTTTTTCTCTCTCTAGCTGCCTTTAATACCCTGTCTTTATCTTTGATCTTTGCCATCTTAATTATTATGTGTCTTGGTGTTGTCTTCCTTGGGTCCCTTGTGTTGGGAGATCTATGAGCTTCGGTGGACTGCGAGACTACTTCCTTCCCAAGCGAGGGAAAGTTTTCAGCAATTATTTCTTCAAAGACACTTTCTATCCCTTTTTCTCTCTCTTCTTCCTCTGGTACTCTTATAATGGGAATATTGTTCCGTTTGGATTGGTCACACAGTTCTCTTAATATTCTTTCATTCCTAGAAATCCTTTTATCTCTCTCTGCCTCAGCTGCTCTGTACTCCTGTTCTCTGTTTTCTATTCCTTTAACAGTCTCTTGCATCTCATCCATTCTGCTGTTAAGCCTGTCAATCGCTTGTCTGATTTCTGCATTGTCTTTCCTCACTTCCCTCACTTCCTCCCTCAGCTCTTGCACATTTCTCTGTATGTCCATCAGCATGGTTATGACTTTTATTCTGAATTCTTTTTCAGGAAGACTGCGCATTTCCATCCCTTCAGACTCCCTCTCTGGGGTTGTCTGGTTGATTTTGGTCTGAACCATATTCCTCTGTCTTTTCATGGCTGTATAATTTGGTCACTGATAGTTGCCACGTATGTCAGCTGGGCTCTTTAAGACCGCCTCTTGGGGTGCCGAGTCCTCTCGGGTGTAGCTGCACGCTGTGCGCTTTCCTGTGTATTCTCATCTGTCTTTTAAGAATAGTTGTATTTGCTGTGTTTTCGTAGATAAATATATTGTTGGGAGTAGATTTCTGCCGCCCTGCTCACACCGCCATCTTCCCGGAAGTCTCTCAAGATATTTTAATAGCAAATTGGAGGCCGTTGAGCAGAAGATCGAACGACCGGGGAGATGGAAGGTGGGCTCATCAGATCAGGTATCCCAGGGCTGATGATTCTTATTGTATTTTTAATACCAAACTGAGCTTCCAACTGTCATGGAAAATGATGCTGAAACTCCTAAGACCTATGCTGCGTCAAGTAGCACTTACAGAAAATGTGAATGTCATGGCAATAGATTACACAACTGTGACCCGGGACACCCGCAGGAAGGAAAAGTAAGGAAAAGGTGTCATCCTTACAAGTATCACTTCTGGACCATAATTATTTAGAACAGTTTGAGTTTGTCTTTTGAACAGGCAGCAACATTCTTATTCTCAGGCTATTTCTCAGAGATTGTTAGATTCCCCTGTCTCCACAACAAAAAATCAGAAGTAGCCATTTTTAAAGTAATTGCACGGTTCTAGCCATATGCTCTCCCCACTCTTAACTGAGTATCATTCACTTAGGACCCGTGTGATTCCCCTCCTAAATTGGAGGTTTGCATATGTAATTATAGCAAATGATGTGTTTGTTTATATCTCCAAACCACATTCAAAGCTCGCGTCTGACTTCTCTTTGAAATTCAATTTCATCATGTCAGTCCCCAATTTACTGTGCCCAATGGGTCTACAGTTACATGTGTGATGTGCACGCCTCTTTCCCGCAGAGATTGCACAATGGGGCTGCCTGCCACAGTGATGGATCGGAGTGGTGAAGAGGGAGGTTGCTCTGTTTTATTCTTTCTCCTGGTCTAAGTCCCAGCCACTTCAACTGCAACAGAGTTGCAAAAAATAAAGATGCCACCTTGGCAATTTTGACTCATTCCTTTGGACTGTGAGTGATGGCTCATTGCATTCCTTTCTGACAGTAAAAAACATAGTCCCGCTGGAGCACCGTAGCTCACCCTAAGTATGTACTTTTAGCAGGAAGAAAGCTTTTGCCCTTTCTTGGTTTAGCTTGCCTTGGTAACAAGCTTATTTATTTATTTTTTTGGTACAAATAACTAGCAGCTGTGGCTTTAACCCAAAATGTTCAGGTCATTATTTTTATATTCCAGATTCTCCTTAGACAAGCCTGATTGCTCTATTCATTCCAACCGCTCTTCATGTGTGATTCCTAAACAAACTTATTCATTCAAGTATTTTTTAAATGTCTGTCGTCTCTGAACATGAGAAATCTATTAAAATCTAAAACGCAGAGTTTATAATCTCCTACTGATTTTAAAGTCCTTACTGACATGATTGTATAATTTGCATACAGTGCTTACCCATTCAAAGTGTACAGTTCAATGGTTTTCAGAATACCTAATAAACTGCATGACCGCACCCTAGTGTATAATTTTAGACCAATTGCATCACCACAAAAAAAAAAGAACTCTTGTACCCATTCACAGTCACTCACCTGTCCCCCACCTCACCTCATCTGATTTCCTACCAGTTTTCACTTTTGACTTAGATTTGTTTTTATCTGCCTTCTACCTCACATCTGTGAAAATAAAGGTAATAGAAACCCAGAGAACCGAACCCTACAAAGGTTTTCCTGCTTTTCTTAAAGGAACAGAAGCTGCTTGGCTTCCCACAGCTCCAGGTTCACCGGTGTGTATGTTGTTTCAGACTTTGCAGGTAGCCTCTCTCTTTTTCTTTTGGATGATAAATAGGTGAAAAATACATCCTGCAGAAGGTGTACGGATGGAAGGGGAGCCACACCGTTCTCTCAATGACACGTGTGCACTGTGAAAATAAGTAACTTTCCTTAAACATCACCCCAGGAATAATCAGGAGAGGAAGCTGGCCTCTTCCCCATGCACTCACACCACAGTGGGCCATGACTGCATGACCTGGGCCAGGAGGACCTGAAATGACAGGAATGTCCCCAGGGGTACAGAAGGCAAAAGGGCTCCTGTGCCTGGAAGAGCAGCAGGTGGACAGCAGAGTGGAGGTTTACAGCTCTTGCATCCATTTATAGCTTCAGTATAACAAGGGTTACTCATTCTCATTGTGACCTCCTACTGAGGATTGTCTCCTGAAAAGGTGGTGAGGTTCAGGAAAGCCTCCTGCCCCCGTTGAGAAGGTGGTTACTTCTCACTCGGAAAGAGCCTGAAAATGAAGGCGGCAGATTTGTGCGCTAGAGACCCCTGGTGTGGCCATAGTGACCCTTGGTCAGTATGAGTCAGAGCATTGTGCTCTCCTTTATTCCTCCCTTATCCGCGATCTGTGCCCTCACCCATCATCTCCCTCTCCCCCCGGTGCGCCCCACACATGGAGCCTGATGTTCAGTTTCAGTTGCTAAAGCAGCTCAGCATATTTCATTCTTGGATGCAGCTTGGCAAAAAAATTAATGTCAATAAAAAGTCAGAGCAAGATTCAACAGAGGTTGGTGGAATTGCATACAACCTTCTCTTAGAATCAGAAGACCAACTCAGGCATTATCCCAGGAGACTTCGATACAGTAAATGAGAGATGGAGTGGACCACAGAATCTGTTTTTTGAGTTTCCAAAGGTTCTGATGGTCAATTAGGGAGAGAATTTGCTGATTCTCACTTACAACCCTTGATGGCAGTCTTCTCTCCATAATCTCAGACCCTGGTTCATCTTTGAATCCCAAGAGCACTGAGCCCTTGCATCTGTCACAAAGAGGAGCTCAGTGGTCTTCAAATGAGTACTAACTGGTTTCAAATGAGTATTAAAGGCACAACCCCTACCTACACACAAATACTGTCCCTACATACAAAATAACACCTTCCTAAACAAACACATTTTAAATCTATGGTAAAACTAAAGATTAAGATGTAATCCATCTCTTCTACAGCAACTTCTATCAACTAAACATTAATAAAGCTCCTATTCTTTCTTTCAGTCCAGGGACTAGGTAGGCACCAGGGCTGCAGAATGAAAAGGCTAGCCCTTCCCTTGAAGGAATTTTTTCAACCTGTCTAGTGGGAAAATATAGGCATGTGAGCAAAGGATTGTAGCAGAGGGCAAAGAACCATGGTAGTGGAGTAAACTGGCTATGTTGGGACATAGTAGGTGGGTACATAACCCAGGTAGAGAGGTCACCTCTCCAACACTTGAGCTCAATTTGAAAAATCTGTGAGTTAAGCAGCAGGTTGGGCATATTCCAGAAAGAATTCTTGAAAAGGGAGATGATTTGTGCAGTGGGAAGATAGGTTTTCCTCCCATAGTGGGTGGGGTCTAGGCAGCGGAGAGCAGATGAGAGTGGGGCCAACTTGTGAAGAGCCATGTTAGAGCCTCCAGTGAGATTTTACTTTAAAGACCATTGAACCTCATGTGGTCTCTTCTTGGCTTTCCCTAAAATCCCCTTAATCTGCCCATCAGTTCTGTGTCAAACAAAAGCTGGAGGTCATAAGCTCCTCGGCAGAGCTTAGTAAAATATCTTTTCCGTATTTCACATACCTCACCAGTGTTGGGAGTGAGCTTTTCTCTGATTTTCTCTGCTCTTTCCTGTCAATCAGTGTATGTCATGAAAGCAGCCCAATCCACAGTCTCTTGTCTTCAGGGACATTGTAGAGTCAAGAAATACAATTTAAATTTGACCTCCTAATTGCCTTTTGACAATAATAATAATAAAACACAACAGACAAATTGGTGCCATAAGCTGGGCATCCATGACGGTGTTATCTTCCGATTGCCTTTTGTCTTTATACTCAGAGGGGTGATTCATTTATGAGAAACACCATCTGAAGGAAAGATACAGTGATATTTCCCAGGTGGAACTTTATTTTGTGTAAAGATTTAATCACACACAACAATGATAAAATTACAGTACGAGATCGTCTGTGTATAAGAGTTACTAAATTTGAAATAATTATGTCTACACATAGTTATTGCAGAAAGAACTTTCTTTATCATGTATAACCAAAAAAATTATGTACACCTAAAAATGTTAAATCAGAAGGTGCTGTTTCATAGCCTGAATCTAACCAGCATCAACAACCTAATAATTGTTCAAGAACACGCAAATCTTTAATGAGACTCCTAAGGTAGAACTTCAGTCATATGCAAATGAATCATTGAAATTCCTCATTATCAGAAGAAAAGTGGTTCTCTGGTGAATTTTTACATCCCCAGAGTGATTACAGTGCCTAACTGAGGTAAGCAGAAGTGGACCAGATGTCTCAGGTTTGCTTTGTAAATTTTATTTTGTTGTAAGAATAATTCTGAGACTCTCTGGTTGTCCCTGGGGATTGGAGAGTCACTTTTCCCCATTACTTTTGCTTTTTCTCTAACTGGACTTGCTCAGTAAGCTACTTGCTCATATATTTAAAAGTCAAATATTCTTATTTCTATACAGGTCTGATTACAACAACTTCAAGGAAATTGGATCGCGAACAGCAGGCAGAGCATTTTCTGGAGGTGAGTACATAGAGGGAACTGGCGTTCATTAAAACTGCCTTTCACTAAACTTCTCTAACCTTCTGTATAAGCTAGAAATTAAATGTATTGAAACAGTGGACTCCAAAAGGAAGCAATTTGCTTGGGCTGATGGGTAGAGCGTTTGGTGATTTCTGGTACATTCCTCTGAGTGCAGTCCTTGGGCTGAGCAAGGACAGGGGAGCAGCCTTCGCCCTCTGCTAGAACAAGCAGACGTATCATCATCTCTCCCTTGACTTGAAGCCCCTTTTCCAATAACAAGAAAAGCAAGTTCAGGAGTGGAGCCTCCTGAGCCTCTGCAGCCCCGGATGTTAAAGGAGAACAACTCCAAGTGCTCTAGTTTAAATGAAGTACATCCTTTGTGCAGAAGGGTTCTGTCTTTGCTCCTCATTTCTTTTCTTGGGAGAGGGTTGAGGAGGAGAAGGCTGCTAGTTGATTCACTGCCTGAGAGAACTGTTTCTGAAACCATAAAATGTACTCCTATAATTCATTAAGACAGAAACAGCAGCAATATAAACTATAAGAACATTATTTCTGGAGGGGGAAAAAAGTGCCATAAGGCAAAGGATGAGAAAATAGATATGAAAGAGCTTCATGGAGCATTCTTCTATACATATCGAGTATTTTAATTGGGAAGTTTGAAGTCTGGGTGGTATTATGACACCGTGATTTAAGTGTGACAGTCTGACAGAACAATGAGAATGCTTGGAAGTTTGCACCCAGGGCTTTGTTAAGGTTTTATAATATGTCCACGCTTCTGAAATGATCTCTTAGTACCAAAAAATTATTAATGGAATCTACAGGTCCTCCTTACACACACACACACACACACACACACACACTCTCTCTCTCTCTCTCTCTCATCCCCCACAAATCTTTCTGGTGTTCTCTTTTAAATCCATTCATGAGTAATGACTTATTTGAAGAACACTGGACTAGGAATTGGTGCCGGTGGGTCCCAGCGCTGCCCTGCCGTGCTTAGCTTGAAGTGCTTGTCCATGACTTGAAGCGCTGTTTGATTGCCCTGGGCCTCAGTTTCCCCTACTGTGAAATGTGATGGCAAATAATTACTCTCCCATATACCTCAAAGGATTGCTATTAGGATCAATCCTCCTATCTTACAGTAAAGTATTTTTAAAACTTTTAAAGCATGACCCATAATAAAGGATTATTATTATCATCATCATACAGCACTATGATAATCCTCTTAAAACACTGCTATCATCTCATAAAGATGAAAGACTCCAGGCTGCCAAAAATAATTATTATTATTCTTTTTTCAAAATCATACTAATGGGCTGCAATACATACTTGGTCCAGAATTAGACTACATTTGCCAGACTAATAACACCTTATATTATATCTATGTGCTCCTTTCTGCCCAGCAGAAACTCCACGGCTCCTGGGGAGGCTGCGTTCTGGGATAGTTGAAGCCATTACCTCCAAGCAGAGAAAAGGAAGGGTGTCTCAATAGCTGCGGAATCTGCCCGGGATGGCTTACTGCCTGTCCCTGGAAATGTGGTGTCTTCGCCTGGGGTGGGGGTGGAGGGTGTGGTGCAGTGTGACTAGGTAAAGCGGCCAGAGTGTTTATTCTCGGTGTTTGAATTTACTTCCCAAAAGATTCCTTAACAGTTTCACATCCTTTACAGACTTACATTGATACTGATCAAACATTTTGATTTGTTAAAAGACTAACACAGATAGATCTGGAACATTTCTCAGTAGCCTGCCTAGGGAAGTCGTGTAGCAGAGCAGGTAACCTCACAGGATTGTTGGGAGATTAAAGCATGAAGTATGTGGATAACATCCAGTACAATACCTGATGCTAAGCAGGTGCTCAGTAAAGTGTGGCTATAATCATTGCAGTTTTAATAGTCATATGGTATCATAATACCTGAACACTTGTAAAGATCCTACTTCATGTCCACACTCCCGAGACAGAGAGTAGTTTCAGGCAACTCACTTGCAGAAGGAGCTGCAAGCAATGACCAGCTGGGTCCCGGGCACTGCCCTATATGCTGAGCAGGCAGAGGGACAGGAAGGATGGGGAAGCACATGATAAATGGATAAATGCTGTAACTTCAGATACAAGCTCTCTGAGGCCACTCACAGAAGGTTCTGTGATAAGGCCTGAGAGTGGGGAGGGGTAGACAACATTCAATAGACTGCTTAGGAGGGCCTCTTTGAGAGGTGACATCTGGTGACATGAAGCCAAGATTCCGCTCAAGGTCAGGATGATCACCAAGGCCAGTGTGTTGAAGGGTCTAATGATGGAGGAGGTAAAGATAGTAGGAAATCAAGTTGGAGAAGGCAAACAGGATTGAAGTAAGGATTCTGAGTTGTTTCTCCTGAGTGCAGGGAAAGCCATTTCCTGAGTGACATGATGTGATTGCCAGTATAAGAGAATTCTGGCTGCTCTGATGGGCAGGGCACAAGTGGTGGGGAGACCACGAGGAGCTTTTAAAGGTATGAT
>JAVSCE010007055.1:0-52454 GCA_032199065.1 Smutsia gigantea
AACAAATGGGAATTACTGACTTGGGTGTGTGTATATATAGTTGCTTCTGGAATTAGGACTGAAAATCTCTGATTTTTTTTTCTTGACTTTTGGTATGCACCAAATACTTTTTCCCTGCTTGCATATTTATCTTTCTGATTGTGTTTCCCTCAGCCTGTTATTAAAATGGACTTGCTTTGTCTAAGCACACCTATTTGGATTGGGAAAAAGTCAGCCCAGGAGTTTCCAAGGTGAGAAGGAGCAGCCAGTTTGGACTAATTAATTTTGCTTTAGAGATTTCACAACATGGAAAATCCATACTCAGACACCCTAAGCTTGACTGGGAAATGCAGGGATGACTACAGAGAGTGTGGAAGAGGTGACAAAGGTTTCAGGAACCAGGGACTGAGCTAATTAGCTAGAGTCAAAGGCATGCCCAGACTATGGTCCAGTCAGGAAAATAATTCTGAATGTCTTTCTGTTAATGGAGATGACAGGTGATTAATTTTGACTTGAAATTCCTAAACAAATTCAGTAGGCTCATTCTGTGCCACGGGTTGCAAACATTTGCTTTACCTGTGGGTCTTCATGGCAGCCTAGAGATTATTTTAGCATCTGGGAATATGAGTTAATTCCAAGACTCAGCAGATAGGGAAAACAGAGGAGTCTTTTGAGATTGACTAAGAAACTGGGTGCGGGTTCTGAACCTTCAGGCCCTGATTATTAGCAGTCTTAGCTGTGAGGAAAAGGACCAGCTTCTTAAGTGTCTAATACTTATAGGTATTGAATTAAGTGATGGGAGTGAACAACTCAGTGCCTTTCTTTAAAAGTGAGGGTTCTTTCCTGAGTCTCTTAAGGGAAAATGCCTGACTTTATTCTAAAATGCCTTCTTCTTAAATAATTTTTTATGATTGTCTTTTTTAGAACTCTCTAGAGCCCAGACATTCTGTTGAGCTCAAAGGGACCTCCGTGATGGAATTACTTTCAGACACAGACTCAAAAATGAGTCCTAGATTTGAAATGGGAATATGTTCAGCAGCCTAGGCTATATATGAAACTGCTATGAACCCCCTTTTTAACACTTTCTCATCATAATCTCTCCTTTAAAGCCAAACTCTAAAGGAAAGGAATTTCCATACATTTGTCAAATGCCATCACATTGAAAATGTCATCAGAATCCTAATTAACGCAAAAATAATACCAACTTGCTGGTTAAGCAGCAACCTAAACTCTATAGTTTTCTTTGCTAGGAAATTATCTGATGCTCATAACTTAACAGTGTTGGGAAACTAATAAAAATCAAATGATACCACTGCTATGTAATTTGACTAACTTTGAAATTTGTCTTAAAATTGGATGACAAATAAGATCTATCACTATGTATTTAGCAGAATAAGAAATGTAATCCTAAAGGCTTATTCATTAGGAAGCTGATTCACACAATTTTGAAGTCAAAATTAAATGTCTTGGTGAGAAATAGGAATTGGAGTAAGTAAAAAGATGATAAACATTCTAAAATGATCTTTATTTTAAAAAGTTTTAAAGCTTTTTATATACACACAAAAAAAGGGTATATGGAAAGAGAGGTAGAGGACTTGCAGATTCAAAAGGAAGTAAGACAGCATTACAGCGAGAGGGAACTCACAGGACATATTTAATTGCCAGTTTTCTGAACTGTATTCTTTATTCTTTATTCTTCCTGGATTCAGTGACATTAGGATGCATCTTGAGAACTGGCTGGAGATTGACCTTGTCCCTACTTGTCTTTGGGATAATTACTTTGGATGTTTTTCCTTAACCCTTCTCCTTGGTGATTCTGTATGGTGCCACATTATGCCTTTTTGCTGACATACTGCCTGTTTTTTGGAATTGCTTCCTGCTCTGTGCTCCTTTTCAGAGACTCTGAAGCCAGATGAGGAATAGTAATTCTCATTAATCTCATAACTTGCTCTCAGAGAAGCAATGCTATAAATAGGACTCACATTCAAAATACTGCATGATGTGTTTTTGGTGCCAAGTAATGTACTCAGGTCTTACATGTAATGCATGCTTTTCCAAATGGTAGGAATTCAGGGAAGGTTTGATATAGTCATCAAGCACATAGGCATTAGAAAAGTTGGGCCATTTTTCATGGGTAAAGCATATGTTGCTTAAATATGAGGAAATGCAGGGGAAAAGATAGCTGTCAAAATCTTTGCTCCATTAAGAAGGTCATTTTATACTCAAGAATTACAGAGTCTGAGGGTTGAAAGGGTACTTTTGAGAACACCTCTAAACTCACATCCAATGCTTTAACCTGTGCTTATAAAAGAACAAGAACACTTCCTAGAACCAAAGGCTTAACAAACCATGATAAAATGTCATACCCACAAATCAGAAGCCATGATTTTTAAAAACGAAACTGAAAATCTGATTTCCGGGAAGATTGATCAGGAGAGTTATTCCAGATAGATTTTGTGTGTAACTCTTGAACGGTGCATGTTTTTCCTGCAGACAATACAGCAATTCTAAGTAGTTGGATGTTGTATTTCCACCTCCACTCCTACCACCCCCAGAATCTGAATAACTTGAGAAAAGTCTAGTTTAGCCATTTACACAGTCCTGGACTATACCTATTGCTGTTTTTTTCTCATGGCAATTTTTTTTCCCTCCTAAAGTATTTTGGACATTATAAATATTGGTGTCTTGCTTTTATTGGCTTGAAATGCTAGTTTAAGTTTGTGTGAACTCATTTTCATTGATTTGTTTTAAAATTTTAATGTGTACTTAAGAACTCCGTTGCTTCCTGAAAAATATGAATGTACCTAGGTTTCTATTGCCCATTACTAGTTAAATTTTAGGTTATGAGATCAGGTAGTAGATTTGATTGTAGACAGGGTTTAAGAGTGTGAGACTAAGGAACATGCCTGTCTTTTCTGGCCTACCTTTGTGTATTCCTGCTCTTCCTCCAGCCCTGGCCTGTACTACACACAGAGACACCCACATGCTGTCAGGCACAGTCCTCTGCATTCAAGGGGTGCTCAGTTAATTTTTGCTTTACTCCCTATCATTCCCTATTGCTTCAGAATTCTTATTTGTCTATAACCTGTACTAAGCCACTTAGCATCACAAGGAGGAAAATGGTGTTCATGCTTACTGACCTCTCTGAATCTCATCTCATGATCTCACAATGTATGCACTGATCATAAAGAAAAAGGCTAAACAGGGCTTCTCAACCTCAGCATTATTGACATTTTGGGCTGGATAATTCTTTGTTGTGTGTGTGAGGGAGTCCAGTGCATGGTAGATGGTTAGTAGCATTCCAGGCCTTTATCCACTAGATGTCAATAGCAATGCCCAGTCATGCCAACCAACATTATCTCCAGATATTGCCAGATATCCCCTGGAGGGCAAATCAAACCCCAGTCAAGAACTACTGGGCTAAGAAAATATGAATTGTTTTATGGAACACATCATCCTCCTGTAAACACACATAGCAGGGATTGTTTCTTGTTTACCACTATATCACCAGCTTTTAGAATTGTCTTGGGAGATGATAGGGTTCAGGGATACTTATAGGCCTTACTATAGAGTATGGAATATGGTTTTCATGTGATACTGACCTGTTAGCTTCTATTTTCTGGTTTATAATAGGTATTCCATTAATATATTATTTTCAATGACTTTTCAAACCATATGATGAATGAATGGACAAATGACCTTCCCACCTAGGACTTTAGATCTTGAGAAGAAGGTAGATCTGGGCTGGGCATTTCTATAATTCAGTGATTCTTCAAGTTGAGGTGTCACTCTCCCACTCTCTTTGGAAATATGTGGGAGCTATGCTATGTTACTCTTCACATACGGATGAAGGCAGTTCTCTTCAAACAGAGGTCTGTGATCCATTATCGGATTCTAAAATTTGATTTAGAGGGGACTTGGCTAGCATTTTAAAAAACAGAAATTGGATAAAATAGAATGTATTAGAATATATCACATATTGTCAAGGTATGTATTAACATTTTTGTTGTAGTTATTCTGTGTTTGTTTAGGGTCCTAGACTGTAAGGTAAAAAATATTTTTTGATTGTAGGTTCTCTCAGAAGACTTTGAAAGTTACTCACTGGTGGTGTAGCTCAGGCACATGGTGACCAGAGCAGAGAACATTTCTCACTCTCTCCCGGTTGTGGTTGGTAAATGAAGGCTAAGAGAACAAAAAGGGGAGAGACAGAGACAGCAGAGACCTTGGCCTTTGGGGGCAATGTCTGCACCCATGGCAACACAAGGAGGCATGGCATCTTTTGGAATGGTGTCATAGGGGGTGATGGGAAGTAAAGTCAGAAAACCACGGGCTTAAGCCTAGGAAGCAGTGACTCTTGTTCCCTTTGTGTGTTCTTTTTTAAAGCATGAAGGGATACAGCTGTTCTGCAAAATTTCTTTTCTTGGCCCTGTGAAAAATGATACCAGCATATTGCACTGATCTTCTGTTTACCCAAGCTGAAGGAGTCCAGTGTTTCAATAGTCTGACCAGGTGTCCCTTGCAACTGTATTGACTCAGATGATGGCAAATGAAGATACTTCCTCTAAGGGAAAAGCCTGTCACTCCTGACACTTAGAACAAGTATAGGCTAGTTGGAAATGCCTCTTTTAACATTGCTAACATGAAGAACATGTGGATTTGGAAAACATATGTGTTCTTGGTGGATTTTTTTCTTATATGTAAAAGACAATTTATTCTGAATTCAGAAGGTGACTGGTTTTATGGACTATAAAATGCAATGATTAAATTACATAAAACCAAGTACTGGTATATTATTCATAAAAAAAGATGATAACATTTCCCTTTTCACTTTATTTTAAAAGCCAGAGGGAAAAAGAACTACCAAAAAAAACCACAGAATTTACAGCCAGGAACATTACAAAAGGAAGTGTCTAGATTAAGCAAGGAGTGCTAAAAAAGACATTTACTAACTGGAGTATGTTCTTCTGGAAGTGTCTACATAAAGCCACTTTCCTTTTTCAAAATGTGCCAAGTACTTTAGAGAGTGCTCCGGTTCTTATTTTGCACAGGTTTCCTGCCAGATAAACTTGGGCCTTGGGCATTCTTAGTGCTGAAAAAACTTTCGCTGACCTATTTCTTGTGGCCCATCCTAATATGCTCCCAGACCCTCTGTCCTCTTACTTTGTTGCTAACCTTTTCAGTCCCATATCATCCCCTAGTCCTGATTCACAGCACTTGCCCTTCACTGATTCTAATTGCATTTTCTCACTGCCTCATGCCCTTTTGGATTCTATTGTTCCAGACCTAGCATCTCCTCATGGTAGCATTCCTTTAGGCCTCTTTCTTTTCTCTTAAACAGAACTTAAGCATAGATAAAATAAGCATGTTTATAGCACGTTTTAAGGCATTAAGAAAAAATATGGAGTGTGTTGAAGGTTGCCAGGCGAAGGAAATGCTTATAGATGGAAAAGAAATCATGGGTGCTCTTGGTTTGTTTTTACCCTAAAATCACTTTGGAGTAAAAAGTGCAAACCAGAGAAAGATCAAACCAATGTGACATCAAATGAACTATTAAAAATAAGGAGAATTTAGTAAGGCAGTTATATACAAGATAAAGATATAAAAATGGCCTTCTCTATTCTAGGAAAAATCACCTAAACATGGAAATAGGACAAAATTTCCCATGCTTGATATGGAAACAATATCTAAAAAATATTTAGCAATAAAGGCAACAAGATACAGGACCTAAATAATGAAAAACATAAAATTGTTATTGAAAGGCACAAAGCAAGAGCTGAGCGAGTGGAAAGATACACTATGTTCTAGGATAGGAGGGCTTAAAATAACAACATATCAGTAAATACTCTACAGTTCTCAGTAAAATTCCAAAAGGGCTTTTCTTTTTAGAGTTAGATAAAATGTTCTTGTAGTTTATGCGGAAGGATAAATACTCATGAATAGAGGAGAAATTTTGAAAGAGAAAACTGACCAAAACGGCTGTCTTCTCAAGCATCAGGGCATACAGTAACACCACAGTAAGCCAGTCCATGGTACCAGCAAATAAATAGACTAATACTCCGAAGAGAAGAATAGAGAATCAAGAATTAAAGCCCAGTATACATGAGAATATGCAATATCCACCCAAAGTAAGTTTACCACATACCTCCTATACATCAAGTTTTATTCTAGGCATGGAAAAATTACATATTGCTATTTCGATAGGGAAAGAATAGATTATTTAAAGCTGGTGTAATTGACCAGTCATCTGGAGGAAAATAAATTTAAACCTCTTTCATATTATATACAAAAACACATTCCAGTGTCAAGGTATAATTTTCAAAAGTTAGAGATATGACTCCCATATGAATATAAATTGAACACAAGTCAAAGATTTATTTGACTCATTAATGAGGGGAACAAGCAGGATGGTAAAACTGGTTCAAAGAGCATTTGAAAAATAGAGATTTATGCAGTTAAGTCACGAAAGACAGGCTGGAACAAGCTTACTAACTTAGAGACAAAACTGGCTTACCACCAACAGAAATAAAACTAACTTATTTTCTCTGTTGGACAGAAATAATCTGTCTAATAGTTTGTATCTTTATTGAAGAAAAACTTTTTCATATGAAAAGTCATGGAAGCTGGGTCCTAATCAATGGTAAATAGCAAATCAAAATGGTACATTGCCCAGTCTCTAAGACTAGAGAATTAAATAATCCTTTGATGGCCCTTAGACAATGCCTGACCATGACAATCAAGGGCATGCATCATTCTTTTGCTGTATTTCCAAGTTTTGGATGATTTTATTTAATACCATGTAGATCAAAATTGTTAATGTAAGTAATAAAGCAATTTAAAAAAGTACCTGGAAGAAAACCTAAGAGATACCTACATGTACATTCTGGAGGTGAGGAGATTGTAAACAAGATCAAACATTCATAATTTATAAAGAAAAAAACATATATAAAATTGAAAAAGAAAAAGATTTTTTTTTTGTGTGTGAGAAAAGATACTATAAAAAACATCACTAAATAAAAATAGATTTGGAAGAATTTTTGGAATGTAGAGGATGAATGTAGAGGGTTAATGTAAAAAGAGTTTTTTATGGATTGACAAGAGGATAAGCTCTCAAGGGAAGAATGAGCAAAAGATATTCAGAGGAGATTCAGGAAACAGTAAAGATGCTCAAAGTCACTAGAGGCCAGGGAAATGCAAATTAAAGTAACAAGGAGATGGCCTTACACCTAACAGAGTGCCAGAACCTTGACAGTGGTATGCCTTACTGGTGGGCATGCTGGGAAGAGTGTTCTCATACTCTGCTGATGGAAACAGGAATTGTTATATATATCTTTGGAATATAAGCTAGAAATAGCGATTAAAATTAAAAATGCGTATCTTCCTCAACCCAGCAAATCTTACTTCTGAGAAACCGTTAGAAGGAAAAGCACCAGGACCTAAGAATATGTGTTTAAGGATGTTTACTCCAGCATTTACTAGACAAAAACCGGGAGGAAATGAATGCCAATAGGGGAATGATGAGTAAATTATAGAACATTCACCCTACCTAATATTATGCATCTGTTAAATGAAAAAGAATTGGACCCAAACCAGGTGACTGGGCGGGATTTCCATGTTATTGTTGCATGAGAAAAGCAAGATGCAGAAAAGTCTCTAAAATATGATTTCATATAAAACAAAGATGTGATCCTGCCACATTTTTATGTATACAGATGTTTATATGTAATTGTATAAACATGCAGAGAAATGTATGAAGATAAGTATCCCCAGTAGTTACCATGCATGACAATGGGGAAGGAGGGAGAGAGAACACCAAGCAAATGGGGAAAAAGAAACTTAACACTGCCCTGGCAACAGCTCTGGTATGCTCACATCTGTGCATTTATGGAAAATCATATTTGTGTATATGTAAAAAGAAAATTTCTAAAAAGTGTTTTGACTCTCATGAGAGAGAAAGTTAACACAATGACAATCACTGAAGGAAGAGTAAGGGCTACATGAGCAAAAGAAGAGATGAACAGCTGTCATTGGGACTGGAAACCTGGATGCTCTCCTGGCTTCCTCCAGACCCCACAGAGAAGGCCTGCCCAGCGAAAAGCTGCATTAAGCTTTGAAATGACAGCTTTGCATACTCTTGGATATGTAACCACTCTGCTCTCTCTTAAAACAGTTTAGACCCCAGAGATGGAGAGAGATGAATTCTTCTGCATAAAGAAAGAGATGGAAATTTGGGGGTTGGGAGGTGGTAAGGGATTCTGACAGGAAGGGGTCCTAGAGGAAGGCAGAGCTGTGAGAGAGGAAGGCTCAGCGACAAGGCAGAGCAGCCAAAGGTCCCAGTAGAGTATGCCTCTAGCTGATTCTCAATTCATTTGCTGTAATGAATGTTCCCCTGCCTTCTGCACCTGTACATCTGCTAAGATAGCTATGCACCACCTGAAAGAAGTGGTAGAAGCAGTTAGATGGATAACAAGGTGAAGAGGGGTGTAGAGGGAATAGGTTGGTATTAATGGTCCTTTTATGTCTGGGAAGTGTCTTAGAAGGTGAGGAGCAGGGCATAAGGCAAAGTGAGTTTGGATTTCTTTGGATGGAATGGTCTCTTTGTGAGATAACTGCATGCTCCTCCCTCCCTTCCTTCTTCATTCCTTCCTTTGCCAGATACTCTGATAGCGCATGATCACAGGACATAATCCTGGGATGTAGCAATTAATAAGACACTACTAATGTGCCTTCCTGGAATTTATACCCTATCTCCTGTCTTCCTGGAGTTTACACCCTATCAGAGGCTGTACCTGATTCTGCATAGAGTGAGTTATAATTGTGGTGAGTACTGTGAGGAAGTACATGGGTCGAAGACAGTTTACAGACAGGGCAGCTGGGTGGAGGTCTGGGATTGAGCACTGAGGCTGTCAGTTCGGCCTGCCAGCCATTCTACAGAGACCTCAAGAAAACAGGAAAAAAGATTGGGAAGGTGGGAGGGGCCAGGGAGGAAATAAATGTGTAGAGGTGGAGTGGTGAGGTGTTTTAAGAATGTGAAAATTCAGTTGCAGTTCTGCCCAGGACCACTCCCTAAGGGAGGAAGAAATGCCTTTAGGGGTGCCAGCATGCACTTACTTTTCTATAGTTGGATTACTGGCCATACCTCTTGTGTCTAGGGAGGAGGGAAGCAAGCTGCCATTATCAGCACCAGTGCTGTGCTAAGTGCTGCCTGTGGGTTACCTTGTTTATTTTGCAGATGGCCCTGTGCGGTAGATATCATTTCCACCCATTACATGTGTGCAAGATAAAGGAGAACCTATAACTTATACATGTTTAAGTTCCTTTTTTGGATTTTGTTTTGTTTTGATTGCTTGGTTTAGAAGGTCTAAAGGTGGGAAGTGAGAGGGAGAATCAGATCAGGCCACATTGTTTTGCATGGTGAAGCAGGCTGGTATTGGAGAAAAGTATTTCAGAGTGGGGAGGAAAAGCTGGCCAGGCTGGAGGAAAGCTGGGGAGCGTGGGACTTTTGAAGTGGGCAAGAAATGAATTGCAATGCACACAGTGAGGCACAGGGCTCGAAGGAGAGACACAAAAGAGATTTTAAGGAAACCTATCAGCATGCTCTGCCAGTGGAATACCTTTTTCCCTTTGCTCTCTGTCTCATGAACCACGTTTTTCTTCAAGGTCTTTAGATTTGTGTCTCCTGATGCTGAGATGATGGAGCCTAAAGATGGGTACATGGATGCCGGTCTTTTTTGGGTTTTGGATGGATGAGGAAGCCAAGGTTCAGATGGCTTAAGTAATGTTCCAAAAGTCGCTTCACCACTCTGCCTCTCAGTTTCTTTCCCTGTAAAATGAGGGGTGGACTAGGCGTGATGCTCCCAATTCTTTGGGGGAGAACAAGCTGACTTCTTTCCTCACCACATGGGCCAGCAGCTCCGCCCTTGTTAGGCCTCTGTGGGCTTCAGATCCTTGCTCACCTGGCAGCTGCCCCTGGAAGAGTGAAAATGACCCCGAGACACTAAAGTGGAGAGGTGCCCTCGGCAGAGGGCCTGGGGGCCAGAGTCCTGTCTCTGATCTTCAGGTCAGGGGGACAACAGCTCTGAATAAGCTCTTTCTTCCCCAGAGAACCTGCACCCCTCCACCACCCTCTGCCCCCCAGCCGCAGCCAGGTGGCCTAATTGGGCTGGAGGAGACACTCCCTGCACTTCACCCTCTCCAGGGCCTCTCAGGGAAAATCTACTGATTGCTGTCACGAGAACTTGATCATCTCCTGAGTTTTCTTTCCATCAACACATGGAATACTCCTTTTCTAATAAAGCTTCTTTAAAAGCAATATTGCTCTCCTGGCTATAAAAGTAACTTGCTTACTATAGAATATTTAAAAATTCATTAATGTATATTAAGGAAAAAATTAAAATATTCTGTATTTTCACATTGAGAGACCATTGCTTTTTGGTGTATATAGTTTCTGTCCTTGCTCTCTGCCCACTTTATTGTATTCATTCATTGATAAGTATCCACTGAGCATCTGTGATGTGCCAAGCCGTAGGCTCAGATAAATCGGTGAACAAGGTGGAGAAGCCCTAGCCCCCAATGTGATCATATTTGGAGATGGGGCCTTTGGGAGGTGACTTATTTAGTTGAGGGGGATCCTCATTATGGGATTATATAAAGGGGAATTAGTGAGAGAGAGAGCGAGCGCGAGGTCTCCATGAGCACAGAGGAGAGACCACGTGAGCACAGAGCCAGACGGCGGGTGTGGCAAGGCAGAGAGAGCTCTCACCAGAGCTCAGTCGTGCTGGCACTCTGATCTTGGACTTCTAGCCTACAGAACTGTGAAAAAATATATGTCTGTTGTTTAAGCCCCGCAGACTATGGTGTTTTGTTATAGCAGCCTGAGCCGACTGAGAGAGAGAAGCAGTCCTAGAGAAACACGGGACCCCAGTGAGCCCAGGCTGTCCAGCCTGCAAGTAGCTTGGCCATAGAGTCTGCTTTTACCTAACCTAGTCTGACTCGGGTTTCTGTCACTGACCATCATGAGACTTGGCTTACAATAAAGGAGGACATACTTGTTCATTTATATTTTGGACCTATTTTGAGTTTCGTTTAGTATAATTTTTGTGTTTTTAGTATGAATGTGGTAGATAAAGGAATAAAAGGAAAGCCAGTAATGCCTGAACAGAGAGGCCACACCATTTAGGTAGAATTTGTTCTAGTTCACAGGGATCACCCTCAGGTCAGAAGTTGTAGGACTAAGAAATACTTGGGGGAACTACCACTAAAATTGGAAAACCACAGAACCCTTTGAGATAACATCAAATCGTTCATAACTCCACTTATGTTGAAAGTAATAGCAATTTACTGAAACATTTGCCCAATATACTCTCCTGAAAATCTTAGTTCATTACAAAATAAGAAATGGGCAAGAAGGAATTATTATTATTTTCAAGCAAATTATTGATAGTGATAAGAAATAATCAGTTAATCATCATGAGTCCCCAGTAGATTCTTGCCAGGCTCTTGAGGGAAGAACATGATTTAGCACTCCTGGATTTGGTCCCGATCAGAACAGCAGCTCTTAATTTCAGGAACTTGATTCTGTCCCTGCTTTGCTTACTCCTCTGCCTATATGCAGGAAGCAATTGGAAAGAATGTGTTTCTTTATTTGGTAAGACTGTGCCTTATATATGTGAAGCCCAAGTGCTCAAATACTCATCTCTGTCATTCTGGCTGTAATCAATGTGCATCAGCCAGTTCATCACAGGTGTTCCCTTGGAAAGATGCCAGCAACCACATAGCCACTGGGGATCCAGGAAGGTCCATTTTCTTTGTGCTCACACCATTTCTTTGAATGTAAAATGAGGTTTATACTATCAAAGTATTTAATAAATCATGCAATACATCACTGCTGTTGGAAATCCCTTAATCATGTGGAGTTTTATGATGCTATAGAAATGTAGCAGAGAGGGAAGAAAATCCCTATTGATGTGAGTGGAAATAAATGACAAGTCTGAAGATTCCCCGCAGCCTGGGGAGAATTAGGCATTTCTAATGTGTAATAGCTTGTGGAAGAGGACTAGGTGTCTGATCTTCCTTTCAGAGCAAACACGCGGGAGCAGCTGTATCATGCCAGCATCAAAGACACGCAGGCAGCTCCGTGACCAGGCCTGCACTAGGAATGTCACGGCACTAATGGGTTCCAGTCACTCCTAGAAATACATGCCAGCTTCTTCCCGAAGCCGAGTATTTGATCCTCTTCACTCATCATCATCAGGGGGCTGTGTTCTGTGGGAATGGCACCGTGTTTCCCACGCCAAGGGACAAAGCTGGGGACCTCTGCATTTCTCTCTTTCTGTTTGTTTGATGCCCTTCAAGGTCCCTTATCCTGTGTCTGTGGTTCCAGGCTTCTTAGAGCAAAAGGGCCAGTGC
This sequence comes from Smutsia gigantea, assembly GCA_032199065.1. Taxonomy (NCBI): domain Eukaryota; kingdom Metazoa; phylum Chordata; class Mammalia; order Pholidota; family Manidae; genus Smutsia; species Smutsia gigantea. Next base: position 12,385 of record JAVSCE010007055.1, read on the forward strand.
CCTGCCCATGTCCCCAGGCCTCAGATTAATGGGCTCAACCTTGGCTTTTGCTTGGGAATAGAAGAGTTCATCCTACACTGACTCAAATTGTTTTAGGCCCATTTTGCAGTGGCACTATCCCATTACCTGGAAACTCTCTCTATATGTTAGAATTGTTTCATTTAGAAGTTCTTATCTCAAACTGTTGTAAGAAAAAGAGGAATCTGTTGTTTTATTTTAGTAAAAGGCCCATGGGTATACTTTCAGTCAAGTCATAATGTCACTAAGGAGCTATCCCGAGAAGAAGGACTGGGTGCTGGCTGGGCAAATAATGGATGCCCACCAGTGTCTTCTATATGCTATAAAAACACAGTGAGTTTAGAGTGTAGTGGGGATCCTTATGAATGTAGGTGTAATTGCAATATAGCATGATGCATTTTAAGATGGCAAATTACAGCATGCTCTGATCACATAGGAGCACCCAACCCAGTTGAGAGCGGAGCAGGGTCAGGGAAACCTTTATAGATGAAGGATATTTAAGTAAAATATGTCTTAGGGTTAGGTGGGAAGTGATTACTGATAGGGTTTGAGGGGAGAAGGTGATGAATATCTTCTTTTTAATATGAAACTACCAAGTCATCCTAACCTTTGACTCCTAAAAACTTAAGTACTGTAATAGCCTACTGTGGACCAGAAGTCTTACCAGTAACATGAATAGTCGATTAGCATGTATTTTGTATGTCATATGTATTATATACTATACTTTTACAATAAAGTAAGCTAGGGAAAAGAGTTTTTTTTCAAACTGTTGAGAATTTCCAAGATATTTCATTATATGAATGAAAAAATATCCCATGTGAGTGGACCCATGTAATTCAAATCATGTTGCTCACTTATTTAATGTAGTTGTGTGTCAGTTCATAGCATTTATTAAACTACAGTCTCTCCCTCAACATTAATGTTTTTCCCTTTCTATATGCCCTTCTCTGTGCTGTGAGCATTTCTTTTGTGGTTGGGCATACTCTGGCTCTTACTAAGTTTCTCTAACTTTTGGCATACCAAAACCAAAAAACAGGAGCACCTAGCAAATACCTGGCAAAAAATGAGTCACCAATACATTAAAAACCAATCAGTTCATTCATTAAGTGAGGAAGGCAATAGATGGGAAAAGTACATCTGGTCTGCAGTGTTATATTTGGTCTATGAGGACCACTACCAAACACCTGATTGAAATTTTCTAAGTTCTTTTGATGCTGCACTTTGTGTGAATTTAATTTTCTTACCTTAATTCTGGATTGATTCCAGATTTAAGCTAGATTAATTCATGATTAAACTTACTGAACATATTTATATTTAGCAATCTCTGTGGCAGACCCTCAGATGAGGGGAGAGCATCATTTTAGTCCCACTTTGCACATGCTCTTGCTGCATCTTCTTCATCACCATCAATACCGTTGCTAATTTTATCATTGTTACTATTTATTGGGCAACTAATATGCTCCAGACATTACACAGTCATTTACAATTATTTCACTTAATGCTCACCATTGCCTCTGAGGTAGGTAGTATTATTTCTGTTCTACAAATGAGAAAATGGAGGCTTTGTAAAGGTTAAGCTATACACTACAAGAAAACCTCTAGTAAATGGCAGAACTGGAATTGGAACAACATCAAAACATCCTCATGGACCAACAGTTGCATGAAAGGGGCAAAGTCATTATGGCTGGTCAAAATCACTCTATCAAACTGTAATGCTAGCTGTGATATATGAGCTGTGGGCAGGTGTTTCCCATAAGTGCAAGGAAAAGGTTTCTGTGGTGCTAATTAATTTAAAATTATTATATCTGCTACTTGGGAAATGACTCTTTAGAAGAAATTTGAATAGTTACTTGAGATACAAGCTCAGAGAGAGCTCTGAAAAGATGAAGGTGCTATTTATGGGGATGTTTTTGCAAAATGGAACATTTAATACACTAAATCCTTTTAGTGCTACAGCATTATTCACAACAGCTTATAGATGGAATGATTGTCAAAGCAAACCTGGGTATGCATGGGAAACTAATGGTGTTCTTATTTCATATGCTGGGCTGGAAAGGAATTTCACCAAACATTATACTTCAGTCAAATATTGTGTAGCTTCATGTTTACTAATACATAAACTTGATGAATTAACTTTAAATTGACAATATTCCAAACTGTTTTTTTTCCTCTCATTTTTGTCTATCAGTTGGCATAGGCTAACTTTCTAAATAGTTCAATTTGCTTTCCAAAACAGTTCAACTTTAAAGTTAATCAGAGTAACTTGTCTTGTATTCTTTTATGTATTGCAATGGAAGAAAATGTTTTAAGATAAATACCTTGTAAAAATGTGTGTGGATGTTAATGTAAGAATGTTTAAAGGACTATACCCTGAACTATTAATAGCAGTTATCTCAGCATGGTATGACTTACATTTTTTAGTATTTGCTAATTAGTACAGTTGAACAACATGGGTTTTAATTGTGGAAGACCATTCATATGTAGATATTTTTCAATAAATATTTTGGAAAATATTTTGAGATATGTGACAATTCGAAAAATTTTCCTTTCTCCAGCTTACTTTATTGGAAGAACACAGTGTATGATACATATAACATACAAAATACATCTTGATCAGCTGTTTATGTTATCATTAAGGTTATCAGTAAAGTTTTTGGGGAGTCAAAAGTTATATGTGGATTTTTGACTGTGTGGGGAGTCAGTGCCCCCAATCCCCATGTTGTCCAAGGGTCAACTGTATTTTCCATTTTTCTACAACGAATTTAAATTGCTTTGAAAATAAGGAAAACTCACCTCATAAAAATCTTTGGGAAAAAACTGAGTAAAAAGTAAATAATAGGTTGGGGGAGAGAAATGAGCTGACGTACATGTTAGAGCAAGAGTATCTATGACTTCAAAGTCTGGGATGTGTCCTTCCAGCTTGAATTTACAGCTCTGTCTAAAGGGGCCTTTGCTGGTATCTTGGTCTGGGTGGGGTGGGAAGCACTCACCCTTTCCCACTTCCAGTCTCTCACTGGGATAGGTGCCTAATTCCTTGCTGGAAGTGCCTACTGCTCACTGTAGAGATTGGAAATTCCAGTGCTTGTTTCCCTGCCTCGTTACAGCTTGACTTGGCCATGTGAACTGTCTTTGCTGGTGGTCCCTGAGGGGAACTTCTGGGAAAGTTCCCAGGGAGAGACTTCTGGGAAAGATTATCATCCTGCTAAATTCTCAATTCCTTGAATATGGGAGTATGTAAGGAAGGGAATTTTCCTATTGCTGCTGATACAAATTACCACAAACTTAGTGGCTTAAGACAATACAAATCTATTATCTCACAATTCTGGAGACCAGAAACTGAAATGGGTCTTCCTGGGCTAAAATCAAGGAGTCAGCTGTCTATTTTCTGACTGGAGGCTCTGGAGGAGTTGAGAATTCTTTTCCTAGAGGCTACCCATATTCCTGGGCTCAAGGGCCCTTCCTCCATTTTCAAATCCAGCAGCTTAGCATCTTCAAATCTCTTTCTTTGACCTTCTGCTTCCCTCTTCTATCTTTTAAAGACTCTTGTGATTATGTTGTGTCCACCTGGATATTCTAGGATAACCTGTGCATCTCGAGATCCTTAGCAAAGTCCCTTTTACTATTTAAGGCAACATATTAACAGGTTCTGGGAACTAGGACGTGGGTTTCTTTGGGTGGGGCGGCATTATTCTGCTTTCCACAAAGGGTATTTTTGATTAATCCCTCCTCAACTCTCTGATATTTATTTATTAAAACTATCCCATTTTACTTATTAAAACGGACTCACGAACAATTAGTTATGGCTGTTTTATATTTCACTATACCCCAGTGTAATCTAGGCCCAAGGCTGAGGCCTGCTGTCTGTTTCCTGGTCATTAGTTTCGCTTGCAATTGTTTGGTGAAAGGTTCTCACTGCTGTGGCATCAGGCCAGGTTATATGCACCAAATGCATAATGACTCAGGAAAGTCAGAGCTCCTTAGTGGAGCTGCCACTTGTGTGTGCTGCAAGTTAGACCTTTGGCTTATCTCTTTAAAGCCAGTTTTTACTCACATCTGTCTTCTAGAAGCTGTATGCAGGAGTGACATAAATAGAAGGGTACATGCACATGGGTGTGTTTGTATGAATGTGTAGTAAGGAGTCAATTCCACATATTTATCATGTATTTGTTTTCTAGGAGGGATGATACTCCCCATGTCCCTTCTCCTGGGAGCTGGGGTATTCTGACTCATAACTGCAGTTGTGACTCAATAGCCCCTCCTATCCTGCAGATAATTTGGTTGGTCACAATGGGTCCAGTGTAGCAGATGGACAGCTTTTCCACAGAGAGAGGTGTGAACAATGATAGGAAGATAGGAGAGGTGTCCATAAGGAGGAGAGAGAGAGAGAGAGAGAGAGAGAAAGAAAGAAAGAAAAAGAAAGAAAGAAAGAAGGAAGGAAGGAAGGAAGGAATAAAAGAAAGAAAGAAAGAAAAAGAAAGAAAGAAGGAAGGAAGAAAAGAAAGAAAGAAGAAAGAAAGAAAGAAAGGAAGGAAAGAAGGAAGGGAGGAAGGGAGGGAGGGGAGGGAGGGAGGGAGGGAGGGGAGGGAAAAGTGCTGCTAAGAGTCTTACCCTAAGGCTGGGGTGAATGGGGAGGGATGGTCACCTGGGGTTAGCAAGTAGGGAGGGACAGAATGCCAGAAGCGCCACTACTGAAGATGATGCAAGGATGGGTTGCCAAGATGAAGAGGCGGGAAGATGGTGGTTGAAAGGATGTTCACAGGTAGGATGACTGAGGCAAAGAAAATGATGCTGTTTACTGGGGAGCTTGAGAACTGTTGACTGGCCCTAGACAGTCCATGGGTAAAGTGTTGGTGAGGTTACTCCATTTGCATGGTGCCTGTGGCCTGTCTTAGAGGTGGAGAGGACTCAGAAAGGTGCTCTGGTAGGTTAAGTACAAAGAATGAAAGCAATGAACAGCCAAGGGAGGGTGCTCCGAGAGGAGTCCCAGAGCAATGATACCTGATGTAGAATATTAAGTTACTTCCTACCTAGCATTTTGATTGCTTTATATTTTCAGGAAAGCCTTAAGAAGTGAAGAAGGTGCTGAATCCATGGTTGGGGGAAGTTTGGTGGGGGATGGCAGCATGAGCAAGTGGCATTGGGCTGGCTTCAGCTGAGGGGGCACTGGGCGGTAGTGAGAGGAGATAGTAACCGGAGAGGACTATTTCTCTACTGTCCCAGGCCTTTGAAAATATTGGGGATGCTGCTGGATTTCCTGTGATTTTGGTGATTTTGTGGGATGGAAGCATAAGTTATTTTGTTCGAATAATAAAAAGGATGATTCCCCAAGGTGGAGTGGTTGGGGGCATTTGGGTTATATTACCAGTCTCCCAATGATAAGGGGCTGGAGGTTGAAACCAGCATGTTAATATAACTGCTTACTTGTAATGAACTATAATATGTAATAATGTAGTAAAATCATAAATTTTACTAGCCTTACACAGGTCCCCCGACCACATTTGCAGAATTATGAGCATCAAAAAAAAAATGACACTAATGGATTATGACACTGATTTTTAAAAGAATCATTAAATTTTATTGTGATTTTCTTAAGATGGTGGTGGTGGGTGCAATAAAGCTCTTTGTAAAAGAATGCAACTAATACATGTGGAAGGAATGATTGCATTAGAAAAATCATCATTGTACCACCAACATTACAATAATAAATGCAGGCAGGAGTCACTAATGGATGCTTAAACCAGCTGGTGAAAATGTGTCAGGGAGAAGAATATTCACCATATGTTCCATATCAATTGTGCTCCTTGGTATTTATCCAAAGGAGTTGAAAACTTATGTCTACATGCAGGTCTTCACATGGATGATGATAGCAGTTTTATTCATAATTGCCAAAATGTGGAAGCAACCAAGAGGTCCTTTAGTAGGTGAATAGATAAATAAACTGTTATATATAGACAATGAAATGTTATTCAACACTAAAATGAAATGAGCCATCAAGCCATGAAAAGATGGGGAACAATATTAAATGCATATCACTAAGTGAAAGAACCCAATCTGAAAAAGCTATATACTGTATGATTCTAGCTATATGACAGCCTGGAAAAGGTAATACCATGGGACAGTAAAAAGATCAGTAGTTGCCAGAATTAGTGAGGAGGGAGGGATTAATAGGTAGAGCACAAGGATTTTTAGGGCAGTGAAATTACTCTGTCTGGTTCTGCAGTAGTGGATAGATGTCATCATACATTTGCCTAAATTCATAGAATATACACAAAGAGTGAACCCAACATAAACTATGGACTCTGGATGATAATGATGTGTCAGTGTAGGTTCCTCAGTTGTAATAAATGTACCCATCTGGGAATTGTTCATAATGGGGGAGGCTGTGCCTGTGTGGGAGTAGGGAGTATGTGGGAGATCTCTGTACCTTCTGTTCAATGTGGCTATGAACCTAAAACTGCTCTAAAAAATAGTCATCTATGTGTATATGAATATTCCTATCATCTCAAACTGTCATTTGTTATTTTATTCACTACAAAGGGTATAAATACCTTTACAATGAAAAAATATGGCAGATTCTTTAACCAAGCAACTAGACTTAGCATCATCAATACCCAGACATTTTATGTCTCCTAATATGATGTAGGATGTTGCCAAAATCTTGCCAAAAATGTTTAACCTAAATCAAATCATAGAGAAATAATCAGTCAAATCCAGGGCTGTGGAATATTTTACACAATGACTGACCTGGAGTCTTTAAAAATGCCAGTGTGATAAAAGACCAAAAAAGGGTGGGAAAGGATAGAGAAGGGAGGGAGATGATGGGAAGAACTGTTCCAAATTAAAGGAAACTAGAATGACATTGTTAACAAAATACAGTGCATGAACTTTGATTGGATCCTGGATTTTAAAAGAGAAAAACAGCTTTAAGGACTTTACTAGGTTCTGGTAAAGATTGAACATGGACTATTTATTGGATGATATTGTATGAAGGTTAAATACTTTGAGTACAATAATATTATGCTCATGTAGGAGAATGTTCTTATTATTGAAAGATAAGTGCTGAAATATTTAGGGTTGAAGTATCATGAGGTTGCAATTTATTTCCAAATGGTAGTACAAACCCCTCTCCCCCCAGGAGAGAGTGAGATGAAACAAATGGGACAAAATGTTTAAAATTGGTGAATCTAGAGTAAAGGTGTATGGATGATACTGATACTACTTCAATGTTTCTGTAGGTTTGAACATTTTCACACTGATAGGTATTATCCAGAGCAGGATATCTGAACCCAGGTGGTTTCAATAAATTATCAAGACACAATACTAGTATCCTGCCAAAATGTTCTTGTAATTCTGCAAGAGTGTCCTGACAGGTATTGCATTTCATATCAGTATTCCCAAAGGGGAAAGTGTAGCCAATGGATTAGTTAATGTCTGCTGAGTGCTCAGTGTACACTTCTGTTATGGCTGGTTTGCAAATGCCTGGATTAGACAGCTTAGATGAAAAAACCCAAAATCCCCAAATGAAACTTCATGAGTTTAACCTAGAAATGTTATTGACAGCCTCAGCTGCCAAAAGCCTAACCCTAATGAGACATTGGAGAGGTTGTACTGGCAACAATAGCTAGTAGACAAGGTCCTATTTGTGTCAGAAGGATGGATTTCATTTGCGGGGGCACAAGAAACATACCTACGATAGGTAGCTTGAGAGACATAAGTGCTAAGTTCATCAAATTGAATAGCCTCACTTATAATAGATACATTACTATTTTTATACTTAGCTGAGATCTATATTCTTCTTGTGATACAGATTCTGTGTAAAAGAAGTTTAAAGAAGTAGGTGGATTTTGCCTTTTCATTTATTTTAAACCACAGTTTTACATACACCATGAAAGTCAGTTAAGAAAAGAATGAAGAAGTGTAAAAATAAGTGGGTCCTTTTCATGTGGACTATTACTCTATGTAATCAACTATCCTGTACAAAAGATCTGTGAGAGCTGACGTAGTCCAGAAAAGTATTGCTGTGCTCACCATGGTTCCTGATGGGAAGTCTGGTTGGGTCTCAGTGAGCAAGACCAGCTGTACACAATGGATGGCCGGGCGCTGGCTCTGGATTGGAGAGAAAAGACATGGTCCATGCTCTTCTTCTGGCTTCTCAAGCTGGTCCTGACCGAATCTGTGGGGTTAAACCTTCTCATAAATTTCTCTTTGCAGGTCCAGGGCTGTCCTTGTTCTGAGGGGGATTCTGACATGTTTGGTGGGGTTTGACATAACCCTGTTCAGCCAAATTGTAATCTGGGGATTTGGCCTCAACTCTTGGGCTCCCAAGTGCCACACCCTCTATGGGAAGAGGCCTTTTAGGCCCACCTGTCTTGGGCTCTAGTGTCCTGGAGAGAGTCCTGGTAAAGCAGAATGTCTTGAAATGACCTTTTTCAACGTGGTTTATTAATATGAAAAAATTATACTGTTTTTATCTCCTTAAATGACCAAGAGATATGTGCCATGGCATTCCCAATTCCCATCCCTCGCCACTCTTGACCCTCACCTTGGCCTTGAGCCTTACTCCAGGTTCTGTGGTGGAATGAGGGTATCTGTTGCCCACATTACTTTGTCATTTTTTTAAAGACTGAAAATAAAATTAAACTGTAGGTTATTATTATTTTTTACAATGGGCAATAAAAGTATATGTACACCACCGAACAATGACAGGACTCCATTGAGCAATTCTACATTTCTTTTTCTTTTTTGAAAAACAGCTTCACTGAAGTATAGTTTATACACACACACACACAAAAAAAGCTGCACATAACTAAAATTTATAATTTGGTAAGTTTTAAAAATTCATTCCATTGCTGCTGTTGTGGTAAGAACACTTAACAGGGAGATCTACCCTCTTGACACATTTTTCAGTGCCCATAGAATATTGTTGACTATAGGTACAGTGTTGTACAGCAGATCTCTAGAACTTTCTTGCCTTATTTAACTGGAAATTTACACCTGCTTATTAGTTCTTCCCCATTTCCGCCTCCCCAAGCCCCTGGAAACCACCATTCTGCTCTTTGAGTCTATGAGTTTGGCTACTTTAGGTTCCTCATTGGAGTAGAACCAGGCAGTACTTGTCTTCCTGTGACTGGCTTATTTCACTTAGCATAATATCCTCAAGGTTCATCCATGTTGTCACCTATTGTACAATTTCCTTCTTTTTTAAGGCTGAATAATATTCTCTTGTATGTCTATACCACATTTTCTCCATCTGTCAAAGGACATTTACATTGTTTCCATTTCTTGACTATTGTAAATAGTCCTGCAATGAACACGGAATGCTAATACCTTTTTGAGATCCTGATTTCAATTCTTCTGGACAAATACCCAACAGTGGAATTGTTGAGTCATATAGTAACTCCATTTTTAATTTTTTGAAGTATCTCCATACTATTTTCCATAGAGGCCTCACCATTTTGTATTCCTAGTAGTAGTGAACAAGGGTTCCAATTTCTCCACATCCTTGCAGATACCTTTTGTCTTTTATTTTTCTGGTAGTAGCCATCCAGACAGGTATGAGGCGATATCTCATGGTTTTGATTTGTAATTCTCTGATGATTAGTGAGGCCGAGCATTTTTCCATATACCGGTTGGGCGTTTATCTTCTTTGCTGAATGACTGTTCAAGTCCTTAGCACATTTTAAAATCAGGTTATTAGATTTTTTGCTTTTGAGTTGTAGGAGTTCCTTATATATTTTAGAGATTAACCCCTTATCAGATATATTGTTTGTAAATATTTTCTCCAGTGCTATAGGTTGCCTTTTTAGTCTGTTGATTGACTTCTTTGATGTGCAGGAGCTTTTTAGTTTGACATAGATCTATTTGCTTATTTTTGCTTTTGTTGTCTGTGCTTTTGGTGTTGTATCCATAAAATCATTGCCAAAACCAATATCGTGAAGCTTTACCTCTGTGTTTTCTTCTTGAAAGTTTGACAGTTTGAAATATCATATTTACATCTTTAATCCATTTTGAGTTGATTTCTGAGTATGGTATAAAATAGGGGTCCAATTTCATTCTTTTGCTTGTGGATATACAGTTTTTCTAACACCTTTTGCTGAAGAGACTATCATTTCCTCATTTTTTATTCTTGGTGCCCTTTTCAAGGATCAGTTGACCATATATGTGTGGATTTATTTCTGGGCTTTCTGTTCCATTGCTCTGTAACATTGTCTTTATGTCAGTACCATACTATTTTGATGACTACAGCTTTGTAATATATTTTGAAACTGGGATGTGTGATCAGTTCCACTTATCCCTTCAACTTCTAATTGACTTCCTCAGGAATAACAAAAGAAGGAGTAAAAGAGTAAAAGGAAGGCAGGAAGAGAAGAAAGTACAGAGAAAGAAGATATATGAATGTAATATCTGTGGAGGTTTGGAAGTTATTGATCCATGAATTGGAGTTATAACTTCAAAAAATGGTGTATCAACAGGATACTGTATTGCTTATTTCCACCTCAAGTATTTAAGAGCAAAACCTGATAAACCCTGGGCGGATGGAGCCAGTGCTGGAGGTAGAGGCCACTGATAATCACTTTTGATTCCTTTTCTTTTATCTCTAGAAGGATGGATACTTGGGGTAAAATCCAGCTCTTCCACTTTGGTTCTTCAAGGACCAATAGGAAATACTGTGGCTTCCAGGAGAAGCAGGTTCTAAATCATGTAACAGTATACAGCAGTAGAAACCAGCTATAGCTATTTCCAGCAGAAAGAGGAAAAGGCCTTACACAGACGAAAAAATGATAAATGTCCCACATAATAAGATAAATGAAATTTAAAACTACACTAAGATATAATTTTTCACCTATTAGATTGGCAAAAATCCCAAGGTTGGACAGCATACTCTTGGGAAGTTGGCAAGACTGTGGGGAAATAGGCACTCTAAGACATTGCTGGCAGGTGTGTAGCATGATAAAACTCTACGGAGGGCAATTTGGTAATATTTATCAAAATTATAAATGCACTTATCTTTTGACCCAGCAATCTTGTTTCTGGAAATTTCTTCCAAAGGCATGTCCATATACATAAAAAATGATATAGGCAGTGCTATTTACAATAGCAAACAATTGAGAATAAGCCAAATAAACATCAGTGGGTACTGATTAAAATAAACTGTGGTACATCCCCACAACGGAGAGCTATGCCACTGTAAAGAGAATGAGAAAGCTTTTTGTGTCCTCATATAGATATTTTGTTAACTGAAAATAACTAAGGTATAAAAGAATGCACATAACACACATAGTATGTATAGCATGCTACCATTTGTGTGAGAAAGGAAGTGATGAGACTACTTGTATTCATTATGTCTGCAAAAAGAAATGCTGGGAAGAGTACATGAACTTTAGGAGTGGCTACCTAAAGATTGTGAAGAGCGATGGGGTGCAAAGGAAAAAGGAGTGAAATGCCTTCCTGCGTACCATGTTGTATTGCTTTGAATTTAAAATGATGTGAATGAATCTAGAGCATTAAATAAAAAGATGATGTAATTTTCTGGAGGGCCTGGATAACTAGGCTTGGAGGCTACTTGTTGCGAAACAACAGAGCAAATCAGTCTGCCAGTGCCGTGAGACAAACTGCTCACAATCCGCTTTGAGGTGGCAGCAGTGGTGGCTGCAGTGACATCATGTTTCCAGAGGCATGGAGGCCGTGGTTCTAGTGGCAGCCTCCTGTGTCCAGCGTTTAGTGTCAGGAACATGGGTAGTCTGTGCATGTTCTATTTCCAGCACGGTGTCTTCCCTGTGCCTCACAAATGGATGCCAGTGTGCCCAGATACCGATCCCCTCAGTGTTTAATCTTGCGGATGATGCAGGGCTGAAGCCCCCACACTGGTTGTCTGTGGCGGCAAACAGCCTCCACTGTGTGTTCCGCTGTGCACCACGCATGGTACACATTCACTTGCTCTGATGAACTGAGAGTAGCCTTGCTGATGTTGATGTTCAGGTACTCAATGCTCTTCACAGGGGCTGCTTTCCAAGGTAATGAATGCTCCCTTAAAGCTGCTTTCCACACAAGTGTTGGAGTGCTTATCTGAGGTTTCACAATTAAAGTCTCTGCCAGATGTACCAGGGAACTGTGGGAAGGGTGATATTTACTTCTATATTCTCTCGCTTAAAGGAACATACAGAAAAAATATGTTTTGTAGGAAAGGAAGGAGGAGAGCCAATATAAGGTGCCCAGAGTGGGGCCTCAGTATTCTTTAAGTCCTTTGATGTCATCCATATGAGTCAGTCTCCTGGGGTACTAAGTGGGATGGAGGTGGGTGGATATTTGATCTGGAGGGGCAAATGGAAGGTATCCAGCACAACCTCTAAAAATACAGGGCCGTGTTAGTTGCATACAGTTGTGCAGGCTTACTGAGAGCATCCACCTTTTCACACATTCATGTTTTTCAACCATCGGCACAAATTTTTTCATACCAGGTCTATGCTAAAAACTGAGTACAAAGACTGAGTACAAAGAGGGGAGTATGACTGCTTTCAAGAATCTTGCAGTATTATGGAAGACAGAAATACAAATAAACTAATACAATATGATAAGTATTCATTATGGACATGCATATAAGATTGTAGAGAAAGGAAATCTGAATCTGAATCTAAATCTAAATCAGTCTGCTAAATCTTCACAGTGTAGGGAAGATAATGTTCAACCTTAGACTCACACTAGAGCAGAAGCTTCCTACGTGGCCCCCTTTAAGGAAGTAGAAAAAGGCACTCTGTCTGAGCACACAAAGAGGACAAAGGGGGCCTCTCCAGCTGGACACAGTCTTGAGCCAGACCCATAATTGGTGAGTTAAACTTAGGCTGATCTCACCTCATTGGCTAGGAGCTTTTATGCATCGCTCAGACTGCCTAGCCTTACAGGACAGCCCTGTCCCTTAGCTGTCATTTTCCAAAGGCTATGTCAGAGTTGGGGCTTCTCTTTCACTGCCTAAGTCTAAGGCTTACCCAGAGAAGAGGATGCATGGTGGGTGGGGTTGTCAAATGGTTGTTGGTTCCCTTGCTTAGGAAGGCAAAGTTAAACCAAAACCAGGAATCAAAAAATTTTTGGAGCCCAAGCAGTACTGCCCAGTGCTGGATAATGATTCTTACTGCTTTATGAGTGTGCCAGCAGATTGTCAATAAGCCAAGCTCACTCTCTTTCCCTCATCTTCCTACCACAGATATTACAATAATCAATACCTTTGCAAATTTCCAGTATGGCAACTATGAATGAATTCACATCTAAGTATTTCTGGTGTTTCTTCTTTTTTGCACTTTGAAGACTTGGAATACTAGCTTCTATAGTATGAAGCAAATTTTCTATCTTTGGTTTTACTGCTGTATTGTCAATAGATGTAATAGATGTAATAGAAAGGAACTTATTGACAAGGTGTTGTTGGAAATGTGTGCTAGAGTTAAAAACAAAACAAAAATAAAAAAGCAGCCCCTGCAGTTGGTTATGAGTGTGGTGAGATGTAGTCTTCCATTATTTCATTTTGCAGGATGCTAGCACTTGAGTCTTGGGGAAGTGCTCAGGTTGTGCAAATTAGCAGCACCCATTGTAGTGTCCTGGTCAGGAAACAAAAACGCCATTTGAAACTGGTAGTCATTCCTTACACATTTCACTGTACTTGCAGCAGCAAGAAACTGGGACCCACTTTTGAAACTTGTTTTGTTATTAAATATATTTCTGATGCAGGGTTTCGTTCAGATGCATGGCTTCACTAGACATGACACCAATAATCAGTGTTTTTTATTTTTATTTCTATTTCTATTTCATTTTTCTTTTAAAAAACTTGAAGGGATGCAGATCAGTTTTCCAGCCTAAGGAGTAGGAATGGAATGGCATGGAGAGGACCGCAGGACGGCAGGGAAGCAGGGAGGCCGATGGGACAGAGGTATGAGGACTGTTGCTAATGGCTGCCAGGGCAGCAGACCTCTTCCTGTGGGCGAGTCACAGGGGCTCTTGAGCAGAATTACCCAAATGATGCCGGACGTCACTGCTTCTCACTGTCACTGGGTTGATGCCAGTGTCTTCCTCAAGAAATCTGGGAAAAGCAAGACAGCAGTCAGCAAATAAATGGATTCAAATCTGGGACAACAGGATCCTTAGTTTATTTTAGAAGGTGAAATTGAATGGGGCATCCTTGGTATAGTTGGGGTTCATTCATGAATTTTAATGATGCTCTATTAAAATCCATGTTTCCTACCTTTCCTTTTGAAAGTAGTTCCCTCCATCCACTGTACAAGGCATAAGTTAGTCATTTACTGGTTAATTTGCTCATTGACAACAAACAACAGCTTACATGGACCAGGCGGGAAGTCTGCATTGACCAAATTACCTGGATAATCGCAAGGACTTACCTCTCCTGAAGCTGTTGGATGTCCCTCTCAGTGTGGGCAAGTGCTCGGCCTTCAACACTGACTTTTCGGCACACCACAGCTCTACGCATCTGTTTGGTAACTTGTCATAAATGAGCACAGTTTGCAAAGACTTAGGAAAAGGAGAGAAAAATTTTTCTTCCCAACTCTGTAATATCTGTTATGGTGTAAAGTTGGCAGGTTTTAAAAACAACAGTAATTAATTTATTCAACAAATAGGCCAGGCCCAAGAGGATACAGCAGTGAACTTTCAGACAAAGGATCAGTTCTCATGGAGCTTACACTCCAGAGGAAGGAGGCAGACCACAAACGATTATAAAAGTAAACAATGCAATTCTAGATAGTGGTAAATACCATGAAAAAATGAAATAGTGATGTGCTGATGGCGGGCTACCTTAGGCTGGGTGGTAGGGGAAAGCTTCTTTCAAGAGGTAGCTTTTGCTTTCTTAAGATTTGCTTTCTTATGATTTATTGGGTGCTTCCTATGCTAAGGTTTGGCCTAAGGGTTTTGTTTGTATTAATTCATTCAATCCACACAGTGACCCTGTGAGAAAGTACAAACATCTACTTTCTATAAATGAGGAAATGGAAGGACAGGGCCATTTGGAGACTTGCCCAGAACCCTACAGATGGAAAATGGTAGGACCAAATTTGAACTCAGGAAGCTTAGCTCCAGAATCTGTGCCTTTAACTACTAGATACTGTCTGCCTGACGCTGGAACCAAGAGGACTCAAAGAGGCCAGCCACATAAGGCTGGAAGCCCCTGTGCCAGGCAGAAGGGACAGCAAGAGCAAAGTTCCTGAACAAGAGGGAGTCTGGGGAGTTGGAGTGGCAGAGCAGAGCCCAGTGAGCTGCAGCACAATGAACAAGGGCAGGGGAGGTGGGCACCTGGGGCTCCCGTACAACTGGGCAGAAGCCAGACCGCACCAGGCCTCGTGGTTGTCCATGAGGGGTTAGGTTTAATTCTAAGGGAAGCCACTGGAGCATTGTCAGGAGGGAAGCAGTTCTGCCTTTAACTGAGTGAGAGGGCCTCCTGCCCTGGGACTCCAAGTTTTGGTGAGTCCCACCTATGTCACAAACGCACACAAGAAACAGATTCTTCAGGCTTCTAGGTATTGTTTACGGTGAAAATAGTGATATAAGTGGTAACAAGTTAAATGGTAAAATTAAAATGTTTTGTAATGCTTTCTGCAATTAGAGTAATTATATGCAACCCCACTGAAATATTTAAGCATGATTTATAAAATTTGAGGCTTACTTTTGAATTTAAATGTTAGATTCTTTATGAAGAATTTTAGGGACAGTTCTAGCTGCTTTCTGGGGAAAGTTTCTCCAAGTTGAAATTAATTAAAAAAACTAATAACTGTAATAACTCAAGAAAGGGGATTGAATTTGACATTACTGTCAACAGAACACAAATTATGTGAAAATCTTGATTATAATAACTATTACAATTACTGATTTTACTGAAATGAAGGCAAGAAAAATAAATTTTATTCCATAAATAGATAATAATTTATGAGCTACATATATCTTTATTACTCATGAAACACTGCTGGTCCATCAGTAGAAGACTCAGATGTATATAATAATTAAATTCAATCATCTTTGATGTTTGGCCAACTTTTAATCATGTAAAAGCTCTATGCATATCTTTTGATTTTTGTTTTTGTACATATACATTTATTAAACTAGGAGGAGGGAATGTGTTTTATTTAACAGGTTTTTAGCTTTATCTATCGACTTAAAACATTTAAATAAAGAGTACATGGCTTCCATTTGTCCCCTGCAAATAGACAGAATGGGCCTTGAGGGAAGTGAAACTATGTGATTCAAGTTTTTAAAGGATGAAAAAAAGCAGCAAAGCTATACTCATTTTAAAAGTGACATTTATGTTTTTAAAAGATAAAAAACCAATAAAATGATATTCATTTCTGGAATGCAGAATTTTTTAAGAAAGTGCTTTTCATTCAACGATCTGTTTTCTTTAAAGTTCAGCTCCGAGAAGTTAGACATTTTAGTATGGGGAAAAAGACACAGGCAACTTGGAATAATTCTTGTCTACACATGTCAAATATGGATCCTTGGATGCTGAAAATTCCACATCTATGATCTTGTTTCCTAAACCAGCGTTTCTCCGCGATGCAAGTTAGAAATACTTGTAGAGTTTTTAGAGCACACGTTTTTTCGCCTGGGGCCACCCCAGAGCTTGAGTTAATTGGTCCGGGTGGGGCTCCTTAGGTCCTCTGTGATTGTAAGGTCAGGTCAGGGGTGAGAACTGTTGCTTCAGTGCTCCTTGCTCGGTGGAACTGGCCTCTTCTTCCTCACTTGGAAATTTTAGTGGCTCCCTTATATCCTTTCTCTTGTAGGCGTTCCTGGCAGGCATCATCTTTTTATTTCCTTTGCAATTTTCTTCCTCTAACTGGATACAAGGGAACTTATTATCACTTTATTGGACTGTGATTGAGGTTGCTTAAAAAAATAATAAAGTCACATGAAAATGTGTGGGTTAAAAATATAATTGACTTAGTCAAGAGGCAGCCTCAGTGGGATTTGGGCACATAACCTTTTTTACTGGTCTATGAAGGGAGATGGCATATGATATGATTAAAAATGTTGCTGGACAGAATAAATATATTGTGTGTATATATGAATCCACAAATCTGGACTTACATTACCCATGAGAGGCTGTTCACAGAATCCCAGGACTAAAATGTGGCCATCCACGCCAAGGTTTCTCTGAATGCATTTCATGTTGGACTCAAGACCACTTTCATTCCCAAGCTTTATAGCAGACTGACTGATAGTGCTGTAATGAAGGACAGAGCACCTGAGCCCATAAACCCACTACGCAACATAGGGGATACGGGGCCAGTTGGGAAGGACTTTCATGGGAGAGAATCATGAACTGCTTTTGACAGGCCTCTGCTGGAAATATGGCTCCTGTTAGTGTGGTCGTTGCCCAGATTCTGGGCTGAGCGGCAGCCTTTTATGATCTGAGGCCGTAAATTCCCTTTATTAACATAAACAATAAGTCTCCTGAATGGACAGAGTCAGGGAAGCTTCAGAATACAAGCAGTCCCTTGAGTGAGGAATTCTCCCTTGTAACCCAGACCACTATTACTGGGGTTATGCTGATTTTTTTGTTTATAGACTCTTAGCAGTTAACATTCTGCTTTTTTGATATTTTTCCATTTCTTTGAATCCTTTCACTGTGTGTTGTCTCTTCATGTATGTTAATAATTTTTTTTTCTGAGCCTTTCCATCCCTCCCACCACTAGTGTAATCCAATCTACCAGCCTCTGCTGCCTGGATTGCTGGTAACAGCCCCCAGCTGCTCTCCCTGTCTCTTGTCTTTGACTCTTCTGGTCTGTTTTTTAACATTCTACCATCATGATCTTTCTTATGTCTGAATCTATTATGTAACTCCCTTGCTTAAACATTGGAGTTATTCCACAGTATTCTTATGATAAAATTTAGATCCCCAAGAGGGCTTACAGGGTACTGCATAAACCTGCCTCTGCTGCCTCCTCTCCTATCACCTGAATCCTCCCCTCGTGCCTCTTCCTACCAGTTTAGAGAGATCCACTAACGTCCTGCCTCAGAACTACCCTAAGATGCTTGCTAAAAGATCCAGATCCCTTCCTTCCATCCAGTACTGATCTGACCAGAACCTCTGGGAACTCTCAAAGGGAGGCTTCTGAGTGCCAGTTTGAGACCTGTTTGCAAGGCCACTGCAATTGCTGAATGTGGATGAAATGCAGGCCACCTGGGTTGCAGTGGGTGAAATCGGCTCTATTAGCCAGGTCAGCAATCAGAGTATGATATCCTTGTCTTTACTGTTATTTTAACCTTGGGAAAGTTAGTTTAATCTTCTAATTAAATTATAGTTTACTTATCTGTGGAATGGAACTAATAGTATTGTTAGGTTTAAATGAAGTGAGGAAGTGTTTTGTAAACTGCTACTTGCCATCACCGAGGTTGGTAGTAATGTTTTTTGGCTTTTTAATCTCTTTTTCTGGCTTTGATTGAAGAAAGAGGAGAGTAATGGACCCAGAAATGGGATACTTAGGATTCAGGAAGTTTTTTGAAGTGAATTCTTTTGACATCATCATGTATCAGAATTTGTGGGATACAGCTTAGAGGGAAATTTATAGCACTAAAATTGAAAACGTTTACTCTTCAAAAGGAAACTTATGAAAATGAAAACACAAGGCACAGCTTGTATCAAGAATATATAAATATTCCCACAACTGAATAAGAAGATTGCAAATGACCCAGTAAAAATGGGGAACAGATTTGAACAAATACTCAAAGAAAATACATGCCTGTCTACTAAGTGTATGAAAAGATGCTCAACATCATTAGTTATGGAAATGCAGACGGAAGCCACAATGTGATACTACTAGTATTTAACCACTAAAATGGCTAAAATTACAAAAATTGACCATACCAAAGTGTTGACAAGGATCTAGAATACTTATCTCCTGCTGTTGGGAATGTAAAATAGAACAACCACTTTGGAAAACAGCTTGGCAGTGTGGAGACCCACTTGGCAACCCAGAGTTGGTATAAAGATTATTTTAAACGGAAGCATTTGGAATTCAACAGGTATAGAGAGAAGCTTCTTGGAGTTTCCTTTATGTGACTAAAAGCAGACACTTCTGAAAAATGAGAATTGCCATGAATTTCCTGTTTAGGGCAGTTTCTGTTCCCAGGAGAGACACCAAGAATAAACCTACCATAAATCGCCTCTCTGGGGGACAATTATAGCATCTGGGAACAAGAAATAGCAAAATTTATAATCTGTTGAATAAAATAGGGGTCCATGAGTCCACACTGAATGATAATAAATACAAATGAAAAGATTGATTAGAACAGGTTAGTTACAGAGTTTCAAAGTACTTCCCCAGAAAATACCTATTAATTACAGGGGAAAAGAGAATAACCTCTGGGTGTAAAAGGCTGGCAGACACCACCACCATCAAATACCTAAGTGAGCATCCCCAGCATGAGGACAAATGTAATGTGTGTGTGGCACACACACACAAGGACAAATGTCTGTGGCACTTGATAGAATGTGATTAAAAGTATTTCTGTGATATTCCTGCCAGAGATATGTAGTCTGAATCTAATCGTGTGGAAACATCAGACAAAGCAAATTAAGGAACATTCTTTAAACAAACAAACAAACAAACAAACTGGCCTATAATCTTCAGAAGTGTCAAGGTCATGAAAGTCAAAGAAAGACTGAGGAACCATTCCAGACAGATGGAAATTAAGGACATGACAAATAACGATCACACATGATTTTTTCTGGATTGTATCTTTTTTGCTACAAATAATTTACTGGGAAAAATGGTGGATCTTGAAGGGGGTCTCTAGATTAGATGGTAGCAATGCATTAATGGTAATTTCTGGGTTTTTATAGGTGGTTAAATACGTAGGCTAACTCCCTAGTTTGTGCGAAACGCACACTAAGGTGTTCATTAGCAATGTGCATAATAATGGCAACTTACCCTAAAATGGTTCAGAAATTAAATACTTTGTCCTGCAACTTGTCTATAAATATGAAATTGTTCAAAATAACCATTTGAAAAATGTTGCACAAAAGATACCATGTTTTAGAATGGATGCTTTTTGGCCAAAGAAGCCAGGACAGTTGATATGATCATTTTGCAGTATACTATATGAAAAAGACAGTGTTTCAACCAGAATAGTAGCAATATAAATGGAATAGACATGGAGAAATTTTTCATATGTTTAGGAAAGGCAACTGATGGTAAGTGGAGGTTGAAAGAAAGAGATATCAAGGATGATTTCTAGGTTTGGGGCTAAGCACCTAGGTGGTTAATGGTGCCATTTTCTGAGATGAGTAAACCGGGAAGGGAACAGGTTTGGGAATGAAATTAAGAGCTCTGTTCTGGGCCTGTTAAGTAGGAGATGTCCATGAGATGTACGAGTGGAGATGCTGAGTAACAGTTGGAATTATGAGTCTGGTATTTACAGGAGAGATGTAAATTTTGGAGTCATTAACACATAACATGGTTTCAGTCACCGACTAAGATTACTGTTTCAAACAGAATTCTAGGTTAAAGACAACCTTATCTCCTCTAGCATAAAGGTCAAGTAGAGTAGTGCCAGCCTTCTTTGTTCTTTTCCTTCAATATTGTGTTGGCTATCTGGGTAATACAAGTGTGTGTGTGTGTGTGTGTGTGTGTGTGTGTGTGTGTGTGTGTGTTTAGGGTAGTAGGTTTTCCCTCCTTGATAACCTCAACTTTAGCATTTGGACTTAAATCTTTTTTCAAACAGAAACTTTTGCATTTTGACAGAAGAGAGTGGGGGAGGCTGTTTCTTACTTTTATGTTTGTATTAAATCCACAGATAGGAATTTTCTGTGATCTGTGATCCTGAGAACATAGGGTTCTTGGAGGGGTACCATGCAAAATCAGTTCTGTGGGTGGCATTTCCACCCTTCTCTTATTACTTAGAGAATTCAGTATGAGAAGTGTCTCTTAGAAATATTTCTGAAAAATCATTTTTTTCCCCTATTGGGCTATTTTTGCCTCCCAAGTGAAGCCACAGTTCTCCTAGGCTGACATCATAGTCATTTCCCCACCTCAGGTGTAAAGACCTCCAAGAGAAGATTATGTGATTTTATGCATAAATCAGGCAGAGGGGAACAGAACAACTGTTTACATTCAAAAAGGCTGTTTCTATGAAAGATACAAGACAAGAGGAACATTTCTATAGTCCAGAAACATGTTCTAAAAGACAGCTTTATTTTAACATTTCAACAGGGTTCTTCGGTGTCAAAACAATGGTCCCTTGTGCCCACTACTCACTTCTTTAGGCACCTGGAACAATTATTTGCCTGATGGCTGTTTCTGCCCGTCTTTTATTCTACATGGGTTCTTAAGAAAAGTGACTGTTAGCTTTGTCCTATGTGGTATTTACCTCTGCTTAAATTGACCTGGGTTTGACTCTTTGAACAAGGGCTTCACCAATTGATCTCTACCTAAAATATTCCCAGTTCACCTTTACTGTAAGGAAATGACAGGAAGTCTCCCTTTTCTGCCAAAGAACTCTTTCGATCTCTCTGTATCCTTAAATCTGACAGCCTACTCTTTTCAGAGGAATCAACACCTCAAGTTTCAGGTGTAGGTGCAGGCTCTGGAGTCAGATTGTTAGGGATTAAACTCTGTTCAATCCTGTGTATCTTGACCTAAGTTACTTATTTGTTAAAAAAGGATATTGTAGGAATCAGGTAAAGTAACCCTTAGAAGTCCTTAACATAGAGCTGGCACATGGTAGGTGTTAAATATGGTAATTTTGTCGTTATCTTTATTATAATTGAACTTATTAGTCTAAAACCATCTTCTAACCTAAAGGGCCAAAATTCTGACCATGTAGCAGCTTGAGCTGAGTGTTAACTGGCTTTTTTTCTGAGATCTCACAGCATCTTCTAGAGACCTCTGCACAGTGCTGGCCTGTAGCTGGCATGCCCATATGCAGTGGCCAACATCCCTTCTGACTGGTTGGTGTCCATGAGTGTAGTTATATATTTGGATTATCCCCCTGATTATAAAGTTACATTTCTGTCTTCCTGTTGGATTGAGAGTTTCCAAGGGCAGGTATTATGCCTTATTGATACCCAGTATTTAAGACCAGGCTTGGCACACAGTAGACTCTATTTATTTGTTTATTATTTATTTTTTTATTAAGGTATTATTGATATACACTCTTATGAAGGTTTCACATGAAAAAACAATGTGGTTACTACATTTACCCATATTATCAAGTCCCCACTCATACCCCAATTCAGTCACTGTCCATCAGTGTGGTAAAATGACAGATTCACTGTTTGCCTTCTCTGTGCTACACTGTTTTCCCCGTTATTCCCCACACCATGTGTACTAAACATAATACCCCACAATTCCCTTCTCCCACCCTCCCCACCCACCCTCCCACACCCCTCCCACACCCCTCCCCTTTGGAAACCACTAATACCTTCTTGGAGACTCTGAGTCTGCTACTATTTTGTCCCTTCAGTTTTGCTTCGTTGTTATATTCCACAAATGAGGGAAATCATTTGGCACTTGTCTTTCTCCACCTGGCTTATTTCACTGAGCATAATATCCCCCAGCTCCATCCATGTTGTTGCAAATGGCAGGATTTGTTTCTTTCTTATGGCTGAATAGTATTCCATTGTATATATGTACCACCTCTTCTTTATCCATTCATCTACTGATGGACACTTAGGTTGCTTCCATATCTTGCCTATTGTAAAAGGTGCTGCAATAAACATAGGGGTGCATATGTCTTTTTGAATCTGAGAAGTTGTATTCTTTGGGTAAATTCCAAGGAGTGCGATTCCCGGGTCAAATGGTATTTCTATTTTTAGTTTTTTGAGGAACCTCCATACTGCTTTCCACAATGGTTGAACTAGCTTACATTCCCACCAGCAGTGTAGGAGGGTTCCCCTTTCTCTGCATCCTCGCCAGCATTTGTTGTTCTTAGTCTTTTGGATGGTGGCCATCCTTACTGGTGTGAGGTGATATCTCATTGTGGTTTTAATTTGCATTTCCCTGATGATTAGTGATGTGGACCATCTTTTCATGTGTCTGTTGGCCACTGAATTTCTTCTTTGGAGAACTGTCTCTTTATATCCTCTGCAGGAGTAGGAAGAGCAGGAGGAGGAGGAGGAGTAGCAGGACGAGCAGCAGAAAAAGGAGGAGCAGCGGTAGGTGGAGCAGGTGGAGCAACCCATTTTTTAATCGGGTTATTTGCTTTTTGGGTGTAGAGGCATGTAAGTTCTTAATATATTTTGGATGTTAACCCCTTGTCGGATATGTCATTTACAAATATATTGTCTATACTGTTGGATGCCTTTTTGTTCTGTTGATGGTGTCCTTTGCTGTACATAAACTTTTTAGTTTGATGTAGTCCCATGAGTTCATTTTTGCTTTTGTTTCCCTTGCTCGAGGAGATGCGTTCAGGAAGAAGTTGCTCATGTGTATATTCAGGAGATTTTTGCCTATGTTGTCTTCTAAGAGTTTTATGGTTTCATGACTTACATTCAGGTCCTGGATCCATTTTGAGTTTACTTTTGTGTAAGAGGTTAAACAATAATCCAGTTTCATTCTCTCACATGTAGCTGTCCAGTTTTGCCAACACCAGCTGTTGAAGAGGCTGTCATTTCCCCATTGTATGTCTATGGCTCCTTTATCATATATTAATTGACCATATATAGTTGGGTTTATATCAGGGCTCTCTAGTCTGTTCCATTGGTCTATGGGTCTGTTCTTGTGCCAGTACCAAATTGTCTTGAGTACTGTGGCTTTGTAGTAAAGCTTGAAGTTGGGGATCATAATACCCCCAGCTTTATTCTTCTTTCTCAGGATTGCTTTGGCTATTCAGGGTCTTTTGTGGTTCCATATGAATTTTAGAATGATTTTCTCTAGTTCACTGAAGAATGCTATTGGTATTTTGATAGGAATTGCATTGAATCTGTAGATTGCTTTAGGCAGGATGGCCATGTTGACAATATTAATTCTCCTATCCATGAGCACGGGATGTGTTTCCATTTATTGGTATCTTCTTTAATTTCTCTCATGCGTGTCTTGCAGTTTTCAGAGTATAGGTCTTTCACTTCCTTGGTTAGGTTTACTCCTAGATATTTTATTCTTTTTGATGCAACTTTGAATGGAATTGTTTTCCTGATTTCTCTCTCTGCTAGGTCATTGTTAGTGTATAGGAATGCCATAGATTTCTGTGCATTAATTTTGTATCCCGCAACTTTGCTGAATTCAGATATTAGATCTAGTAGTTTTGGAGTGGGTTCTTTAGGGTTTTTTATGTACAATATCATGTCAACTGCAAACAGGGACAGTTTAACTTCTTCCTTGCCAATATGGATGCCTTTTATTTCTTTGTGTTGTCTGATTGCCGTGGCTAGGACCTCCAGTACTATGCTGAATAGAAGTGGGGAGAGTGGGCATCCTTGTCTTGTTCCCTATCTTAAAGGAAAAGCTTTCAGCTTCTTGCTGTTAAGTATAATGTTGGCTGTGGGTTTATCATATATAGCCTTTATTATGTTGAGGTATTTGCCCTCTATACCCATTTTGTTGAGAGTTTTTATCACGAATGGATGTTGAATTTTGTCATATGCTTTTCAGCATCTATGGAGATGATCATGGTTTTTGTCCTTCTTTTTGTTGATGCACAGTAGACTCTTGATATCTCTTTGAGGAACCAAAATAAATTGTGAGACTTTCAGTATTATACAAAAGCTGGCTGGAACTGTCAAAACAAATGATACAGAGGAGCTTCACCTAGGGGAGGAGTGACTGCAAGCCTCCCCCAACTGAAGTCAGATCCATACAACTATTGTCCAGCCTTGTTGTGCTCAGACTATAGCAATTTCCTGATCATTTTTAACCATAATTAGGGCATTTGCTCTTTGGCTATTGTAGGTTTTCTTTGGGAGCCATTTACTATTTATCTCCTTTTAAAGGTGTTGCGCAATGCATACTGGTCATCAGCTGCTGTTTAATGAGCTGTCACATGTTCCCTTCTTGCCTCTACTCCCAACTTCCCTTCCCTCCCACCATCTCCAACATGTAATTAATTTAAGGATTGCAGACAGCATGTGGGCTCTTTATTTTCCACAACCCCAGTGAGCTTGTGAATAGTAGAGAATCCAATATGGTTTTCAAACATAAATGAGCAAGAGATGAAAAAAACCCAGTTTGGGAAAAGGATGAAACCAGATCACTGTCTTACACCACACACAAAAATAAACTTGAAATGGACTAAAGATATAAATATAAGACCTGAATCATAAAATTCCTGGAAGAAAACTTACTTAGGCAGTGAACTCTTAAACATCAACATAAGTAATTTTTTTCTGGCTACATCTGCCCAGGCAAGAGAAACAAAAACAAAAATAAGTGGGACTACATTAAACTAGAAAGCTCTTGTACAGCAAAGGAAACCATCAACAGAATGAAAAGGCAGGCTACTATATTACAGAAGATATTCTCAAATGATCTAGCTGTTAAGGGGCTAATACCCAAAATATTAAAGAACTTATACCATTCACCTTGGTTTAAATCTATTGAACAAACTTTTATTCATAGAAAGTAAAAACAAGGGGCAGTAATACAAAAAAAAAGAGGGATTTTTGGTATCTTGAGCTCTTGTACTGTTAAACCAGTGCAGAATAATTAATAGAGGAAATCATAAGCTCAAAGTCATTGTAATTATGATGTTCACATTTGCATAACTCATCTTAATCTATTATAAATTCATTACAGCAGGAGTAGTACTTTTGCCCCAAAACATTAAAATGTTCTATTTTAGGAGAGAAAACAGCCTGGTGACATGACAATGTGCTGTTTCTGAAAAAGCACCATCTTCACCCTGGCAGCTTCTCAGGTCCATAATGTATCCTACAAGAAGGGAATTCCCTCCAGTGGTCAAGAGCAGCAGCTTCAGCGGCAGCACTGCCGGGTTTTAGACATTTGCTTTGTTTTCTAACAAAATCAAATTGCTCCCACTAGCTCCCACTCTGTTAAAGAGGTCACAAAATTTCAGTTTAATCACGAATATATTGGTAAATTAACTCTGTCATCTCTTACTTGTCCACTACCACTTTTCATCCATTCTTTCCTTTGTTCATTCATCAAATATTTACAGAGAGTTTTCTGTGGTCAAAGCCCCAGGATGGCAAGCAGGGAGCACGGTTCCCGCCCTCAGGGAGCACTGGGTCAGATGTGGGATGCAGGTCTGTGTCACTCCAAGTACTGTGGAAATAAAGAGGAAGGGTTCTCAGAGCAGTGGTTTTCATTTTGGGGGCATGGAGGCAGGGCCTAAACCAAAATCCAGTCAGATGTAAAAAAAAGAGTGTCTATAAGAAGTACTAATAAGGTAGAGTAGAAGTTTATTCATGTTACAAATGCCAGTATAGATGCCATTAGATTATAAAAATTAATAATAGCATGAATGCCAGAATGACCTTTTTGAGGCACCTCCGAACCTTAGGACCCGCTTTAAAAACAATTATCACAGTGATAATGAGACCACCTCAGGCCACATGAATAGGGTTAAAACCAGTTAGGGGCAAGTTGAAACCTCAGAACAAATTCAGATTCTTGCAAAGCAAGATAAAAATGTGTGTGTGTGTGTATGTGTAAAAGAAACAGAAATGGGGAGAGAGATTGATAAAGAGAAAAGCTGAAATATATTTCAAGGCAATATTTTTCCTCATGGAGAAGGAGACTGAATGAATGGAAAAAACATTGGGCCAGAAATTAGGAGCCTTGGGTGTGGACCTGCAGTTGGTCTCCCTGGCCACGTTGCTCAAGCTCCCTGGACCTTGGCTCCACAAGCTTTGAAAGACCTCAAGGGTTATTGTGAGGCAGTAACATAGGTGCAACTGCCTTGAAAGTAAACTTGACAAATAATGCCAGCAATCATCGCCATTACCATGGAAGTGAATGACTACAACAAATAATTAACTAAGGGTAATGCCATGGACCTGCGCACACCATCTCAGTCAGGACTGTACACACAAAGCTGTATCTCTCATGACTGAAGCCAAATATTGTGGTTGCTAGATTATAAGAAAAAAAACTAACTCAGCACTCCAAGAACAACCTGAGTACATTTTAGAAAGTAAACAGTTTAAGATGCCCTGTGATAGAAAGTTAATCATGGAGATCATGTTCTCCCCTTCCTCTCTCCCTTCCTTCCTTCCATCTCATCACACTCTTTAACTCATTTTTTCGAACAGTAATTGAGCAGCATCTCTGCAAGATGTTGTGCAGGGATCTGGGAGGACTACCAAATAAGTTGGGCATGATCCCTGCCCTCAGGGAGCATCCTGTCTACTCTGGGGAGCACTGGAGGTAGAGCAACTGGTCCTAATGAATCACTTGTTCCACTGCTGTGGATTGGTAAGGGCCAGGGCACAACATACCATCATGCCTGTGGCTACACGATTCCTTCTGCCATAAATGCCATCCCTTTTCCTTATTACATGGTCAACTCCTTATAGGTCAGGTTAAGCAGTTGCTCCCCTGAAATGGCCTCACTGCTAACCCAGAGTTAGCAACACCTTCCTCTTTATTTCCACAGTACTTGAAGTAACACAGACCTGGGTTCTGATATGGGCTTTGCCCACTACCAGCCACTTACCAGTGACTGTGGGTAAGTTACTTGAGCTCTCTGATCACCATTAACACTGTCTGTAAAATAAAGCTAATAATGCTCCCCTTGAAGTGGTGGTGTTGTGAAGATTAAATGGGATAATACAATGTAGATGCTTAGGACAGTTGGTAATCCTGAAAACATGGGTTCGATGAATGAATAATAATAACAGTTATAATCTCTACTGAAAGTATGTGTAAAGCTTGCATCCCACATCAGATGCAGTGCTCCCTGAGGGCGGGCACTGTGTGCCCTGCTTGCCATCCTGGGGCTTTGACCATAGAAAACTCTCTGTAAATATTTGATGAATGAACAAAGGAAAGAATGGATGAAAAGTGGTAGTGGACAAGTAAGAGATGACAGAGTTAATTTACCAATATATTCGTGATTAAACTGAAATTTTGTGACCTCTTTAACAGAGTGAGAGCTAGTGGGAGCAATTTGATTTTGTTAGAAAACAAAGCAAATGTCTACAACCCGGCAGTGCTGCTGCTGAAGCTGCTGCTCTTGACCACTGGAGGGAATTCCCTTCTTGTAGGATGCTTCATGGGCCTGAGAAGCTGCCAGGGTGAAGACGGTACTTTTTCAAAAACAGCACATTGTCATGTCACCAGGCTGTTTTCTCTCCTAAAACAGAATATTTTAATGTTTTGGGGCAAAAGTACTTCTCCTGCTATAATGAATTTATAATAGATTAAGATGAGTTATGCAAATGTGAACATCATAATTACAATGACTTTGAGCTTATGATTTCCTCTATTAATTATTCTGCACTGGTTTAACAGTACAAGAGCTCAAGATACCAAAAATCACTCTTTTTTTTTTGTATTACTGCCCTTTGTTTTTACTTCCTATGAATAAAAGTTTGTTCAATAGATATAAAACAAGGTGAAAATGTCTTCACATTAACAGCTAGCATTGTAGTTTCTCGTAGGGAGGGAAACATCTTCGATTAGAAAAATATCCTGATACATCACTTGGAGCAAAGGGAGATCTTGTGATCTAAAGGAGCGAAAGAAACAAAAAAGACAGCAGAACCGGACAGGAATTGGAAGGTGGGAGGAAAGAGACAGGCAAGAGAGGGGCTGGGGCGGGACAGGGAGAGGAGGGCTGACTACCAGGGCAGGAGGCTGGAGCCCAAGGTACAGAAACTGTCTAGGGATCTGTGGAAACAGAATTGTTTGGAACTGAATTTCAAGTTGTTGTTTCCACTATTGGGTTGTAAACCCTCTCTCTTGAAACCTTCAAAAAAAATCTTTGGGTGGAAATCATGGGCAGGCTGAATCTCCGTCTGGGTTGATATGGTTTCCAAGAGGAAAGCCAATGGCAGGAGATGAGAGGCACAGGGAACCTTGAGCACAGGAGGGCCTTTTGCTCGCCATACAGCAACCTCCCCCACAGATTTTTCAGGCATCTTGGGAAGGGTTTGGATTTTCCACAATTCCCTGGAAAGTTTCATTTAACCTAGATGGTAAAAGAAGGGAGGATAAAGAGGTGGCTAAGAGTGTGAGTTCAAATTTCCATTCCTAACTTATATTACCGGGTAAGTTACTTAGCTTTTGTAAGTCTCATCTATAAAATGAGGTAAACCTCATAATAGCACCTACTTTGCAGGGATGATTAAATTTGATAAAGCCAATAAAGTGCTTAGAATAGTGCTTGGCATGTAAGAAGCATTTCTTAAATGTTAGGTTATAGAATAATTATTGTATATATGAAAATAATTTGCGTTGTGTTTCTGGTCAAAATTCCTTTGGTTTCCCTTTGTTGGGTTTTTTTATTCTCTTTTATTTTTATGTATTTGTTTTTTGATGTATTGTTGACATACAATATTATATTTCAGAAGTATCACCTAGTGATTCAACAAACATATACATTACAAAGCGCTCACCATGTAAGTGTAGTTACCATCTGTCATCACACAAAGTTATTACCATATTATTGACTATATTCCCTATGCTGTACTTTTCATCCCTGGGACTTAATTTATTTTGTAATTGGAAGTTATTCTTTTCCTGAGGGGATTCAGTCAGTGAACTCCACCAGGACTTTCAACCCTCCAGAGCAATGAGGTGGGGGTGGTCTCTGTTCTTGGAAGAGTTGTCTTACCATCTTTTCAGGGTGGCAACACATACACCTTATATGCGGAAAATACCTTCCTTCCTTAGGCCAGCAGGTCTGACTATGGTTCACTAACCTGTAATTCCCAGTTTTTTGATGGTGATGATAGTATTTTGGAAATGTGCCTGGGTCATCATGCTAATGGTCCCTTATATTTCCGTAACCTTTTAAAGTTTACCGAGGGCTATGCAAACCAGCCTTGTGAATAAAGCTGCCTTTATCCTTATTTTGCAAATGAGAAACTGTGTCTTAGAAAGCCTGGCTGTCCTTATCTATAGATCCAAGTTGGCTGGAAATTAGAACCCAGGCTTTTTGACTTTTTTCTTTGGTTTGGGGGATATGAAGAGATATTCTTTATCATCTAAAGTAGCTCTAATATCTGCAAACCCCTACCTAGAGAGAGAAAAGCAGAGGAAGATAGTTTTAAGCTGTTTTTCACGTTAAAGAAGTTAGTTCTCTCTACTTAAGATCAGAAGTTTATCTGTCCAGTTAAATGCAGACTTCTAGTTCTGATCTTATGTATTTCCTTTATTTGAATCTTTTTGACATACGATTTGCTTTAGTCAATCAACTAATTTAATGAAAAGAAAACCGTAGACGCCATCCTTGGAGGAATTCTAGCAAGATCTCCCTTATGAACCAAATGACACTCTTCCCTTGAACTTTCCATCTCCCCTCTTCTCATAGCTCAACATATCACCCTGACCCTCGTGCCAGAGTACATGACCTTTCTGAATTAAAAGGGAAATGCCAGTGGTGCTTCAGTAACTCTAAATCTTCTCCCCCTTATTTTTATCTTGTTTATGTGATTATGAGATAACAAAGCCATGATCCATAATGCCTTAGAAGACAAAATATTTAGGGAGTGAGGGCTGGTACAGGGTGGAATAGGGGGCAAAGGAGAAAAGAGGCCACAGTGAGGAAGGTAACTGTAACTGGTACAGAAGCCTGTTTGGAGGATAAGTAGAAACGTGTTTTGTAATCTTACTTAGAAGTATCTGTTAAGGAAACTGGACCTGCAGCTTCAAAAACTCTAGATGAGCTGGAATCCCAGGGCTAGGATAAGTATCTGTTGGAATTATTGTCTAACATCTGGACAGTGTAGTGTGAGAACACTACACTAGGTGGGATGGCTGCTTGGTAACTGTTAACGTCTTTACCCTGGTGGTCTGAATAGGTTAGGACAACTTCAAACAGGTTCCTCAGGTGTCATTGCCATATCCTGGAGAGTGTGGCTACTTAATGACCTAAAGTAAGTGTGTGTGTGTGTGTGTGTGTGTGTGTGTGTGTGAGTGTGAGAGCAGTGGGCTTGCTCACACTGAAAGAGGGAGTGGTCATGGGAAAGGGTTAGGGAGGCCTGGTCAAGAGGAAGTTCAGGAAGTTAAAGTTAACAAATTCCAGACAGCATTTAACTTCCTCAAAGGACAGGTTACTTTAAAAGTACATGTTTAAATTCATGCTGTATTTTCATTTAACACCTTCCCAGGTTTTCTCTCTTTAGGGATGTGTTAATGTGTGGAGAATGAGAAACCAGACACTGATGGACAGGGTTTCATGTTGTTCTTTTGTAGCTATAAAAGAAATATCTTCCAACTTTGTCATTGCAAACTGATTTGCATAATCCTCTTTACTATCCCAGCCGAAGGAGGGAGAAGAAAGGAAAATGACCCCAAGCACAGAATGCTGTTCTGGCATTTCCTGATTCCAGCAGTACAGAAATTGCTTAATGCATTAGGATTCTCAGAGAAAATTGAATCTGTTCCCATTGCTCTGAGTATGTAATTAATGACTGAAGAGCCATTTGAGCAAAGAAAGATGGCAATACTTGGCAATGTTAATTAACAGTGTATAGATTTGAAATGTGCTCTCTCTGAGCTTTCAAATCACATGCTAAATGATGCCAGGGTCTTCCAAAGCAATTAGGAGAAAGAAACATATCAACTTGATCTTCATCATCTTCACTGATTAATATTTATTGGGTGCCAGACATCTTTCTTAGTGTTGAAAAGAATCTGGAGTTTTATGATAGTTGATGAAATACTTAGGAGTTCAGTGACAAGGTAGAAAAGGGAATAAATGAACTATTTGAGCATATATGGGCTGTTTGAAGAATTTTGGAATTTATTGAGATCTCATTAGCAGGATCCTGAATATACCTTCTCAAAACTAATGGGTTATGCTTCTGAAGTATTATTTTATTCCTTTAAGAAGAAATGTGGTTAAACTATTGGCAGGATCTTTGGCTAGTACCTGAATGTCAGCAACTACCCCTCTCTGCTGCCTATAATTCAGTTCAGTTCACCTTTATTATATACATCATCTCCCAAAGTCAAGTGCTAAACATTTGTTGGGGAGATAGAAATTCATAAAATAAGGTCATTTTCTCAAAATCTAGTGGTTAAGGGACTTGGGTCCTAAGGAGTCTGGCTTCTGGCCAAAAATATGTGATTTTTGCCCAACCATATGGAATTTCAAAGGCTCTATGTGTCAGGCACCACATCAGGTGTGGTTCACAGTCAGTACATTGCAGTCTCTGAAGCAAGACACCCTCAAGGACTCAGGCCTCTCCGGCTAGTCGTGCTCTTTGCATATTTGCATCCATGGCCCAGGTACCTTCATTCCTACATCTCTTTAACTGGGGTCCTCTTCTGAGGCCTCTGCCAAAGCCCCCGTATGGATAGGAGTGGGAGGAGGGGGTGCCCTGAAGGCTCTGACTCTGTACTCAGTATTTTCCTACTTCTAGCTCTTCCCACCTCCCCACAGCCTCCAGCATTCATAAAACTGCAGGAGTTTTTTGTTTGGGGTCCCTCAATTGTGAGACAGCCCCCATATCTGTACTGATTCACCTAACTTTTGACAGGTATGGCATTTCATGGGGGAAAGCAGAATGGGCAGAAAGTGCTTTCTCCAGCTTTAGCCTCTTAATACTACTGTAGTAAGTGATTGGTCTTTACTTTTACTTCCATTTTGGCTTGTTGGTTTAATTGGGCTACTGTGACACCTGACAGCTCACTCGAGCTCCTGACTGATACTATTCCAGATTCCACCATTCCTAGCTGTATATGATTGGGCAAGTTACTGAATTTTCCTAGCCTTCAGGTTTTCCTAGTGTAAAATAATTGTAGTATTATAATAGTATGAATTCTGGAGTTTGTTGGGAAGATTATGTGAGATGATGAATGTGGCTGGCATATAGGGAAGTTTTTAGTAAATATTATTATGTTATTATAAGAATATTAGTATTGATAGAAATCTCATAACCTTCTCAGGGAGATTGAGACATGAACAATTATTCATTCAGCATGCCTTCCATACCTACTCTGTATCAGTTCCTGGTTTTAGAGAGATAAGATGCACTATGACCTCTTGACTTTCAAAGAGCTTGGAGTCTAGAAGTAAGACAGCTGTACAGACAACCACAACTGAAATGAAGGTATGTACAAGATGATACAGGAACTTGGGGGTAAAGGCAGTTTATTGGTGGGGATGTTTTTGGCTGAAACAGAAACCTAATTCAAATTGTCTTAAGTAATTTGGAAATTTATTATTACATATAACAGTGTTGAGAGATTCTGCTGCCCAATGATGCCATCAAGGACCCAGATTCTTTCTATCTTTCTGCTCTAATAGTGTTAGCTTCCTTCTTAGACTGTTACTAAAGAGGCACAATATCCAAGTACATGCAAATATGATAAATGTAGAAGAAGAAGAAAAAACATTTCTTTCTGTAACTCTGTTTAGGAGTGAAGAAACTTTTCTGGAAGTCTACCAGCCAACTTGTCTCATCTCATTGGCCAGACATGGGTTATATGTCTATCCTGAACAAACACTGCCAAGAATAATGAGATTACCCTTAGAATTTGAAGCAGGGATGAGGTTAGCCTCTCTCAAAGCACATGGATACATAGGGAAGGGTGGAAACCAGAATCAAATAGAGATTATGCTCGAAGTCAGGACAGGATGCATGTTTGGTTGGAACCAACCATATCCACTATAATCACGCACATGCATGAAAGAATCAAGAAAAACCTAACATAGGAGTTAGTACCTTGAACTGATACTCAAAAGATATAAATTTTGACAGGTAATTAATAGAAGGGATCGCTTTCGTGGTAAAAGGTGTACTAAAAAGAGGGAAGAACAAGTGCAAAGGCAATGAGACATGAGCAGTGTGGGACTTTCGGTTCCTCTCAAGATGGAAGTTCCTCCCAACAGATTTATTCTTCCACCAGGAAAAACCAACAGACCCAGAGAAAATATATAAAATTAACAGTTTTCAAGACATTGAACATCATACAACAAAGGATGGTGATCCCTGAGAAATGGAAAACTAACAAGGCCACATGTATGATTGTTCCAGCTCACTATTTTGAGTTTCCTAGGTCATGACAGAAGAAAGATGTGGGATCACACAGAAAATATTTTTGTTCCTGCAAAGTTAGGGATCTGAACATATTTTAGTGAAACTTGGAATCTGATGTGAAAGCAAATCTTACAAGTTAATTTACAACTGTATAGAGAGTGAGAACTATCGAGAGATTTACCTAACCCAGATATATGTGTTTATGTTTCAAGAGGGGATTAAACCTAGAACTTGGAAACATCTCTGAGTTGTAAATCTGGAGACACTGGAATTATTTTTTCCCTGGAGAGATTTATTTACATTCCAAAAGGTTAGAGCAATACATTTTCAAGGAGACTTTCAGATGTGGAAGGGGAGGCAGCTGTTTCCTTGTATACACATGTAGAAAATTGATTTTTCTATGTCCCTTACCTATGGGGTGAGCTTGTCACTGATGCAGGACATACCTGGCTGTCATCATGGTTCTCTGGAGACATGGGGAAGTGACACTGCAAAGTTACTCTGACTGTTGATGTTGCTGTGAATATAATAAGAAATCTGTCTCTTGTCCAAAAACCTCAATGTGCATTAAGGACTAAATTAATAACGATGAACATTAAAAACATAACAGAGTGAGAACCCAGGCAGAATTTGGCAGACTCTAAATTGAGAAGATGGAACTAAGAGACTTAGGAGACCAAGATAGCCAGACTGCAAGACAAAGTAACAAAGAGGAGATAGCTGCACAGAGGAAGAACCAGGGAGATTTGTAGAAGCTTCTTTTTGACTTGTCAGCAGATTACCGATCAGTAATGTGTATGAGAAAGCTACATGGGGGCTAGAGGAGGAAACAATCCAAAAGAATTAGAAAACAGTTCTTGGCACTAACACAGTTCTAGGAATGTTTTTATTCCCCAAAACCAGACTGGAAAAATTCATGGTTTATGGAGGATTGTGTTGAATACTTATTAGTGGGGAATAATTAGCTGTAGATGGGAGTGCCATTTTGAAAGTGGATAGTAAATTATAAAAGCAAGACCCAATAATACCAAACTGTTTCTGGGTAACTAAACTGCATCCCAGACACAGTTCTTGACTATGTATATGAGTGCAAAAGTACTCAGTACCCAGCAAATTAAAATTCACAATGTTTGTCATTAAAACAAAGATTACCAGGCATACTTAAGAATCAAGAAAACATCACCTATAAAGAGGAAAATAATTAATCAAAGACAACCAACCTGGAACTAGCAAAGATGTTAGAATTAGCAGACACCTTTAAACAACTGTATGTTCAAAAAGCTAAGTAGAGAAATGGAAGATATAAGCAAGTCCCAAATTGAATTTCTGGAGATGAAAACTGTAAGGCTTGAGATAAAAAACACAATGTATTTAATAGCAGATAGTACATGAGAAAAAAAAATAAGTGAACTTGAAGACACAGCAATGAAATTTTGGAGAGAAAAAAATTATTTTAAATGAAAAGAGTATCAGTGAGCTGTGTGAGAACTTCAAGTGGCTAATATACATGGAATTGGAGTCCTGAAGGAGAGAAGGGGTTGGGGAGTGGGGAAAAAAAAATTTGAAAAAATAATTGCTGAAAAATTTCCAAATTTAATAAAAATTATAAAACTCTAAGCATAAGAAATATGAAAATCTACATGCAGACACATAGTACTCAAAGTACTCAAAACAAATGATAAAAACAAAAATCTTAAAAGGGAGGAAAAAGGTTAAATATAGAGGAATAAAGAGTGACAGCCGATTACTTGTCAGAAACAGTAAAGGAACATGGTAGTATGTTTAGGGAAGTACAAACAATTGGTGTTGGTAACACTTTAGGCATGGGGAGGGCATGAGGGGATGGGCAGGGGACTGTGACAGGAGATATGTCTGCATAGGTTTTCTGAGATCAGATGGTCAAAAGTGTTGGGTCCCCTATAACAGATACTAGAATTTATGTTGAAGATTATAGGAAGTCATTAAATAATCTTGGGCAGGGAAGTGTCATCAGACTTGCATATTAGATTGCTTTAATGGCATTAATTACACAAATGTGCTAATAAATGGATGAATGAATGAATGGAAAAAGATGGTTTGGAAGGTTGAGAGCTTGGAGAAAGGCAACAATATGGAAGCTATTATATTCATTTTGTTTCATTCATTCATTCATTCATTTATTCAATGTATATTTGTTAAATCCTTCCCTATACCAGCTTAAGCCAGCTCTTTAAGATACTGTGGTGAGCAAAGTAAGTGTCTATATAAAAGTCATACTATATTGTAAGTTGTTGTAGACATATTTCCATATCAATATGAATAGATAGATTTTATTCTTTGAAACAGTGCACAGTATTCAGTCATTTAGCAAATATATACTGAGTGCTTGGCTTTAGGTTAGGCACCAAAGATAAAGCAATGAATAAAAACCTCCCTGTATTCGTGAAGTATATCCAAGTTGGGCTGAGAATAGACATATAATAAATACATACATGCAAATGTGTGAATATATATGTATACACACACACACACACACACACACATGTATGGGTGTACCACAGATCATTCTTTGGTGTGCAGCCTAGATCTACTCTTCATTTGGACTTGTCGTTAAGGCCTGGTACCTGGGGCCTGAGTCACTGTCATTACTAGCATCTATGAACTTTGCGAGTTCAACACCTCATGATATTATAGTTTATCATCATGCATAGTGAGGAAATTTAAGGAGATATGAATTTCAGACTTATTAATATATAAAATCACCATCAAATATCAGCAAGCATATTTTAGGACAAATAATTTCACTATGTTTATATGCTGAAATTTTATCAGTTGTTTGAAGAATAAATGTACATTTATTATTATAAGAGTAAAATAATTAGTGATGGTGGTCAAAGTAATTTCGTGTAAGAAAACAAACATTAAGTATTTCCACATGGTCTAATAGGGAAAAAGATTGACAGTTAATACAAATGATGAGCAAGTGTATTGTATGCATAATTGTAGGAAGTATATTATATATATTTATGCTAACAAATATTTAAGAGAATTTAAATAGCAATAATAACATAAGCACAGTATAATAATAATATTATTATTATAAGTAATAATAGTAATAGTAAGCACAGTAGTAATAGAATGATGATAAGGATGATTAGGTCATATCATTATTCTAGTGCTTGTAGTTGTGTGCTAGTATTCATAGCATTAAGCAAAATAATCACTAAGAACTGTATTTAAGTTTTTAGTTATTTAATTCTATCTAGGCCATGAGTGTTTTATAAAAATGGATTTTTTGCTGGGAACCCTCCTAACTGTTGGTGAGAATGTAAATTGGTGCAACCATTGTGGAAAGCAATACAGAGGTTCCTCAAAAAAACTAAAAACAGAAATACCATTTGACACAGTAATTCCACTCCTAGAAATTTACCCAAAGAAAACAAGACCCCTGATTCAAAAAGACATATCACCCCTATGTTTATTGTTGCACTATTTGCAATAGCCAAGATATGGAAGCAACCTAAGTGTCAATCAGTAGATGAATGGATAAAGAAGATGTAGTACATATACATGTCTTATTTGGGTGTGTAGTATATAGCACTGAGAATACAGTTAATGGTTCTGTAACATCTTACTATGTTTATAGATAGTAACCACACTAGAGGGGGTAAGGACTTATTAATATGGATAACTGTTGAACCACTGTGTGGTATATTTGAAACCAACATAAGATTGTATATCCATGATACTTTGATTAAAATGGAATATTATTCAGCCATAAAAATTAAAGAAATCCTCCCTTTTGCAATAAAATGGATGGATCTAGAGGGTATTATGCTCAGTGAAATAAGCCAGATGGATAAACACAAATACCAAATGAATTCACTTATTTTTGGAGTATAAAAACAAAGCAAAACAGAAGGAACAAATTAGCAGTAGATTCATAGACACTGAAAAGGAACTAGTGGTTACCAAGGGGGAGAGGTTAGGAAGGTTGATGGGAGAGGGTGAAGGGTATTAAGGGACACAATAATTCGCAATCACAATATAGGTTGATCATGGGGACTGTACTATAGCACTGAGAGTACAGTCAATGGTTCTGTAGCATCTTACTACGTTGACAGATAGTAACTGCACCAGAGGGGGTAAGGATTTATTAATATGGGTAACTGTTGAACCACTGTGTTGTATATTTGAAACCAACATAAGATTGTATATCAATGATACTTTAATTTAAAAAATGGCTTATTTGGGATTTCTTCATTTTTTGTAAAGATAGGTTAAAGCAAAATGTTAACTTTGGGTGGCACCTCAAAATTTCCCAGGGATGAAAGACTCCACAATCATGTTCAACAACAGCCATGAAAAATAATCTTTGATTAAGACATAATATGAAGAACAGACTAGAGAGCCCTGATATAAATCCAGCCATATATGGTCAATTAATATATGATAAAGGAGTCATGGACATACAATGGGGAAATGACAGCCTCTTCAACAGCTGGTGTTGGTAAAACTGGACAGCTACATGTAAGAGAATGAAACTGGATTATTGTTTAACTCCATACACAAAAGTAAACTCGAAATGGATCAAGGACCTGAATGTAAGTCATGAAACCATAAAATTCTTAGAAGATAATAACATAGACAAAAATCTCCTGAATATAAGCATGAGCAACTTCTTCCTGAACGCATCTCTTCAAGCAAGGAAAACAAAAAGCAAAAATGAACTCATGGGACTACATCAAACTTAAAAGTTTATGTACAGCAAAGGACACCATCAACAGAACAAAAAGGCATCCTAGAGGATGGGAGAATATATTTGTAAATGACATATCTGACAAGGGGTTAACATCCAAAATATATAAAGAGCTTACATGCCTCAACAACCAAAAAGCAAATAACCCGATTAAAAAATGGGCAGAGGATATGAAGAGACAGTTGTCCAAAGAAGAAATTCAGATGGCCAACAGACACATGAAAAGATGCTCCACATCACTAATCATCAGGGAAATGCAAAGTAAAACCACAATGAGATATCACCTCACACCAGTAAGGACGGCCACCATCCAAAAGACTAAGAACAACAAATGCTGGCGAGGATGCAGAGAAAGGGGAACCCTCCTACACTGCTGGTGGGAATGTAAGCTAGTTCAACCATTGTGGAAAGCAATATGGAGGTTCCTCAAAAAACTAAAAATACAAATACCATTTGACCCGGAATCCCACTCCTTGGAATTTACCCAAAGAATACAACTTCTCAGATTCAAAAAGACATATGCACCCCTATGTTTATTGCAGCACTTTTTACAATAGCCAAGATATGGAAGCAACCTGAGTGTCCATCAGTAGATGAATGGATAAAGAAGAGGTGGTACATATACACGGTGGAATACTATTCAGCCATAGGAAAGAAACAAATCCTACCATTTGCAACAACATGGATGGAGCTGGAGGATATTATGCTTAGTGAAATAAGCCAGGTGGAGAAAGACAAGTGCCAAATGAAATCCCTCATTTGTGGAGTATAACAATGAAGTAAAACTGAAGGAACAAAATAGCAGCAGACTCAGAGATGGCAAGAAGGAACTAGTGGTTACCAAAGGGGAGGGGTGTGGGAGGGTGGGTGGGGAGGGTGGGAGAAGGGGATTGAGGGGTATTATGTTTAGTACACATGGTGTGGGGAATCACGGGGAAAACAGTGTAGCACAGAGAAGGCAGATATTGAATCTGTGGCATCTTATTACACTGAAGGACAGTGACTGTATTGGGGTATGGGTGGGGACCTGATAATGTGGGTAAATGTAGTAACCACATTGTGTTTTCATGTGAAACCTTCATAAGAGTGTATATCAATAATACATTAATAGAAAATTAAAAGAAAAGACATAATATGAAGAAAACAAAATGTTAGAGGAAAATGAAGTACCTAAAAACATTTGGTTTACCTCAGAGGTCTAGAAACACAGACTCTGTT
>JAVSCE010007056.1:0-68134 GCA_032199065.1 Smutsia gigantea
TTTCTCTCTCTTCTTCTTCTGGTACCCTACAATGCAAATATTGTTGCATTTGGATAGGTCACACAGTTCTCTCAATATTCTTTCATTCTTAGAGATCCTTTTTTCTTTCTGAGCCTCAGCTTCTTTGTATTCCTGTTCTCTAATTTCTATTCCATTTACTGTCTCTTCTACTATATCTAATCTGCTTTTAAATCCCTCCATTGTATGTTGCATTTCAGATATGGAATTTCTTAATGATTGAATCTCCAACTTAAATTCATTCCTGAGTTCTTCCATATTTTTGTGTACCTCTATAAGCATGTTTATAATTTTTATTTTGAACTCTCTTTCAGGAAGATTGGTGAGTTCGGTTTCATTTTGCCCTCTTTCTGGGGTTTGTGAGATTTTGGTCAGAACCATGTTCTTTTGTCATTTCATATTTCTGTGTGGTGCTCACTAGTGCATGGAAACTTCAGTCTCTGGAGCTACTCAGCCCCTAGAGTGGGGTTGGGGTCATAGGGAACCAGAGCTGGTGCCTGGGTGGAAGATAGATCTGTTTCCTGATTCCTATCTGCAGTGCCTGTCTCCAGTGTCAGAGCCAGTGGGCCAGCACACACGTGTAAGCCTCTGTGCTTTGCATCTGTAGCTGTTGTAGGTGGGGATTCCTTCTGGCTGGCCTGATGCTAGCACAGTGACTGCCAGTTTGCAAAACGGTGCCGGCAGGCTAGAAGGAAGGTGCAGCAGGCTGCATGTAACAGTGTGGGGCCTTGGAGCTGAATAGGCAGCCAGGGTGATGTAGCACCTGAAGCTCCCCAAAGTTCCCAACCAGCTGGGCAGAGTGCGCCCAGGCAACCTTGTCCAGCTCTCCTTTCTCCCACACAGCAAGCTCCGTGCAAACCCCGCCCCTTCAGCAGCCCTCTTGCTGCTAGGAAGCCTCTCAGACTGCCTGCCTTTCCTCTGACACAGAGCATTCTGGTGTGGATCCCGTCCTCCACAAACGGCCGAATGTCAATTTCTCAAGCACTCCACCTGTCCGAGCTTCCCAACATCCAGAGCACCACACACTATAGGATTCTGCTCACAAAGCATATCTTCAGGGCTAGGTGTTCAGCAGTACCAGGCTTCCACCCCCTCTCCTGCTCCGTTTCTCTTCCTCCTGCTGGTAAACTGGGGTGGGGGAAGGGCTTGGGTCCCGCCAGATTAAGGCTTTCCTACATTACCCTGTTTCATGAGGTCTGCTCTGTTCATGAGGTCTGTTTGCAGTCTGGTTCAGCCTTTTTTCTTGTTGCTGTTTTAAGGTTAGTTGTATTAATTAACTATATTTTTATACAATTTGTGATTTTGGGAGGAGCTCTCCGCATCACCTCTCATGCCGCCATCTTGCAAGTCCTCTTTTGTTTTAAAGGGATTGGAGATTGAGGTGAGGGTGTAGGAGGCAAACTGCCATGTAAAACCATCCGGTAGGCGATAACAACCCAGAGGAAATGGGGGCAGAGAAATCATGTAAAGATTCAAAGAGCAAGAGCAACAATAGAAGTAATAAAAGATGCTTCTTTATCTGTTTATTAATAGGCTAAATACATTCCTGGCTGCTCCACTTGAGAATAATGCCTGTATTATCTTCCTTATGACTTCAAGTTTGACCTTAAAAACTATCTAGCTTACTCTAAGTGTGATATAACTGATTTTAAAATCCATCCTAATCATGGTTTCTCACTGAATACAAAATTTCAGCATATTTCACTCTTAAGAAATGGGACACTCCCATTATTTTTTCTGCCTTTTTTGTATTTCATGAGTATCCATCCAGGTTTTCAAGTGTAAAATAAATATCAAATATCTTGTTGATATTAAAGAATAAAGCTCAAATACATTTCTGCTAATTATAAAGGTAATAAATATGAAATTCAACAATGTTGTCCTACTGGAGTAAAAGCAAGAAAGTTTAATCCATTTGGAAATTTGGTTTACTTGGGTAAACATGGTAATAGATACTCATTTTTTATAGATTTGAAGGGAAGGGACTTCGTGTCTTTATACAATTCTTCAGTTCTCGTAAGGAAAAGTGCAGAATGTCCTTGTAAGAATATTTCTTGTTCCTTTGCCAAATACAGTTCTTAAGTACTATGTTTATATAACCATCTGCCATGTTTACATAGCAGAACTCAAAGGCAGAAATCTCTCATTTGTCAGAAACATAGCCATGCCCAAATGCCTATCTATTATATAAATTATTTTGGAGTAGATTAGAATCTTTCTCCATAAATGTTCATTAACTTAAAAGCAGAGTCAGGCCTAATGCAAAATGGAAGAGTAGATTACTTACTTTGTCTTTTAAACCATACCTCCTTCCTGCTGCCCTCCAACAGGAATCTAGTGACTGCTGATTACCTGGTATTTTTCATTCTGCACCTCACCTAGGCAATGTCTCTGCCCTCATTCTTCCCTTCATTCTTCCAACAAATATTTGTTGAGCACCTGTCATATGTCATCAGGCAGTGCTCCAGGTAACTATTCAGTTATATCAATGAACCAGAGATCTCTGGCCCCATGGAGTTTGCATTCTAAGAAGGGAAACAAAAAAAGAAACAATAAATATGATAAGTGAGTAAATTATATAGGATGTTAGCAGATAATATGGCAATGGAAAATGGAAAAGTAAAGCATGGTAAAAAGGATGAGAATTGTAGGGGTTGGGAAGTGTTGATAGAGCTTTGTACTTCTGAGTAGGAGATGCCAAGATAGGCCTCGTGGGGAGGGTGGCTTCTGCATAAAGAAATCAACCATGTGGTCTGGCAGAGAGCTCCAAGGAAGAACAGGCCAATGCCCAAAGCCCCGAAGATCAGGGTACACTTGACATGTTCAAGGAACCAGAAGGAGGCCACTGTGACTGAAATGGAGTAAACAAAGGATAGGGATAGAGATGAAGAAAGAAACTGGATGAGGTAGGAGTGGGCATCCTGGCAGGCCACTGGGAAGCTTTGGCTTTTAATCTGTCTTAAATCTCACTCCACAAAGTTCTGTGCTTCTTTAAAGCTCAGAGATGACTACATTGATAATATATTTATTTATTTATTCATTTAATCTTTCATTCACTCTACAAATATTTTATGGAGGGCATAATATGTACCAGGCACCATGATGTGCAGGAAGGGATATAACAGAGGCAAAAGCAGACATTCATCATTCTCAGGGAATTTATGATCTAGTGAAGAAAACAGACAGGAGTCTGATAGTTGTAGAAGTGCTGTAAAGCCAGTGGAGCAGA
Organism: Smutsia gigantea; assembly: GCA_032199065.1. NCBI lineage: Eukaryota > Metazoa > Chordata > Mammalia > Pholidota > Manidae > Smutsia > Smutsia gigantea. The sequence continues at coordinate 3,248 of JAVSCE010007056.1, forward strand.
GGTACGCAGTGCTAGGAGAGTCTGGAATATGAGATTTTGGCTTAGACATTAAGGTCAGGGGACACTCCCTTGAGAAAACAGCAGTCAAGTGGCAAATGAAAAATAAACAGGCACTAACTAGGCAGTCTAGAGAAAAGTGTTCAGGGAAACACCAAGTGGGCAGCAGAAGCAAGGTGATTGCTGGGACTAAGAGAAGGTGCTGGTGTGGTTGGAGACCTGAAAGCTGGAGGAGAATAATGGGGATGAGTCTGGAGAGATGGGTAAGAAGGTGAGGACTGAATGCACTGGGGCTCAAAGGCTACAATAAGCACTTTGTCTTTATCCTAGACCCATTGCAAAGCCACTAAAGATTTAAATAAGGTACTTGATGAGATTTGGGTTTTGAAGATCACTAATCTATTTTGAATATGTATTAATTGGTTATGTTTCTATCTTCTAGATAATCTGTTTGCATATTAAAGGGAGATTTATAGAGGTAATCCTGAACCCAAGCAGATCCTGATGGGAAATTACAGCAAGCTGATGAGATAAAACAAGTTAGGTAGGGAAATTATTGAGCACCCATCAATTATGTTGGGAAACGAAGTCAGATTCTATGTATTAAGCTTACAAAATATGGCTTTGATTAAACTATTAAGATGTCAGTGAAGAACAAAATATTGGTTTAGTGTGAATACTAAGTCCCTTTCATTCTTTGATAAGCATTTTGAGGCCTAGCAATGTTAAATGACTTTCCCAAGGTCACAGAGAAATTTCATAGCAGTTAATTCAGGGTAAATTGCTTTAAAAAAAGTAAAGTAGGCAAATTAATTCAAGACTCAAATGAAAGAAAAGGTGTGGACATCTTAATGTCTCCTAACTCTTTTGTTTTTACTTTTAAAACATCATGGAATACTTATGTCCATACAGCCTTAAAAATCCTTCTGTTCTTTGGGCACAGTTCATAAATCCCAGTCTTACAGTCTCATCTGTAGTATCTTTCTCACGGTCGTGTACTGAGTCTTCTCAAATCAGTCCTCAGAGGGAAAGCTGTGTGGCGCGTACCTTTCCTCTCCCTCATCCTCAGCTGTACCCCCTCCCACCATTACCACAGCCATACACATTCCATTCAGTCAACAAATACTCCTTGAGCATCGCTATAGACCAGGAAGTCTGATAAGGTACAAAGAGTAAAAAAAAAAATTAATTCCTAGTCTCCAAAAATTCAGTGTAGTGAGAGTGACTGGCAAGTAAATGATTGGTTAAAAACCATGTCACAGATTTTCTTCAGAACTGGACACAGGATGCCGTTGAGGAAGACAAAGATCAACTCGGCCATAGAAGAAGGAAGTTTCATAGAAATGACGTAAGCGGTCACTTCTGAAAGATATGTTAAAACCTCCCTCTTGATTAAGCAAAATCAGAAGGGTTTTTTTTTAGATTACATGGAATTAACACCCTTAAATTAATTTTATTCAGCTGTGTTTTGCTATGATGCCATCTGCCTGTACATTAAGGGACCCAAAATGAAACATTTCAGTGAAACTCATCATTGCTCATACAGGACCTTATCCTGGGATTAAAACATTGTCCCCTTTGTGAAGGATTATCTGGTATCAACATAAATCGTAGTTGAACTTCCTCAGAGTTTCCAGAGTTTCTTTTCTCCATGATATATCTCATAAATTACATAACTGAACAAACTTCCTTTTTCTCATTAGAAAACCTAGAGCCATATTTGAAACCTAAATACTTTAGTTTTGTAGTATTTTTATATTTGTTGTATGATTCTACATATTTTAAGACATGTATAGATTTGTGTAACCACCATCACAATCAGAATACAAAATAGTTCCCTCATCCCCAAAATAATTATACCCTTTCTCTACCTCAACACTGGCAACCTCTGCTGTTCTCCACTACTATATTTGTTTTTTCAACCCTGTCATATAAATGGACTCATACAGTAAGTAATCTTTTGAGACTGGCTTCTTTCACTCAGTATATTGCCATTTGTGAGAGTCGCCTCAGTTGTTGCTTGTACCAGCAGCTTGTTCCTTTGTATTGCTCAGTAGTACTCCATGGCATGGGGATGCCACAGTTTGTTTGAACATTCACCCACTGGAAGGCTTTGGGTTGTTTTAACTATGGGATAGTAATGTATAGAATCACTATCAACACTGATCTACAGGCAGGGTAATGTAAAGTTTAATTTCTATAGATAAACATCAGGAGAGATATTGCTAATTCATATGATAGGTATATGTTTAACTTTATAAGGAACTTTCAAACTGTTTTCCAAAGTGGATGTACCATTTTGCATTTCCAACAATAATATGTGAGAGTTCCATTTGCTCCATAGTCTTGCTTGCACTTGGTATTGTCAGTATTCTCTGTAGCCATTCTGACAGATATGTGATATCATCTCACTGAGGTTTTGATATGAATTTCCCTAAATACTAAGAACATTGTATGTCTTTTCATGTACATATTTTCTTTAGTAATTTTAATTCTATTTTATGTCCACTTTCACTTTTCCTTCTTTTTTGGTGACCTCTTTTAAATTTATGATTTCATTCTGCTTTTTCTCTGTATCGTTGAGGAAACTTATATAAAACATTTCTGGAATAAATGTGGGTATAAACAGATAAGTTAAATTAACTACAAAATAAAGTCACAAAAATGTAGCATTGCAACAAATTCCCATTTTAATTTTTTATTATTTCAGTCTTTCCCTGGATTTTTTTTGTGGTCTATGAAAGGTATAAAGCATTGTATTTTTCTCTACTTATTTCTAAGTGATATTTTCCAACCTCTGGAATGAAATCTAGGGGAAAAAAACAGTAAATCACTGAAAGCCAACAAAATAATACTTTTAACAGAGAACCCCATGGAATTGTTCTTTTGAAATATTCTTACATTGTCTTTGTGTATATTGGACTCTGCCAATTGCATTCTGCAATTCCTATTCTCTGCCAACTTTGGAGAGAGAGAGAGTCAAATAACTATGGGCTTTTTGATCTAGTTGCCACCAAAAAATTTGACAGAAGTCCCTTAAGGCATTAGAATTATAAGAATCATTTACAACAGGATCAGAAAAAGCATGAGGTTTAACTGAATTGATTTTGCATTAAACCCATGGTTTAGACCAAGCTCATTAAATGCACAAATCTTGCTGCAAACCTGGGATTATTTCAAATGAAGTGATTCATGCTCTGGATGGCTGCCATAAAAATTTTGGTAAAATAAAGTTTCAATTAACTTTTCATTTGAAATTGTGCATATAAAATGCACAGCTAAGAGCAAAACTCAAAAAATACTATATCATATAAACAAAAATGCCCTGTTACCTTTCACTTAAAGAAGTTAGGGAAAATGTTCAGCCAGTTCATAACAGATCATTGTACTTGGCGTACTTCAAATGAAATGCTTGTTGCTAAAGTCTGTGAATCTAAGCCTCTGAGATCAAGAGGAATTAGTAAAGGCTTCAGAGAGGTCCGTGTGTATTTTTTAAAGCTTCTTCAGGGGATTAGGACTATTTGGTCCTCGTGGAGTTAGTGACTTCCTGACCCTGTTGGTGTCCCTCTACCCAAAATGTTAAAGAAGGTTTATCTGAGGCCTATCTGTGGTTTAGCAGAATTTCAAAAGCATGGAGAATACCTAATATCTCCTCCACTTGTTGCTGACGTCTGGACTTCTTTAGAAGGGAGGGAGGAAGACAGGGAGAGAGGGAGGGAGGGAGGAAAAGGTTTCCAGAACACAATAAAGGGTCAGTAAGTATTTGAGGAAGGAATAAATTAATGTAAATTACTTAATAGAAGATATCACAATGTGAATGGATTTAATCAATATGTAAATAATGAATACTACATTCTTTCTTGCTAGGTAAGGTATGAATGGTGGCAGAGAAGTAAGTAGAAGATTGCTCCTGAGTGTAAGGGAAAAATACTAGAAAAGGACACTAAAGATACAAATAATTTACATGTTTTTTCTAGAACAGACCTAGTTTAACTTTACCTACAGATCAAATAGTCTGATGTAGTATAGCATGTTCATAAGCACAGGTTCCAAAGGCAGATTACCTGAGTTGAAATCCTGTCACTAATTACTATCTGTCCTTAAGCCTTACAATGCCTGTGCCTCAGTTTCCTGATCAGTTCAATGAAGATAATAGTGGTACCTAATAGTGCTGTCACTGGAATTAAGACTTAATGTAAGTAAAAATATTTAGTACAGTAACCGTAGTGAAGTCTTAATGTGTTGATTTTTATTATTCAGTAAAAGTAAATGATGATATGTCTATCAACCTATTGTCCAGGTTACATAAAGAAAGACTGAGATTATCTCCTTTGTGATTGTCAGCCCTCAAAACGTTGAACTGAATATATTAACAGAAATATTTCCATTGCAATTATTTAATCTGTTTTCCAGGAAAGTTAGCCTCCTCTCAGTTCAAGCACTTTTTTCCTTTGCTAGACACAGGCTCCCTGAGATAAATTAAGATAAGATCCTAGAACAGTAAAGCTGAAAAATACACAAGGGGTGAAAATATTCTTAACGTATCAATAGAGGTAATCCTCCCAACCCCTGTTGGTGACCTGCAGCTGTTGAATAAAGCCAACTACCAAGCATAGGAGTAAGCACCTTGCTGTGTCTCAGGTCTGGGACACAATTGCCAATTATTTATTGCCAGTAGTGCCTCAGAGCAGACTAAGAAGGCAACCATTTCTTCTCAGTAAGGTTATATTGATTGTATTCTGGAAAAAAAAAATGCCATGTTGTTTGAGTTGGAATTTGGCCACAATACCTAAAGTTAACGTTCATAAGATTGTTAAAATTATTGGCGATGATAAGAAAACAAGACCATATTTTTATATTTTAATTTTAGCTCAAAGAGAGAAAACCCCAGCAGAGTTGGCAGTAAAGCAATTGGAAAAGTTTCAACTCTTCCAAATATTCATCAATATAGCAATAGTTTTGCACACAAGTGATGAGGAAATCCCACAGACTGAGTTGGCATGGATTAAACACAAGAAGCAGAGGAGATTCAGTCCATGAAGAATGGAAAAGATTGAACTGCTAAGAGGTCTGTACACTAAATTCCTAATTTATTACTTACTAACAAGTTTTCAATATTAATCTGTTTATTTTTTAACAAGTTCACCATGAATTAATCAGCAGTTAGTACCAAGACCAAAAGAAAATTGCCCAGAGACTGCTGCAAGAGCTTTCAAAAATATCAATTGATCAATAGTGATCATTGGTACAGCGAACTTTCATTCCCTTAGGGATTTGCTAAACCACAGACTTTCTCTGGAACCAATCTCATAATGCAGCGTCCTTCCAGATCCTCAGTAACCCCATTAATGGGTGCCCTGTGCTCCCTGTCTACTTTTAATTTCTTCTAGTAATAGAAAATACTTCATAATGGAAGATTTAATTAACTGAATTTCCAAAAAGCTATTTACAGTGAACTGGGAACATTAGCTTTAATTTTTATTGTTCAAGAATGAAGATACCCTTTTTACAACAGATTAAATGCAGCAGGAAAACAACATTTTAACCACACTGAAGTGTGGGAACCCACTGGCAAAAGTCAACTGTGCTGCTGAGAAGACAAAGGCTCTGACAGCCTGATCTGAAGGGAAAGGCCCTTCTTGAAACTTCTTGGCCTTTCCTTAGCTTTCCTTGAGTGACTCTTAACAGGCCTCAACATATTTATAGGAGCTCGAACCTGACTGACAGTCAGCTTTCCAGCATCGAAGCAAAGCATTATGGGACACTATGCAAGGTACAGGGTCCTTTCCTCTCCTCCAGCCCACATAATAGAATCTTGCATATTTTTCAAAGAATATATATGAACATTTTCTAGGCTCATTAGAGATGTGCCTTTTAAAGTTAGTCCCTGTTAATGAGAAATACATCATAGGGCAGTGTTAAAGAGGGGGAAAGGGAAAATCAGTGTGACCTTTACAGAACAGAGAGGTCTTGAGATCAATCAGCTTAATATTTGTGCAGAATATTTTTCCATAGCAGTTACAAATTAATAAATCAATAACTTAATAAATCCCAACTCAGTCTGTGGGATTTCCTCATCCCTTGTGTGCAAAACTATTGCTATATTGATGAATATTTGGAAGATGGAAACTTTTCCAATTGCTTTAATTAATAAAGCATATTAAACATATAATTTGGTCAACTGTTATTTTCTTGACAACTGATAGAGCATCCAGTGAGGCATCCCAACCCCACATACAAACACATATTTGAGGCATATATATCCCTGGCTTAAAGTATGTCTTTAAAACTTTAATGGACATGAGCTGCTGAATAGTACACACTTAGCCATTTTTCAAAGTGAGTGTCTTTCACAGTTTTACCTATTCTCTCGTTTACCAAATGAAATTAGACCACATTATAGACTAATACCTTGTGAATTGCATTTATTAGCTCACAGCCAGTTTGAGTTATAGAGGCATAGCACCCAGAAGCACTAAATGCCCTGTGAAAAAGAGAAAGGTGACTTAAAGGTTTACAGCACCAAGTAACTTTTCATCCATGAAAGGCCTGGGTTCCATTTGTTGCTTTCAGCCTGAATAAAACTGACATTCATGGCTGTATCATGACTCATATCACAAAAAACAGATTGTCAGTTTGCTACAAATGTGGATGCTGAGCAAAGAATGGTGGCCACATATTACAAATTTCTGTAAAAGAAGAAATCACAAGTGTTGATCTGTCTCTGAGTCCACTATGTACAGACTAGGAACAGAACTTATTTGTAACAGCCCTAAAATTTATTCTTCAATAAAAAAAAGTGATTTTTATCTATACTATCCAAAAAGCACTTGATACAGGTCACAGGAACCAAGCTTCCAAGATGAACACAAATCCCAAAATCTTTTATTTGGAAAGGTTTAAATATGGTAGCTTTTATGTGTTTGGACCTGTGAAGCAACTGACTTAAGAGTTAACTTTTGTAGGAGTTTACTGCTTGCCCAAATAATTCACTACCGATGGTTATTCTGCTTTCACAATTAATCAGGTTTGAAAGTGCTTTATTTGGTGCATTTGTATTGTTTAAATAAATCTGGAAACACTAACCCTGTCACGTTCAGAGGTTGAGTGTGGGAATGAGCCTGAAGACACAGAGGGTAAAATACTTCAAGGCGTATCCCCAAGAGATTTCCAGCTGGACAATCAGAATTTATTTTCCAAGAGGAGGGTGTCCCCACACAAGTGAGCCCTGTGGTGTGGTTTAAGGTCTCCTTAACCTGTCTCGGCAAATTGCATAAATCACAGCAATAAAGTCTTCCTATTCAGCAAGTTAGGGCTAGAGAAAGCTGACCAGCTTTTGACCTCTTATTCTGGACCCCAACTGACCCTAACTTAGAAGTTCAACAGGTCAATTGCAGGTCACAGAGGGCAGTCGCAGAGTTTTTAATTCCACTAGGGCTGCAAGATTAAATTTATGCGTACAAGTATTTTCCTAGGTTTTCTGGATGTGCTCCTCATGCAGTCCACACATCTAAATGACCAAAGGAGAAAAAAACAAACAAAAGAGGAGAGAAAGAAAGAGCAAACTTTAAGTTGGTGTTCTCCTAACCAGCACACTTCAATATATACTATGTTGGTCGTTTATCAGTATAATGGATCTACAGACAACCTTAAACAATTGTCAAACATTCTTTTAAAAGCCATTAGTTTTTCAACTAATATATATCTGTTTTGTGCATTTGTTGAACCCTTCACTTGTCACTGAGAAGGGCCTGTTAAACTAAGCAGAGGCCTGATCAGTTTTCAGTGAGCGCTAAGCCTCAGGGTTCACCTGGGTCAGCCACAAGATTTATGAGGCCCAGTGCCAGTATCTGATTGGGACTGTTAGTGCTAAAGAAAGCTGACACTTCCTCCTTTTCCCTCCTAGTCAAGCTCAACACACAAAGTCCAGTAACTTAACTTGTACATTCCCACTGGCTGCCTAAGAGGCAGCAAAACTGATGACCTGTACAGACACCAAAGTGGACATCAATAAAAAAAGATGGATGTGAACCAATGGAGTGACATGCCTCATTGCTGAGGGGACTGGGGAGGAGAGAGAAAAGGTTAAAAAACACTGGAAAGTTATTTATATAAGCTTCAAGGACAAGGATTTTGTCATTACTTGCCTAAGGATTTGCTCTTAAAATATTTTTTCCTCTGGTTTCTAGCCTCCTCCTTGTTGGCAAACAAGTCTGGGGACCTCTGGTAATTACTAGATATTTTTAATTTGTTGTCTTAAGATCAGAAATTTTAATTGATCATATTTGGTCACAAAAGAGTCATACCATGATAGGGACTGAAAACTGTTAGAACATACGCAAAAAAAAAAAAAAAGTATAGTAACATTTTTAAACAGAGCCATGATTGATTAAGCACTACCATTGTACTCCTTAATTAATAAGATGGTTAAAAGCTGAGCAGATTACACTTTCTATAAACTAGAAGATGTAAGTGCTCTGAAGTAATTCATTTTGCTCATTTTGAAGCATCTCCCAAGGAACTGCTCCAAAACTCTAGGAATTGTACTCTTGCAGTTGGAATTCATGGAATAACTAACAAAAGGGAAATGAGTGAAAGTTACTGGGTTAGACATCAGTATACTGGTTTTGTTCTATTTTAAACTGCTTGTGAGAAAAACTATTTGGTTGCATAGCTAACACTCTGAATTAGATCCAAAAACAGACAAGTAAAGGAATAAAAGAATAATTTTCAGTGTTTCTTTCTTTCATTCCTGATGTATTTATTTGTCCTCTGGGATGTTTTCTGCATGCTTATGTATTATGTGAATGAGATCTAAATCTAAAATGTGATCAGTGAGTTTGGGAGTGATTATGTACTCAACCATAGCAGAAGAAATGGCAAACTCCCTAGATCACAATGTTTACACATGATTGTTCCATACTAACTCTGCCTTGATTTTAATATTTTCTTCAGTAAACATGGTCTGATGGTCTACTATTTTAGAGCAGAAGAAAACTACACAAAACATGAAATTTACTTTTAATAATTTCAAGTGCTCTGGATGAGAGTAGTGTCTATTATGTTGAGACAAACCCTGATTAGGTTCAAAATCAAGACAGTATCAATTAATGCTGTTATGCTGTCCATTTATGTGCAGAGACTGAGCTGAACATCTTCAGGAACTGGAGTTTGAAGTTCTTACCAGCACATTAAGATGGTTCAGTTTCACAGTCCACAGTCCAGTGCCTCTCATTGCTTCTGCCAATGGCAGAATAGGATTTGCACTAATATCACAACAGAACTTGTGACAAAGCAGAGAAAGTCCTTATTTCTTTGTGACTTTGTTTCCTATCTTAGAATAGCCATCCCATCCAGAATCAAAAACCCTAAGTGAGGTTGTCTGTGAAATGCACACACTCTGCCCAGTTCTTGATTCAATCTACCATCCTATGCACTACAATAGTGTCACTGGACACTTTGCCAAAAGATGGTTCAGAAATTGTAGTCACATTCTTTGGATCTATCACTATCCATATGGTCATTCCAAAGGGCTAACTGGGGATACAAAAAATGATATATCCAAGGAGGCTCAGTGTCACCTTTTCAGAAGATCTGAAGTCCTAGAGGATAAAAAGTAACTCTTTCTTCAAGTGCTAACGCTGAATCCCCTATCTGTCAGGACATTTCTGATCTTCTCTCCCTATAAACTGATGACATAGATTTCCCATTAGCATCAGGCAGCAATATTTGAGAATTTCCTCAAGTGGCTCAGGATTAGAGGCTAGTATTCTTTTCTGGGTAGTCAGACACACATCTTCTCCGGACCCTTTGACTGAAAAAGTCCCAAGAAGACATCACATAATACATAAGCATGCAGAAAACATCCCAGAGGGCAAATAAATACATTAGGAATGAAAGAAAGAAACACTGAAAATTATTCTTTTATTCCTTTACTTGTATCAAAGTAACATGGAGAATTCTTAAATGCTTAATTCAGGGTCTATTATATGTGATTCTCAGACCACTGGGGCTGAAATGACTGCGCCCTGCTACACAGATAAACCTACAAGTTCGTGGTATCAAGCCCTGGATTCAAACTGATGTCAAGTAGCTCTAATAACTGATCTTGACTTTCTCTGGGCTAGAAATGTATGTAAAGGGAAAGTACCTTCTTCTAGCCTCATGGGATTCTGGAAAGTAACATTCCAGACTTTCTCCAGCTTGAGGCAAATAATCGTTTCTATCTCATTCGATCTAAAAGAAACAGCTTAACAAAGTCTCTTTAGCATCTTTTTATACAATATAAGACTTTCCTGGAATTGGGAATCATATTGCTATTCTTAAAAATCATGGATTTTACCAAAGAATGAACATACCAGGGATATTAACAGAGGTTAAAAACAATTTTACAGATAAACACAGAAAGGCTCCCAACTCTGATTACTTTTACTAATAATAGTTCTTTCCCCATGGAGAGAATCATAGCAAAGGGAATTACTACTCCTTTCTTCTTTGCTAATATTTAATGTTTTGTTTTGTTTTGTTTTAGTTAAAATAATGACAGTTATGTTAAAGAAAGGGTATAAGAATTATAATAGAGAACCAATCAATGCTGGTAATTTAGTAGAACGACCATCAAGAGAATCCCCTATGAATTCATTAATCAGTGTAGATGTTTCAATTGAAAGCTTTATTTTATATGTAAGTATATAGCCACATACTTTTATTTTTCTTTCTGAAGATGGGTCATAAAATGACCAGATACCAATCAGCACAATATCAGATATTCTAACCAAGTGTCTCCCCATGAGATCAAAGTGTTCCATACACCTTAATGACTTAGCACATATACTATACCACCTAGAAGGTATTTCAGAATTAAAATAACAAAAAAGCCACTATTGAGCTGTTTTATTAGGAAAATGTGGTTTTGTCAATCTTTAGTCACTGAAAAACTTAGCTTTGTCAGGATGGATCAGCAGAGAATGCTTTTGAAGGTTTCTGTTTTAAATATTTGTTTACTTCCTACCAGGCAAATTTATACTAAATATCTGCTCGATTTCTAGTGGTTAGGTATTCCTGAGATATGGGAACCCTTCACAGGACTGTGGGACTAGTCCTTAACAGCCGTAAACCATTGACTGTGCTCCCATAGCAAGATAATCTTTTGCCAAGATAATTGAAATTTTTATTCCTACTCAAAACATGTCTCATTAAACAAACATTCGCTTTTGAAATTCCTTCTTGAGCTATATGAACTTGACCAAGCAAAATATTTATTTGGAAAAATTACTATTTTATAAGGAAAATACTTTGCAAAGTAGATGCAACTGAAGATAGCTTATTTTTTAAATGACAATAGAACCTCAGTTACTTTAAAATAATAAACTATTGTTATTATTATCATTATTATTATTACTTTTGTCAAAAGGAAGAGGATAAAGAGAAGGAGGAAGAAAGAAAAGTGTCTTTCATCTTTGCCCAGAATTATCAAAGCCTTCTCATCAATAGTTCCATTGAAATGTTCATGTTATCTCTTCCTGGGACTCTTTTAACAAGTTCATTGAAACCGTTTGTTAATAATTTTGGACAAACGTACAAGCAAAGTGAAAAGATAGCAGTTATGTGGTTAATTAAATGGCTAACTGCATTGATCCAGTAAAGAGATCCATATGTAATTAGTAGAACAATAGAGTGCCCCACTCTGTTCATTTAATCCATGAAACTATCTTCATAATCCACATGGAACATCCCACCTAAGTTTAATGTTCTGTTGCTCATAATCATTAAAGCCTATGATGGTTACAACAGCCTTCTTTGCCATGCTGGTATCCAATCCGTATTTTTCCCCCAGACATAGCCAGCATTCAGAAGCACAGAAATTTCTCTTTTTAAAAAAATTACTTTCTACTCCTTATTCTATTCTGCTGTAATAAAAAGAAATTCTATATTGCAAACTGTGGGTAATATTTTGCATTGTCTATTCCCAGGATAACTTTTTCAACTACATTGTAGCTCCCAATTGTGCTGATACTCATTCAACAAAAAAAACTTACACCTCAATAAACAGCAAGTCTGCATATTAGATGAGGAAAGGATTTGCAGTAAAAAATAAAGTTTCTAAAAACAAGAAAAAAAGAAAAGAAAAGCCTGCAGTGCAAATTGGAAAATGGGATTTTGCCCCAATTCCAGAGGGTTGCTTCTGTCACCAAGTTTTCTCTCATTTCCATGAATTGTTTTTTCGATTAAGATCTGCAGGGGAAATAAGATCAACAGTAGAACAGAATTTGCTGGAGATGACAGATGACTCTCCTTTAATGACTTACAAAAGAAAAGTGGCATCCCAAGTATTGCTTTATGGAACCTAAAAGGAAAATCCTAAGCAATGCTATAGATTTCATATAACATGACCATTTTGCTTACTTGTGAAAATATTATCAATTTACTATTATGGTCATTGACATATTTATATGAAGCATGTCTATTCACCTTGCAAATCCAAAGTTGTTTTTTTTTCTCCCTGAAATATTATTTAGGATGAATGTCCTTAAAGTGAAGCCTCTGGTCAGTGAAAAGGGGAATTTGCAAATAAATCAACTAGTTGTTGTAGATAAGGGAGTTTTCTTTAGCCAAAGGAATTTTCTGTTAAAAAATAAAGAACCTTGAGTTTGTTACTTTATAGCAGGTGTTCTATGAAATATTTTTTATGAAAATTAAACACAGTATATTAATTTACAAAAAACAAAACATTACTTTCTTTTTTTTGATACACAGGCATTGTAAAAAAAAATTCACTAGAAAGACTATTATCCATAATCAGAATTGTGGTGAAAATTCTCATATCAGATAGAATGAATATATATATATATATTATACACACACACACCCATGAAAGAATTCCTTCTTCTAATAAATACAATAGTATGTCAAGCATATAGTCCCCGTGCCAACAAATGTAAATCTATAGCATCATTTTAAATAACTACATAGTAGTCCATTTGGTGTATACAAAATAATTTATTTTATCATGTCCCCAATGATTAATTTTTAAGTTTCAAATTTTTTAGTATTATTAACAGTGCCAAAAATAGTCTTTAACTTAGATTTTTGATACAACTTCTTAGGGTGCATTCCTAGAAGAAGAGAAATGAGTATATCTTAAACATATTGTTACATATTACCAAACCCTCCTACACAAAGGTAAAATCTATTTACATTTACATAGTCAGTTTCCTCACACCTTAAAGTATACCAGGTTGTTTCCTTTTTGTCATTCAGGTAAAACATGATGGTTTATTGTTTTTTTATTTCCATGTCTGTGATACTAGAGAGACATTTCCGTTTCTTCTTTTGTGAGTTTAGCTGTTGTGATGTTCATTTTTCCTGACTTGCAAGTGTCCTTTTTTAATCAAAGCTTTTAACCTTTCATTGGTCACATGTACAATGACTATTTTTCACAGCTTGTCATTTATGTTTTCAATCTTGTTTCTGATGAGTTACAGTCATTAGATGTTTTTGACTGTTAAGCAGATATTCTTTCATGGTTTTGCATCATGTTGCAAAAGTATTCACATATGCATTCTTCTAAAATTTTGTTAATTTATATTTAATGTTAAAGTCCATGTGCTTTTAATGGACTGCTTCTATAAGAAGCTTCATTCCCATGAAAATCACACCATTGATGAATATTTTACCTATTTTTAAAGTAGATGGCACTATGCCAATATAAGGCAGGACTTGTAATTATTGATACCCTATTTTCTGGAATATAATTTAAATAAACTGTTTATTAAAAATGTTATTTTGTGCCTTTAAAAACTCACTAATAGTCTGATTTTCTTTCATGTCCTTTGTGTTCACTTTTAGGCCCTTAAAAACTTCATACAGTTCAAATAGCAAAGTGACCAAATTTCTTCTAAGATAAGGAAGAACCCTCAGACTCTACTTCTTCATATATTATTGTATACAATTTTTCTTCCTCAAAGAATCCAAAAGTTAAGATATCTTCTTTGATATATATCCTTTATCCTTCTTGTACTTAATATAGAATTTAAGATCTTACAATCTTAAAACAGTATCTTCTTCTTGACTTCATAGAAATCATAGTATCATGGAATCATTTAAAACCAAACACTTTAAGGGCTTCTAGATCAGATTTTTAATTACAAGAACTAAACAGCCCCAATTATATTTTCTTATCCTATTGAACCTGGAAACCTTTTTATATCATTTGAAAAGTCTAGTGTTGTATTTTAAATTGATCTAACCCTATGTAGCCTGTTTTCTCCTAGACAAAGAGCAGGAGAATCTCTCTTCCTGTGTCTTTAAACTAGTACATACCTTCTGTTTAAGGGCCTAATGACAACTGTAATGGATAATTTACAACCTACAGGGCTTCTGGATTAAATAACACAGGTTCTGTAAACCAACAGGCTTCAGACCTCGGTGAAAGCACCAGTAATTTGTTTATTGCCCTTTCTCAGTTCCTCAATTACAATTGATCTCTGCTAAACAGTCTAGTGTTGCTAATTGTTGGGAAAGAGGGAAAATAACTTAATCTTTATAGGCATCTTCTAGCCTAGCATTTGTCCTTGTAATTCAGTGCTATAATCTCACCTAAGCACAGATAAATGGAATCCATACAAGTACTTAACCATAACAAGTACTTTCAAAATTAATTTATAAACAACCAAAGTTGAAGGAGCTGTGTCTGGAACAGAAGAAATGATGACTGATTGTGATACGGAGCCAATGACAGACAAACAAGAGCCCTTGATTAGAGAGAGCTCTTGTCCTGCCAGATCGCAAAGTATTTGAATTCTGATAGGAATTTAATCAGGACTTAATCTCCTTATCATGTGTAGGTGTTGACCAACTTTAAGTACTTAATATAATACAGAACCCCTACAGGCATTTGCACTTCAAAGCCTAAGTGCAGTGGTTAGGTATCTCTTAATCTTATTTTTTTCCATTAATGGTGTTGAAAAGAAATACTTGTCATCGTCAACTAAGCATGTCCTAATTTAGCCTGTTTAACTTCTGGTTTGTTTGTTTTAGAAAGATTGACTTATTTATACTAAACCTTCATTTTCTTGACCCACCATGTTAGAACGTGAAAATGTACTATACACATACATGTGTGTATATGTAAAATATGTCCTAATTTACAATTTAATCTCTGAATTATTTGTTTTAAAAAGGTTTAACTTATTTATTCTAAACCTTTATTTTCATGACCGAACATTTTCAAAATTAAACATACACACACACACACGTGTGTGTGTTGGTACAGTATGGACTTCAACTTCTAGCTTCTCACTTTAACACGCCATGTCACTTGAATGTTCAGCTGAACAGAACAAGTAGTAATCATAGTAATACAGGTAACTTTTGAACCATTGTGTTGTACATTTGAAACCAATATAAGATTGTATATCAATGATACTTCAATTTTTTAAAAATTGGAAAAAAAACCACAAAGCAAAAACAACCTTCAAATATTTTCCATATTTTAAATTACAGGTAAAGTTCAATGACAATTTATATATATCACTCTCTGACTCAGTGAGCATTCCACTTTGCCACTGATCCTCTAATCCTTACAGCAGACTAGTGAGAGAGCAAGTATGTTTACTGTCTATTTGCTGTAAGTTAAAACTACTCATTTCATAAGATATTCTCCTGAGGACTACCTATCTATAGCTTTTTTTTTTACCAAAATGTAAGTATTTGTCTATGAAATGTTTTCACATTTCCACAACAGACTGGAAGCTATGTTTTGTAAAAAATTGAAGTGAAACTAATGAAATTGATAACCAAAATAATTAAAACTACACAAGCCAGATATTAGGCCTCTAGAATTGAGAATTTTCACATGTGGTATTTAATATACTCTTTAGTATCTTAATTATTTCAAATATTCAATAGCCTACTTGATTTTTATGGCAGTATATATCTAAAAAATATCTGTAATCTTCTAATGTACTTCAACGGGAAGATATTAATCTCAGAGACAAGAGATATTTACTATTTGGAAAGATCAGCAAACTCAAATATTCAACTCAATTCAAATTAATCCTTCATGAAAGTGATTATTTAGAACCAAACATAAAAATTTCCTCAATCCTTTTATTATTTCTTTGATTATTTCATTATTTACAGTTTGTTCCACTCAAAATACTGTATTTGGGGCTTTATTTTGTTTTGTCTTCTTTGAAATAAATATACTTATTTCTACTTTTAAATATAATCATAAGGCTTAATGAAATTTTAAATATCCAACTATCCATGTTGCAACCAAATGTGATCAATTGATTTTAGTAGGATATTCCTATTTGAAATAGAGGTTTGAGATCAACTATATAGATAAAAGATAAAGGATGCAAAAGCATTTTAAACATTGCTTCAATTTTTGTAAAAGGATTTTTAGTAATTTTATTTTTTGAAAACTCTAAAAACATTCATAAGGATTACTTTATAGTATTTCAATTAACTCAGAAAGGTTACCTGTGATAGATGCCCCGTACTGTCATATATACATAAAATTTTAAGAGATAAATTAAATTATAACTAAAACCAACCCTTTTAAAAGATACGTATTAAAGATATTCTAGAAATCTATGTTAATAATGTATTCTAAACAAATATTTAACAGAAAACTTGATTTATGTAAATAATATTCTAATCTTAGAATTGCTGATATATAGGTTTCATTAAATTTAAATTTGGAAAGATCATGTATGTCAAAAAATGGGTAATATTGAGCTAAATAATGATGTTGGCTAAGTAGCACTGAGGCATAAATGGGAAAATAAAAAAGTCTATTATTTCTTGACTATGAATGACTTCTAAAGTAACTCAGATGCTTCCATTTTATTTGAATATTGCTTTTTGTTTCCTCTATTAAGTAGTGCTTAAAAACCACAACTTCAGTCAATCAGTAAACAGGATCATTACTCCTAAGTGTTTCAGATTCTAAATAAAGGGTTTCATTTAATTTTCCTAGCAGAATAACGCATATAGATGAGGATGTCAAATTGCAAATAACCTGTATTAGAATAGCGTTTACAGTGCTTATGGTAAGTAATCAACATTATTGACTTAGCTCAGGGATTTAAAATGCCGAAACACACTAACAGAATAAATTGATTGAAAGAATAAAGAAGTACATCACTGTGTTAAGGATTTGAAATGAAAGTGAAATGCATTTTATGATTTTGTAGTTTAAGAGTACATATGCACATACAGATATGCATGTAAATGGATAATGTGGGCATTATTGACTTAAATTCTCTATTGGGATTAAAGAGAGAATGCGTGGTTTCATTTCAGTGTGTTGGTACTCATTATCAATATGATAAAATACAAATTGGTGGCTCTGTAATACAGATCTAATGCCACTGCTGAACTTTTTTCCATTAGTAGCTAATGGCTATTCCTGCTTACCTCCTATGACACCAAATGCTCATTGCCTCTTCTTTTCTGTGATCATAATGGTTATACAGGAAATGACTTTGCTAAAAATGAAAATATCCTACTTTATTTTAAAAATGATAGAACTTACATCTGTAAACATGACTTTAATTTATGCCTTCCATGATGTGTCAGCATTCTCAAAAGGAATCTTGTTCAGAATTCATAAAATAGAAGTGAAACATTTCATAACTTGGAATAGTTAGTAAGAAAACTGCTTGTTTTAAGTATTAAAATGAAACTGTTGCTCTCAGAATAGCTTATATTTTTCACATGTATACATAAAATGAGCACTTCCTTTTTATTAAAAGTCTTTTTGTCATGACAAACAAATCTATTCATCGAATTGTTTTTCTCTATTCTATATAGCAACAGTTTATTTTTAGCCTGGCTTTCAACTTACATTTTTAGGATGGCTTATGATCCATAAGTTAGATTTATTTTAAAGAAAGAAAAGCACAAAAATTCTTATTAATTTATTTTAATTATGCCTATTACAATAATCCCTGGGGAGAAAACAATTAAACGATGAATAAGAAACAATAAAAAATCAAGTTCATTTCCTCTGTGCAGTTGAGTTTCCTTTGTCATCTCTTTTTCTCAAAATAAATAAAGCCTTTAAGTTTTGTAGGTTTTTCAATGAAATAGTATAATTTTAAATGAGGTCATAATACTAATACATGATATTATTGTACATCTACTGTATACCAGATACTATTCTAAGTACTTAATGTACTCACATAATTCTCCCAAACTTATGATATGATATGAAGAAATAACACATTTGAAAAATTGACAGAGGATCTGAATAGACATTTATCTAAGGACATACAAATGGCCAATAAGCACATGGCAGATATTCAAGATTATTAGCTATCAGGGAAATGCAAATTAAAACCATAATGAGATACCACTTCAAACTAGTACGATAGATATAATAAAAAAGACAGGTAATAGTAAGTGTTGACAAGGATGTGGAGAAACTGAAACCCACATGTACTGCTGATAGGAATGTAAAATGGTGAAACACCTCTGGAAAACAGTTGGCATTTCTTTAAAAGGTCAAACATAGAGTTACCATATGATCCAGCAATTCCCTCCAAGTATACTCAAGAGAAATGAGAAGACAAGTTTACACAAAAGCATATACAGATGTTCATAAACACCCAAATGTCTATCAACTGATGAATGGATAATAAAATGCGCTGTATCATATTTGACAATAAAAATGAATTCCCTGCTGATAAATGCTACAGCATGGTTGAACCTCATAAATACTATGCCAAGTGAAAGAAGCTAGACATGAAAGATTACAGATTTCACTTCTATGAAATATCCAAAATAGGCAAATCTATTGAAACAGTAGAGTAATGGTACCTAAGATTGATGAGGCTGCAGGATGGACATTGACTGCTAATGGGTATAGGATTTCTTTTTGAGGTGATGAAAATATTCTAAAATTGGTTGAAATAATGATTGCAAAAGTCTATATTTAAAAACCATTGACTTGTGCATTTTAAATGGACAAATTGTAAGTTATGTGACTTCCATCTCAATAAAGATATATATATATAAATTCTTTTATCCAAAGACAGCAAGGAAAGTATAGAGAGGTTAAAAACCTCCCCAAAATGACAGTTAAAAACCTGCCCAAATGACAGTTCAGTTATCTTGAACTGAACCCTTGGAAGCTAGCTCTGAAGTCCAAACATACAGCCACTTAATTTATTGGCTCTGCTGATGGTAGTTTTGTTCTTCAATGTGACATCTGACTTTATTGAAACAAGTATTTTGTTTAAACAGCCACTACCGAGCCTAGCTCCAAATGAAAGTTTTCTGAGTTAACACAGATGGGTGGTTTTTTTCTATAATAAAAATGTATGATAGATAACAATGTCAACTAAGTCATTTCAAAGTATTAATATGGTTAATTCTGAATGCCCACATTCTTAATAAATCAGAACAATCTACAAAAAATGAAGCATATTTAGTTGCTACAACCAACAAATTCTCACAGTTGACATTTTTGTTACCTTTACCCCAAAGAGTTGCAGTTATCCAATCAAAAAAGTGTCAAATGTCAAAACATATTTGTTAAATTATTATGGGTAATTTCTCCTTTTCATTTGGGATTTTGTTGATGGCTTGTGGAAATTCAGAATGGATTCACAGAACTTTGTAGTTAAGGAAACTAAGACCTAGTAAAATTGCAGAACTAGAGAAAATGTGTCTCAAAGAAGTCAAATAATTTATAAAGATACTAAATCCTACAGAGGCTAAAAATCTTATCTCATTTAACCTTCAATAGCAATCCTATATAGTATAGTTACTATTATTATTTCTATTGTATAAAATAGAAAACTGAGGCCTTTGAAAGTTAAATAGCTTGCCCAAATCATAGAGCTGCAAGTGGTGGACCTGGGACTTAAACTACAGCAGCCTCTCTGATCTGTTCTTAAAAGCCATACTATAATAATCACAAAAAATTTAGAAATCTCATCTTTTTTATTAAAATAGATATTAAGGGAGCTAGCATGTTACAGAAACATTGTGACTGAAATATGGATCATATAATAAAATTGAATCATAAAATAAGTATTTGTTCATATTATATTTATTATACTCTTATTATTACATTTATTACATTTATATTTTATCAGATAAAATATAACACAAGTGAAGCATAAAATGAAATTTATCATCATGAAAAGAATTAATTAGCTAGAATCTGGACTTGAAGAGATATTGTGACAGATTGTAACCTTCATTCCTAAACAATATGTAATAACAATAAACTGTTTTCTCATCCTGCTGCATAAATAAGGCAGATTTATACCAGAGAAGTGCACGTGTGGTAAATAACATACAGTTAATTTAACACCTTTTTTGAAGCAATTGGTGTGCCTTTTAACAAAGACTTTGCCTCCACAAAATATGGAATCAAATCAGTCACTTTGAAGACCCAAAGATAAATGAATCAGCATGCACAACACCAAGATTGCTGCCATAGAAGGTAAAAGAGCATTTTTGTCATTTTAACTGTGTACAGGTCACTTAGAATGAGCCCATTCACCCCACATTCTAGTTGCCCAACATTCCTCTTCGCCTGTCATTCTGCCTGGGAAGACTTCTCACCTCTTCACCCCACCTCTTCCTACAAATATCCAGTCCTCTCTCTCAGACTGTCCTCCAACTCTGAGTCCCTGGAGACAATTATGAATTAGAGTTGCCCTGCCTGAATTTCAAAGATAATTAGTTAGAATCAACATCACTCATGTGTAACTTACATACCAATCATATGTTACTAGTTACATATTTTATTGATGAGTTGTTTTCACATGTTTTTTTTTTCCTCTGCCAAAATGATCCTACACTTCCTATGCAGAAACTCTAAACTTCTGTTGACTTCTCATCTAACTTTTACCTAGGGAAGTTACATGTGCACACTGGAAAGCTTACAGATTTTTATGTAAATAACAATGAACAAAGGCAAATTTTTGCCTTTTCTTTAGTTTTTTAAATTTGATATCTACTGTCCAAACTCCTCATGGAGTGTGTCCCCTGGAACTCTGCCAAATCTTGAGCTGCCATCAGAATGCAGACCTCTCTGCTTTAAGAACTGATCACAGTCATTTTGAAGTGAATGTCCTGTCTAAAGATAACAGGACTATTATGTTATAATAATTAAAGTATATAATAATACACCATAACGTTAAAATAATGACATTTGCATCATTAATTTTCCCTTTGAGAAATGCAACCTATTCACTTATATTTGGGTTAATATTTTTATGTTTATTAATGATAATTCATAAATCTTGGTTTGAAGACAAGCAATTCTCCCGTTAAAGAGATATTTGGACTGTAAAATCCTTTATTTTCTCATGAGACTTTCTAAGCTTTAAGATGGAAATACTGATGCTCAAAATTGGTTATTTTGAAACAATGAAGCTACTTCCAGATCATGGATTCTGCTAGACACTTGCAATCACACAGCAGTAATCTAATCCTCCCAGACCATGTATTATAAGAAAAATGTGCCTTTTCTGCCCATTCAATCTTCCATCTCTTAATCTCTATGAGTATTAGGCTTTCCACTCATTTCTGTTGGGATTGAGAAATGTAATTCTTCTGCCTCAGGCGAGACCATGCTCCATGAAGCAATGACTCAGCCTGGTTCTCATTGTGCGTTATTGCTGCCACCGCAGATGCTCAGCAGAGCTGCACCTTGGGGGTCTCACATCGTGGTAACAGGCATTTATTTGGGATCATTACCCCAGCAGCTAGAGGATCCCCGGCTGCGTAACCCTGCAGGGTTCCCAGTAGACATAATTTTGTATGACCACTGATGTGAGCCTCCCGTTAATGATGATGGCTCCATCGACTGTGGGCTCGGGTGGAGCTCTTTCTATAAGTCCTGTTCAGACCCTGTCAGGCAGCTAGTATA
The DNA here is from genome assembly GCA_032199065.1 of Smutsia gigantea. NCBI lineage: Eukaryota > Metazoa > Chordata > Mammalia > Pholidota > Manidae > Smutsia > Smutsia gigantea. The sequence goes on from JAVSCE010007056.1 coordinate 25,146, forward strand.
ACATTCAATTGAGTTCTCTGTTCTCCTACCTGCTATTCGTCTTCGTATTTTTGCTTTGAATCCTTAAATACTGCAATTCCTAATCTGAAATGTTTATGTACTATACAGAATTTGATTATACTGGATTAGGATTAATTGCTTAAAGAAAAAAACTACTTCTTAAGAAGCTCAGAAGCTCTTGTGATTTCAATTAGATTTACACCAGAAAGGGTTTTGTGCTCCTTCCTAAGAGCAAAATTTAAAGAAGAAAAGAGGTATTAAGTAGATTTTTACCCTCCACGAATTTTTAATATTATTTTATTGAAATGTTTTATAGTTTCATCATTTGACTCTAAATATCATTCTGCATTTGAAATGCATTTTATCAGTCTACAGGTTCACCATCCTTTATCCAAACAGATCTGAAAATCACATACTTTCATAAGGTGATTCCTTATGAAATCACTTGGTGGCAAAATATGACTCAAATTACATGAGATTATTTATCCACAGTGTAAATGCTCATACCTATTATTTCAGAAATGTCTGTAAATCTGATTTCATGATGCAGCATTGGCCCCTCAGCAATGAACACAGTACATGGTGCATGAGCTCTCTAACTACTAAACATTCTAAATTGTGATAGCACATCTGGCCCCAAGTTTTCATATGAAGGATCATGGATTGATAACAATAGAGATGAATGGTAATACTAACTCAGGAGCTCTGCCTAGTGTGTGTGTGTGTGTGTGTGTGTGTGTGTGTGTGTGTGTGTATTCGTGAACACACACAATAAAATAATAGGGCAAGAACCAGAAGAAAATTAAGAATATGTTAAACTTCAAGCTATAGTCATCACTGTACTGTGTAGGAGAATGTTGAAGACATAATAAATAAACAAAAATAGGGAATTAACTTAATATATTGAGGCACACCTGTAAAAGGGGTCCAGATAGGCATTAAAATGACACTATTAATTACTTGTCAGGACAAAAGTAATCTAGGCCTGAGGAATTCAAGACGGCTGCGTGAGAGGTGAGATGGTGAGCTCCTCCCAAAACCACAAACAGTACAAAAATATAGTTAATTAATACAACTAACCTTAAAACAGCAACAAGAAAGAAGGCTGAACCAGACTGCATACACACCTCACGAACAGAGTAGACCTCATGAAACAGGGTAACGTACTGCAGGACCCAAGCCCTTCCCCCACCCCAGCTCACTGGCGGGAGGAAGAGAAACAGAGTGGGGGAGGGGGTGGAAGACTGGGACTACTGAAAAACTAGCCCTGGAGATCTGCTTTGTGAGCAGAAACCTATAGTGTGTGGTGCTCTGGATGTTGGGGAGCTTGGACAGGTGGAGTGCTTGAGAAACTGACATTCCAGCCATTTGTGGAGGACGGGATCCACATTCAGCAGCTCTGTCAGAGGAAAGGAAAGGCAGTCTGAGAGGCTTCCTAGCAGCAAGAGCGCTGCTGAAAGGGCGGGGCTTGGGCGGAGCTTGGTGCACGGGAGAAGGGAGAGCTAGACAAGGTTAGGGTTGTCTGGGTGCACTCTGCCCAGCTGGTTGGGAACTTTGAGAAGCTTCAGGTGCGCCATCCCCCTGACTGCCTACTCAGCTCTGAGACCCTCCAGTGTGACATGCAGCCTGTTGCACCTTCCTTCTAACCTGCAGGCATGGGTTTGCAAACTGGCAGTCACTGTGCTGGTGTCAGGCCAGCCAGAGGGAAGCCCCGCCTACAACAGCTAGAGACAAAGCACAGAGGCTTACATGTGTGTGCCTGGCCCACTGGCTCTGACACTGGAGACAGGCACCACAGATGAGAATCAAGAAACAGATCTCTCCTCCCCCCAGGCACCAGCTTCACTACCCTACAACCTGCAACCTCACTCTAGGGGCAGAGCAGCTCCAGACACTGGAGCTTCTGTGCACTAGTGGGCCCCACACAGAAATCTGACACATTGAAAGAACAAGGTTCTCACCAAAATTTCACAAACCCCAGAAAGAGGGCCAAATGAAACCTAACTCACCAATCCTCCTGAAAGATAGTTCAAAATAAAATTATAAACATGCTTATGGAGGTACAGGAAAATATTCAAGAACAGAGGAACAAATATAAGTTAGAGATTCAATCACTAAGAAATTCCATATCTGAAATGCAACATACAATGGAGGGATTTAAAAGCAGATTATATGTAGTAGAAGAGATAGTAAATGGAATAGAAATTACAGAACAGGAATACAAAGAAGCTGAGGCACAGAGAGAAAAAAGAATCTTTAAGAATGAAAGAATATTGAGAGAACTGTGTGAACAATCCAAGTGGAACAATATTCACATTATAGGGGTAACAGAAGAAGAAGAGAGAGAAAAGGGGATAGAAAGTGTCTTTGATGAGGATATTCCTGAAAACTTCACTAATCTGGGAAAGAGATAGTCTCTCAAGCCATGGAGGTGCACAGATCTCCCAACACAAGGGACCCAAGGAAGACAATATCAAGACATATAATAATTAAAATGGCAAAGATCAAGGATAAATACAGACTTTTAAAGGCAGCTAGAGAGAGAAAAAAGATCACATACAAAGGAAAAAGCCATCAGGCTATCATCAGACTTCTCAACAGAAACCTTAAAGACCAGAAGGAAGTAGCATGATGTATTTAATGCAATGAAGCAGAAGGCCTTGAACCAAGATTACTTTATCAGGCAAGATTATCATTTAAATTTGAAGGAGGGATTAAACAATTTCCAGAGAAGAAAAGCTGAGAAAATTTACCTCCAACAAACTACATCTACAGTACATTTGGAGGGACTCCTATAGATGTAAGTATTCCTAAGGCTAAACACATGTCACCCAAGGGAAGACAAAGAGTACACAATATGATTCACAACATACAAACAATGGAGGAGGAAGAAAAAGGAGGAAAAAAAAAGAACCTTTAGGTTGTATTTGTAATAGTACACGAAGTAAGTTAAATTAGACTGTTAGATAGTAATGGAATTTCCCTTGAACCTTTGGTAACCACGAATCTAAAGCCTGCAATGGCAGTAAGTACATACCTATCGATAATCACCATAAATGTAAATTGTCTGAATGCACCAATCAAAAGACATATAGTTACTTAATGGATAAAAAAAGAAGACCCATCTATATGCTGACTACAAGAGACTCACTTCAAACCAAAGACTTACACAGACTTAAAGGGATGGAAAAAGATATTTCATGCAACTAATAGTGAGAAAAAAGCAGGAGTTGCAGTACCTGTATCAGACAAAATAGACTTCAAAACAAAGAAAGTCACAAGAGACAAAGAAGGACATTACATAATGATAAAAGGGTCAGTCCAACAAGAGGATATAACTATTATAAATATCTACACACCCAACACAGGATCACCTACATATGTGAAACAAATACTAACAGAATTAAAGGGGAAAATAGAATGCAATGCATTCGTTTTAGGAGACTTCAACACACCACTCACTCCAAAGCACAGATTAACCAGACAGAAAATAAATAAAGAGACAGAGGTGATGAACAACATATTAGAACAGATGGACCTAAAGGACATCTACAGAACACTCCATCCAAAGCACCAGGATACATATGCTTCTAAAGTGCACATGGAACATTTTCAAGAATAGATCACATACTAGGCCACAGAAAGAACCTCCATAAATTTAAAAAGATGGAAATTGTGCCAACCAGCTTCTCAGATCGCAAAGGTATGAAAGTAGAAATAAATTACAAAAAGAAAACGAAAAAGCCCCAAAACACATGGAGGCTTAATAACATGCTCCTAAATAATCAATGGATCAATGACCAAATAAAAACAGAGATCAAGCAATATATGGAGACTAATGACAACAATAATTCCAGACCACAAAATCTGTGGGATGCAGCGAAGGCTGTGCTAAGAGGGAAATATATTGAAATACAGGCCTACCTCAGGAAAGAACAATCCCAAATGAACAGTCTAAACTCACAATTAATGAAACTAAAGAAGGAAGAACAAATGAGGCCCAAATTCAGTAGAAGGAGGGACATAATAAAGATTAAAGCAGAAATAAAAAATATTGAGAAGAATAAAACAATAGAAAGAATCAATGAAAGCAGGAGCCGGTTCTTTGAGAAAATAAACTAGATAGATAAACCCCTAGAGAGACTTACCAAGAAAAAAAGAGTCTACACCCATAAACAAAATCAGAAATGAGAAAGGAAATTTCACTTACGACACCACAGAAATACAAAGAATTATGAGAGAATACTATGAAAAATTATATGGTAACAAACTGGGAAACCTAGAAGAAATCGACAACTTTCTAGAAAAATACAACCTCCCAAGGCTGACCCAGGAAGAAACAGAAAATCCGAACAGACCAATTACCAGCAAAGAAATTGAATTGGTAATCAAAAAGCTACCTAAAAACAAAACCTCTGGACCAGGTGGTTTCACTGCTGAATTTTATCAAACATTTAGTGAAGACCTAATACCCATCCTCATTAAAGTTTTCCAAAACGTAGAAGAGGAGGGAATACTCCCAAACTCATTCTACGAGGCCAACATCACTCTAATACCAAAACCAGGCAAAGACACCACAAAAAAATAAAATTACAGACCAATATCGCTCATGAACATAGATGCAAAAATACTCAAAAAAATATTAGCAAACTGAATTTAAAAATACATAAAAAAGGTCATCCATCATGATAAAGTGGATTCATCCCAGGGATGCAAGGATCGTACAACATTCGAAAATCCATCAACATCATCCACTACATCAACAAAAAGAAGGACAAAAAACACATGATCATCTCCATAGATGCTGAAAAAGCATTCGACAAAATTCAACATTCATTAATGATAAAAACTCTCAACAAAATGGGTATAGAGGGCAAGTACCTCAACATCATAAAGGCCATATATGATAAACCCACAGACAACATTATACTTAACAGCGAGAAGCTGAAAGCATTTCTTTAAGTTTGGGAACAAAACAAGGATGCCCACTCTTCCCACTTTTATTCAAGATAGTTCTGGAGGTCCTAGCCATGGCAATCAGACAACACAAAGAAATAAAAGGCATCCAGATTGGCAAGGAAGAACTCAAACTGTCCCTGTTTGCAGATGACATGATATTGTACATAAAAACCCTAAAGAATCCACTCCAAAGTACTAGATCTAATATCTGAATTCAGCAAAGTTGCAGAATACAAAATTAATACATAGAAATCTGTTGCATTTCTATACACTAATGATGAACTAGCAGCAAGAGAAATCAGGAAAACAATTCCATTCACAATTGCATGAAAAAGAATAAAATACCTAGGAATAAACCTAACCAAGGAAGTGAAAGACCTATACCCTGAAAACTACAAGACACTCTTAAGAGAAATTAAAGAGGACACTAATAAATGGAAATACATCCAATGCTCTTAGGTAGGAAGAATTAATATTGTCAAAATGGCCATCCTGCTGCAAGCAATCTACAGATTCAATGCAATCCCTATCAAAATATCTACAGCATTCTTCAATGACTAGAGCAAATAGTCTAAAATTCACATGGAACCACAAAAGACCCCAAATAGCCAAAGCAATCCTGAGAAGAAAGAATAAAGCAGGGGGGATTACACTCCGAGACTTCATGCTCTACTACAAAGCTACAGTAATCAAGGCAGTTTGGTACTGACAGAAGAACAGACCCATAGACCAGTGGAACAGAATATAGAGACCAGATATAAACCAAAGCAGTCAATTAATATATAATAAAGGAGCCATGGATATACAATGGGGAAATGACAACCTCTTCAACAGCTGGTTTGGCAAAACTGGACAGCTGCATGTAAGAGAATGAAACTGGATTACTGCCTAACCTCATACACAAAAGTAAACTCAAAATGGATCAAAGACCTGAATGTAAGTCATGAAACTATAAAACTCTTAGAAAAAAATATAGGCAAAAATCTCTGGGACATAAACATGAGTAACTTCTTCATGAACATATCTCCCCAGGCAAAGGAAACAGAAGCAAAAATGAACAAATGGGACTATATCAAACTAAAAAGCTTCTATACAGCAAAGGATACCATCAGTAGAACAAAAGGACATCCTATAGTATGGGAGAATATATCCATAATTGACATATGCGATAAGGGGTTGACATCCAAATTATATAAACAGCTCATGCTCCTCAACAATAAAAAGCAAATAAGCCAGTGGAGGAGCTGAACAGACACTTCTCCAAAGAAGAAATTCAGATGGCCAACAGGCACATGAAAAGATGCTCCACATCGCTAGTCATCAGAGAAATGCAAATTAAAACCACAATGAGATATCACCTCACACCAGTTAGGATGGCCGCCATCCAAAAGACAAACAACAAATGTTCACAAGTATGTGGAGATATGGGAACCCTCCTACACTGCTGGTGGGAATGTAAATTAGTAGAACCATTGTGGAAAGCAGTATGGAGGTCACTCAAAAAACTCAAAATAGAAATACCATTTGACCCAGGAATTCCACTTCTAGGAGTTTACCCTAGGAATGCAACAGCCCAGTTTGAAAAAGACATATGCATCCTATGTTTATCGCAGCACTATTTACAATAGCCAAGAAATGGAAGCAACCTAAGTGTCCATCAGTAGATAAATGGATTAGGAAGATGTGGTACATATACACAATGGAATATTATTCAGCCATAAGAAGAAAACAAATCCTACCATTTGCAACAACATGCGTGGAGCTAGAGGGTATTATGCTCAGTGAAATAAGCCAGGCAGAGAAAGGCAAGTATCAAATGATTTCACTCATATGTGGAGTATAAGAACAAAGAAAAAATACTGAAGGAACAAAACAGCAGCAGACTCACAGAACCCAAGAACGGACTAACAGTTACCAAAGGGAAGGGGACTGGGGAAGATGGGTGGGAAGGGAGGGATAAGAGGGGAAAAGGGGTATTAGAATTAGCACACATAATGTAGCAGGGGTGGGGTGGGGTGGGAGGATATGGGGAAGGCAGTATAACACAGCGAAGACAAGTAGTGATTTTATAACATCTTACTATGCTGATGGACAGTAACTGCAATGAGGTATGTGGTGGGGACTTGATATAGGGGGAGTCTAATAACCATAATGTTGCTTATGTAATTGTATATTAATAATAGCAAAATAAAAATGCAAAAAAAATGACACTACTGTAGAGTAGCTGGAACCTGGAAATACTGTCCACAGTACAGTATTAATGGAGAAGCAGTCACCAACAGTTGAATAAAATGCAGTATATATATAGAGAAATTAATATATAGAGAGAAAAACATGTATTAATATATAGAAATTAATGTGAGAAAATATACAATAACAGGCTAATGGTTATTTTTGGATGGGCTTTTCAACAGTTTTTATTTTCTATCCTTTGGGTTTTCTTTACTTTCATTTTTACCATGAAACTGTATTGCTCCTGTGATTTTTAAGCTTTTGTTTTGTTTGTTAGGAAAGACTAAGAGAACATGAATGAAAAAACCTGGACAGAAACTTAAAAAAAAAAGAGCAAAACAGATGATAACTGGGCTTCAGGAGCAAAATATTCACTAGCCCTTCCCTGGTGTGCACGGGAAGAGATAGCGCAATGTTTGTTTGCTCTGGTGGGTAATAGTTCATTTCATGAAAAGAGAATTACACAGGAAAACAGAGAAACTTGAGCACTTATGGGCAGTGCTTTGTATACAGAGATGATGTTACTGACTCCGTGACACAGAGGAAACTTGAGGATTTCTTCATGGCTGCAATTACCCAATTTGGGAAATGAACCAGACACCATGGCCTTGATGAGATTATAGCTGTGGACATATTTCAGCTTCTATTGCATGTAGCAAAGCAATAATGTACAGTCCTAAACTCCCATTCTCTTCAAATTATGTATGTTATTTAAATAAACAGTATTTTAAATTAGGAATGTAAATATTACTCTCAGCACAGAACATAAGGCATTATCTTTGTTATAATATAATCTTTTAATAAGTATATAAAATGCTATTTGATTGAAGTGCTACCAAACAGGATACATTTCCACAGTGAGAACAAGTCATTGATCTAGACATTTTTGTGAATTTATATCCTTGAACTTTGAAGGCCAATCTAAATATTGATCTAAACTTCCATACCAATCTCCAGGTCTCCAGGCCACATAACTCCATATGCAGAATAATTCCTTCTAGATTAAGGGCTTTATGTCAAGGTTATAAAGTATTTTGTTAATGTATCAAAAAAATACCTATCAAATCTCTTTAATATACATAATCTCTCCATTTTTTTAAGTCCAAAACACAGGTCTTGCCCTGCCCTTGAAGAACTTACATACTACTTGGGAAGAACAAATATTCATATATGGAAAGTTAAATCATGATACAAAAATTCAAAATAATGTAAGTCAAGGAAAGTCACAAGGCTGCCCATGATTGAATGCCAGGATATGAGCAGAGAGGAAGCAGCACATTCCAGATGGGGAAAATCATGTAAGTCAAGAATCAGAGGAGTTAAGAACAAAGGTAATATGATAGTTAAGATGCCGGTGGGGGTTTACTTTGTGCCTGGCACTGTACCAGTCAATCCTCACTAAAACTCTGTAAGACTAGTAACTATGAGCCCATTCCTGACCACCCTACCTAAAATGGCCTTCCCACCACCACTCCCACCCTCTCTCTCTCATATTAGTCTGATTCATTTTCTTCATGATACTCACCTTATCAAACATATCTCACTTATTAACTCATTTACTTCTTTAAGGCTAGTTCCAGAACGACTGGTACTTGCTCAGCTGCTGTCTCCCTGGTGACTGAAACAATTCCTGGCCCAGTCACACACAATGTTTGCTTATGAACAGAATCATCTTGTTTTACAAATGAGGACCCTAATGCAGGAAGAAATTAAATAACTAGCCCAATGACACACAGTCAGGGATTAAACTCATGTCTCTCCTTACTCCAGAACCACATGCCACACTATCCCTCATTGAATCATTAGAAAACAAGGAGTTCCTCTTTGGAGAACATATAAATTTTCTTGGGTTTCTGGTTTTATTTATTTATTGTTCACTGCATACTAATAGTATTATATAAAATTGCAATGTAATTTTAATAGTATTAATAGTATTAAATAAATTAATAGCATTATAATAATTATGTAACTATTTGAATTAATATTAAATATATTTAAAATACAATTAAAATAGTAATGTTAATATAATTACAATATAAGTTGTGTGCCAGACTATAAAGGCATTGATTTTCAGGTCACCAATCATTTTTAAGGCTTCTAAATTTAATTATGATAAGACATTATAGAATGTAAACATGATATGGGGAAAATTAATTTATCTGTCCCATTGTCTAAGTTTGAATAAGGAAAACTAAGCCTAAAATCAGAACTTTAAGAGATTGCTAAGGCCAGACACGAGTGCATCAGAGTTTAAACTAGCTCTTAGCAGTGTTTAGGCAGGACAGAAAAAATACAAGAGGAATTACAGGGAAAATGTAACTTTTTTGTTATGCAAGTCTACCTGCAAAGTCTTCCATCCACTTCTTCGCTATGGCTATCTTAGCCTTCAAAACTGATATAAATTAGACTCTTCTTGGATTCTTTTTTATGGAATTCCTCCAGTAATTCTAGGCCCAAGGCCTTTGAAGCACTTTGCTCATGTTCACATAGTGTCACACTAGAGTGTAATATGGTTGACGACACAGGGAGGGAAACAAATGTGTTGGTCTTCTGAGAGCTCCTTGAGAGCAGGGAGATTTTATTCATCTGTGTATTTCCAGCATCTACCACAGTATTGGATACTTATGACACTAATATGTTTGCCCTGGGCAAAGCAGATGCCCTGAGACTCTCAGGCCTCGGTGTTAGAGAGAGGTGGCCCTTCTGACAAATAACAGGCCTTCCAAGACTGGGCTGGGACAACAGCTGGGGAGGTACTGACAAACAGAGATGCCCAGAAGAGCCAGAGAAAATGATAAGTGCAATTTCAGACACTAACTAAGCTGAAGTGAGAACCAGGGAGTCAAGTTGAAATGTTCCCCTAGAATCAAGAGGTAGGTTACTGAAGCTCTGAAGGCCAAGACCGAAGATGGAGGGTTTAAGTATTATTCACATACAGATGAAATTTGAAGATGTGAGAGTAGATGTAACCCCTAAATTTAGAGCAGCTGTAACAACAAAAGCCCAAAGAGCCGAGAGCTACATCATGGAACAAACCCACACAGGGAAGCAAAGGGGGACAGAGCTTCCCTGTGGAGAACCGCAGAAGGAATAACACAACATAGCCTCCTCACCTCACTTTACACAAATTCATTTTACAAAGCTTCTCTTTTGCAAGCAATATTGTGCGTACTTCTCTTCCTATTCAAAATTCAGCTCCTCTGAAAGTAAATATTGGTAGAAATCAAGTTTCTCTTGCCCTCTTTGTCCGTTATTTATCAAATCATGTTTTGGCATGTGTGTGTTGGTGACTACAAGGATACAGTTTAGAGCTTTCTATCTGATCAGATATCACCTATTCACCAAAACTTGCACAGAATTCACTGAATCGAAGGACATTGCAAGTTCAGTAATTTTCCTTGATTATCCTTAACAGTCCCTACTGTGTTTTTAAATTATTCTAACAGATATTCAGTATCAACAGACTGTAATCCACTAGCAGGTTATAAAAAATTAGGCATTAAAACTATTTCTAAACTATCATATACGGTGATATATGAATCACTTCACATAATAGCAAACTAAGTAACATAAAATATTGGTCAAGTACTAACATAGTCATAAATACTCCTCTTTAACAAAAGGCAATTTCACAGCCTCATTTACCAACTGGAATATCCCAAGTCTACTTCATAATTATGCTTTTTATTCATCTCTGTAAATTCCAGTTAGTACTTTTTGGCAATTTCTTAACATAAATGCTCTGAATGTTGTTAAATTGGATTAATAGCTTTATAAGTAATAATATATTATATGTATACATTTGGCTGTAGGTGATTTGATTTGTATTGTAGCAATCACCTTTTTAAGACCTTATTATATGTTTAGAATTTATTTTATTGTAACTGCTTTTTAACCTGAGCATTTTGCAACACATCTTTATGATGTTAGTTTTATAAATAGAAGGATATGGAGAACTGGGGGTTGTGGTCAGCCCTAGCTCTCCTCACATTGTTTTGGCCTGAGGCATGCCTGAGGTTGGAATCATTTCAGTGGATTAGAACCCAGATAAATAACCATAAAAGTCTTGCAACAATATCTCCTCTTTAAAAATATATATTTCCAATTCTTTTTAATGTGGATGGAGTATCAGAGTAAACAACTTCATTAGGCATGTGAAAGCACATTTTAGAGAAAGTACATTTGGCTGAAAATTATAAGCATCTTTCTGCATCAGCCTTTTTTGAATTTAAGGACAATCTTTCAATTAACTGAGCCTGCTGCTACATACTAAAATGTAGTTTGAGTTAACAGGAGTTTGATTGGACATTCAGAATTACAGCTCATGGAGGTTCTTAAAAGGTCACCTACTTCTTCTCCCTGCACTTAAGCAATTAAAATTGCACTTAAATATGGAGTGAAAGGACAGAAATGGAAAAGCAGATTTATTGAAGACAAACAATAGGCCAAGCACCGGTGGTCCCCAGATGAATAAGTCAAGGCCCCCATCTCAGCGAATTCACAGACAACCCTGGTTTATAGGCATATAAACAAACCACTGAAATAACGCATGAATAGTTTGCATAGTGCCTGGCACATAAGTGCTCAGTAAGTAGTAGTCCTTATTTTAGCTCTTAATAAAGTGCTCACTGAGTGCAAGCAAGCTCAAGCTAATGTACAACAGTCCAAAGCAAACATTTTAGTCTTCAGGATCTCAAATCAAAATGATTTCATTCATTCATTCATTTACTCATTCATTCCTGAAAGGCAGAAATTACAGGGTAGGGACTAAGAGTGGAGCCCCTTGCCACTATTCGGCTTCTCTTCTAAGCTGTACCACATAACTAGCTGTTTTCTCATTAATAAAACAGGGATGGAGCTACTCCACAAGGGCATTTTGAGAGCTGAATTCACATGAATTGACAGGGGAAAAGTGCTTGACACAAAGAAACTGCTTTAAAAATTCAGAAGCTATTTTTATTACATATAAATTGAATGAGTTGAATACAATTGACTATTGAATTGCATTGAATATAATACACATATTGAATGTTTACAGGGCATAGTACTAGGTGTACTTGAGAACCCAAAAGAATACACCCTTCAGTCCAGCCCCTTCCTCACTGTTCTCCCCTCACTCTTTTCCAGCCGCAGAGCCTTCTTTGGCGTTCTTGACCTTGTCACACGCAGTTTTGCTCCTCCTGCCCATGACCCTTGTTCATACTGCTCTTGCTGCCCAGAAAACTCATTTTCTGTGCAATTCTTACTAATTCCTCATATTCAGCCAACTGTTCTATTCACTGGGAAGCTTTTCAACATTTGGCTTAAACCTTTTTCCTTGGCTACCTACTGTCATAAAACTGAGCTCCTTCACTGCACTTAAGTCAGTTCCCAAATTGTCATATGATATGTAGGTCAGTGTCTGTCTTCCCTACAGGAGGCTGAGTTTGATGACAGCAATCATCTTGTCTGTTTTTCTCAAAATTGTATCCCAGTTCCCAACACAATGCACAGCAAAGTGCACAGTGATCCTTCAATAAATACTTATTGAAAGAATGAAGTGAATGTACTCACCATATTCCAATTTCAACAACATAGAATCTCCTACTTTAAATCAATGCTAAAGACCAAAGTTGGGCTAACGGTTAATGAGGCTAAGAAAGCAGTTGCATGTGTCTACTATCTCACTTAATTTTTAAAACAATGCTATAAAATTAGGATTGTCATTTGCATTCTGCTAGTGAAAAGTTAAGCCTGGGAGTGTTTAGGTAGCACAATTCTAGTAAGAAGAAACTCTAACTGAAACACTGATATGACCTATTCCATTCTTTTCTGCTTTTTACAGTTTTCTAAAGAAGTTTTACTAAGAGATACAGACCTCATTTGATAATGCATTTGGGGGCTGAAGATAATACTCCAAAAATAAGTAGGAAAAGTAAGATTAAGATAAGTAAGATTAACTTAGTGTAGTATTTTATCTTCCCTTTCCATTTCTAAGCAGCACAATGTCAATATTGGGGGCCACTAGCCTTCGAAATTTTCATAGTAGGTGAGTCTCTGAATTTCTTTTGAATAGCTTCACAGATGCATTTACAACAATGTAGGAAAAGGCATCCTTTGTCCACAGAATGTGTTTTGGTTTTGGTCTCTCATTCTCTAGCTTAAGGCAATAAACATAGTGTTCTGTTCACTCAGGCTTTTCACCATGTGTCCTGAGCTGACAACTTGTGGATTCCATACCAGAACAAACCACAATCGGGACATCTCCAAGGAGCAAGCTCTAACCTTCCAGTGAAAGTTCTGTTTTTGCATTGGCTCTTATGTTTATTAGAGATAAATCTTCAACACCTAAAACATGATTTTTTTCTTCTTAATTTTTTTATTGAAGTTGATATGTAATATTATATTTGTTTCAAATATACAAAACAGTGATTTAACAGGTACCACATTATTAAATGCTCACTGCAACTAGTATAGTTACTGTTAACAAAGAAAGATTTTACAGGACTACTGATTATATTCTCTATGCAGCATTTTCATGACTATTTTATATTGCGATTGAGATTTTGTGCCTCTTTACCCCCTTTACCTATTTCACCCACCCACTCCTCTCTGATGGTAACCACCAGTCACTTCTCAGTGTCTATGAGTCCACTGCTGTTTCATTCATTATTTCTTAATTTATAAAATTGTTTTAATTATAAAACCATATGTGTATTTGGTAAAATAAAAATTCAAAACAGTATAGAAGAGTAAATGTTCTATTTTTTTTTAATTAAATGTTTTATTCCTGGACCATCTCCTATTGCATTAACAGAAGCCACTTTTAGTGATTCTGTTTTTACTTCTTTTTATGGTGATTAATACCATACTTAAAATAAAATATTTATAATTCTACTTCTTTATCACTTTTAGATAGCATCTATTTCCTCCTGAAAAATAAAGCATTTAAACCAATTATACTACCTCTTACTTCATGTATTTTATTTAATTTTAATTTCATTACTTAATTATAATTTTTCTAGTAGCACATTTTATCATGAAATATTAACCTCAATCCTCTACTTAGTCTTTATTATCATTGTGAGACAGCATCTACTTACTTGCACTACATGAGGAAATTAGTGCATCTACATTTCCATCTGCCACCTGTTTTCCACCAACTGCTATTGACTAAGCAATTCATATTGTTGAGGTGTATAATATTTACATTCTATTCTGCATCTATTTTGCTTTCCACATTTTGTCTGTAGATAGATTCAAATTTTTGAAAAAAATAGTATTTATATACTTATAATTAAGTAGATCATTTTCACTATGAAATTAATCCAAATTTCTATAGGATAATGGCTTCCACTTAAATCTGAATTACCAGATATCTTCCAAAAAATATTTGTGATGAAAAGAGCAAATAACATCATCTAAAATGCACACCAGCAGCAGAACTAGGAGACAGAAAAAACTAAAACTCCAATTTACTTATAAGTGGGAGAACTAACACCTGACACTAGCAGAAACATCTAGGCATCCCCTTAGTCAGTGTTAGGAGACAATTCTCCAGTAAGTCTCAAGTTTCTGCCCATTTTATGAGTGACACATTGATTGCACTTTGTTCCAGACTATCTTTTCAAGGACGTTTTTATAGCAAATAGCCATAGAAAATAGAGATAGTGTTTCCCTCTGGAAAAAAAAAAAGGCATGTTTGCCTTTGGTAATAAATACAGTGTCACCATCTGGAACATAGTGTGGCATGTTTACTGCAAGTATAGAGACTGGGGTTCACAAAGCTCAGAGTTCCCTCCTATAAGCAACCAACTTCTTGCACAGCTAGCTATCCTCTGGCCCTCTTTGCATTGCTCTGTGGAAACTGGGGTTTGGAGAACCAGCAGAAGAAAAAATACTGATACACTAGTTATTGCCATTGGTGTGAGTAATAAAGAGTCCTTCATCTCTGATCCAGGAGGCTTGTGCCTTCTACCAGTACCCAGAAAACTCTTATGTTAGCTTACAAGTAGGAAAAAATCTCAGACTCTTCATTCTTGACAGTCCAGTAGGGACTGTGAAGAAAAGAGAAGAGTGTTGTGGGGTTCCTGTGGTGGCAAAACACAGGTACCATCGTCTAGGATTCCCATGGCAGAAAGAGATGGTCCATCCCATTTCCTTGAATGGGAAATATTGAGAGGTCTGAGACCTGATAGATGCAAGCAAATAGTGTCTACAAGTGAAAAGAAAGGGCCTTGAAAAGTATGCATGACTAGATGTGGCAGTTAGGGGGAAGGCAACTCTCTAAGAAGAGCAACAGAGTGTCCCCTAGAAGAGACTGGAAGAAGGAAATAGAAGAGTTTGAGGGACCTTTGAAGCAAGATAGTATAAAGAATCAGGAGACACACTAAAAATAAATTAAAAAATAAAAAGTATGAGGGGTACTCCTTAAAAAATAAAAGTCATTCACCCTCTGCTATAGCAACAAAAGAGGGAAAAATTAAAACTGAGAAACTAAGTAAGTCTCCATATACTCCTTCATCCAATACCCTCTTTTCAGTATCTGGAACACTAATATCTAGTAGGCAACAAAGAAAACTTTAATAAATTTCATTAATTAAAAATGACAGAAAATATATTTTCTGATCAAAATGCAATAAAATTGAAATTAATAACAAAATCATAAAACCAAAAACAAAATACCCTTCCACTTAGAATACTTGAAAGGGAAATGTAAACATAAATTACCGAACTTCTAAAATAATGTTAATATAAAATACAGAGACATCCAATCTGTGGGATACAAGTAAAGCAGTGTTGAGAGGAAAATTCATTGCTTTCAACATTTATATTAATAAAAATGAAATAACACAAATAATGTAAGTAACTCCAAACTCAAAGGTAGATAGGACAAAAAATTTAACTAAGAGAAAGAACAAAATAAGAAAAATAGGTAAAAAGTAATGAGTTGCATGTGTCTCTCATGATTTTTAAATTTTCATTTGGGTGGTTTTCTCTTTATTTCTTCTTTGAGTATGTGTACTTTAAAATTTTTTTAATATTAGCTACTATCTAATATAGTATAGTTGGTATACTTTATGAAAATTTTCATAGAACCAATTTTATTGTTTTGTTTTTATAATTAATTTAGAAACAAAAGAAACTAATATTTTAAAAAGTAGAGACCAATTTGAGAGAAGAAATAAAGGTATCAAAAGCTAGATGGTTTCTCAGGGGAAATATGTCAGACTTCACAGATCAAATAATCCAAATCTCACGTAAACTGTTCTAGAACATAGAAACAAGGAAAATATGTAAGTATTTTTATGGAAATAAGAGAAAAGTATTTATATATATATATATATGCAAATTATTTATGAGAAAAGAGATGTCTATGCATTAAGGGGGAAAAAAGAGTGGAAGGGATAGAGATGTAAGTGACACTTCTCTGAATGTCTTTAAATATAATTTTTACTTTCTAACTATGTAAATATTTTACCAATTGAAAAAATAATGCAAAGAGAAAAAAGCAAACTCTAAATCTAAAAACACTGAAACAAGTGAATTTACTGAATTCAGTTAGTAATATAATCATCAAGAGGAAAGACTTCAGTTTATTTGAACAAAGCACTCTGTACATTGTGGGATATATACTAAGAATAGCAAAAAATCTTAATCACATTCACTAGTTTTATTTTTAGTAGATATTATTATGTTATTTTTGGGGTTACCAGAACTTAAATCCTACAGTGCTTAAAGAGGTGTGTTCAGTGAGCTTCAGATTAAAATTTGGCATTCCCTTATAAATGGCAAATTTATAAGACACATTACAAAACAATGCAGGGAGAAGGACGCAGGAATAGTAGTAACCAAATCCTTAGTATAAGTATAAAAATCTAGCACCCTTTCTTTTTTAACTTGCATCAATGAGGTAACAATTACATGTAATCTAAAAATTTTAAGTCAACAAACACTCAAGTTTTGAGAAAGTTTGAAAACCTTAAAACCTTAGTTCAGGACATAAATATATGTATGCTTTATCCTAATGAAATTTGGGGAGTCTAACAAATATATTGTGACATTTGTTCTGAAGACACTTCATGATGCCATTTTCTGGCTCCATGAAATTAGTCTGACCCAGAAGAATACCTCTTATTTTCCTAAACAAGATGAATGATAAGAATCAAGCAATTTCTCCATATACATTTGGATATGACACCCAAAAAAATGATCCAAACCTTTCTATTTCGAGAGAAGCACCTTCCCATTTTGGAGATCACCCATATCACACAAGAAAGGCAGAGGAAATTAGTAATTTGAATGATAGGGCTTGGAGGACACAAGAATGATGAAATAACACAAACACAAATAAGAAAGATGGGTTGTTATTTTAGCAATTTAAGCCTACAAATTCAAGATGGGAGAAACCAGGTTTAATTGCTGTTAATTTTACTTGGTTTTATTTTATTTACTTTATTAATTTTTGGAGAGTTGACCACATCGAGAATGAGCCAACACATTACAATGTACATGTGGGAAGATGAATACAGCCATAGACTTTAAGAAGGGAAATGTTAACCAGAACAAGAGAAGTATTAACTCTCTTCTCTATATACTGTAGACCAGATACTTCTTAATTGTATTTAAAAATAATATCGATTAATTATAAATGGCTCAATTTCTGACCTTTTTTTGACCTTTTCATTTTCAATGACCTAGTAGTCTCCAACTGGCCTCAGCATTCCACTCCCTTGGATGGTGGGAAGCACTGTGAAGGCAGATCTGCACATTTCTATGTTGATTTCTTGTCCTGAACTACTAGTTCTCAGTCCTGGCTGTACATAGTATTATCTGGGGAGGCATTAAAATATATTCATGTTTGAATAATTTAAACAAAATTGGGGTGAGGGGTGAGAGGAGATCTGAGCAATTTTAAAAGTTCCACAATATTTCTGATGTGCAAACAGGGTTGAGAATCCCTCCTTAAACAGATGCTCTGGGCTCTGTGGATGGGCATAAGTGTGCCCTGGCAGTGCTGGTGAGATCTGGAAGAGGTGCTTTCCAAGTTCACCTATTTTCAAATTCTGGTATTTTAAAACAAAGTAGGAAAATACACTAAGCTTTCTTAGACATAGTACTTTTTAAGCTATTTAGGGTGGGTACTTTCAAAAACATTAACTTATACTCCAAGAATTTATAAACATCATTTATCAGAGAAGGGGGAAACAATACTTGGGTAATATTTTGATAGGTTTCAAATCCAGTATTGTAAATAAAATCAATAAGATGTTATTTTTTCCAGGTCAGATACTAAAAGTTATTTGGTGATTTACATATAAATCTTTCACACTAAGAACTTGACCTAACTACCTTACTCAAACACTTTTCTTAAAAAGAGCATTTTTAGCATGACAGTTTTAAAGTATACATATATACAGTAGGATTAAACGTCTAGAGGAATGAGATGACATTTGTCTCACATGCATAGGCTGATAGAAGGACTGGTAGGATGTAATTAAATGTAAAATAAATATATACTTTGTTTCCTTAGGAATGAAACAAGTGGTAAAAACTGTGGTAGATCTTTTAATCTGTTGCTATGCCAACAGAAAAAATTTTAAATGGATCCAAGAAATGGGACAATTTTCAGGAATATAAGCACAACCTATTTCAAATAAGTAAAATTGTATTCATATTATTTCCCCCTAAGGGGATAGAGACTTGAGGGAATTAGTGCAGAATTAATTGATCAGGTTTTTTTTGCCTGTAACCACAGCAGGCATGAGGTACATAATCTCCTGCTATATTTTTCTGAGATATAGATGTAGATTTAGGTTGAGTGTTTTTAGGACTGTAGGCAGCCCTGTTCCCCAGTGTGTAGGTAGTAGGACAGCATGTTTCTGCCATTTTAAGATGGATTAATACATAAAAGAAACAGAAGTCAATAAATCTTGACCTATATTTCTCACCAAGGTGATATAGTTTTCAAATATAAAGACATCTTAATAAAATACATCTCCTATGCAAATTACCAGCAGCCTTTCTGAGTCAGACAAAGACAGGCATTATTTTTTCTAAGAAGGAACAAAGCTTAAAATGAAAGATGACCTGAAATCTACAAATCATAGAAAATTAAAATGATTAATTCATTCAAATTCTATTTATATAAGATAGGATTTTAACAATTGGATATCCAGTGCGGTGATCAGTTTCTGCACAGCTTTCTCACCAACAGACACAAGCATTTGTTTGTTTGAGGGACACTTGTTTTGTTGATATTGTAAAAATACACTTAGGAAAACGTTTTACTACATCCAGAGGGTCTTTCCTTAACTATACAGCAAGTCAGGAATAGATTGCCTCAGCAAAATACAGATGAAAATTCAGTTCAACTGCCTTTCCTGAAGGTATTTCTGTAAAGAAAGAAATAGATAATTCGCAGTAATTAAAAAGTATTTTCAATTAAATGCTTGTCTGTATGGGTGAGTGTGCCTTATTGCCTAGGAGAGAAAAACCCCTACTCAGCTTCTTTTTAAATGTTTATTTTTAAATGACTTAATTATCAAATGGAGGGGCTGTGAACTATGATTCCTTTTCATGTTCAATTATTATTTTTTTATTATTCTGAAGCCGAGAAAACATCTGAGGAAAGAAGTGGCATTCCTTTTTTTCCACAAGATTTGTATCATCTGTCCTTTTGGTTTTGCTTTATTTTTATTTTTTTCGACACGTAGAGCTGAAGAGATCTCTACAAATACACTGTTTGAGCTCATCTTTCATCCTGAGCATATTCACATAGAAAGAAAAATTGTCCGTTGGCTACTGGATATTACTCAGTTTACTTTATCTTTGTTTTATGAATAGTGAGTCACTATTACTTACATTAATATTACATGATAAATGAGAGCTTTATCATTACATTAGTACCCTTCAGCAGTTTGCTAACATGATTATGCATTTATCTAAGAAATACAAGCGCTATTTACATCTATTTCTATATTTAATATACTTTATTTGTTAGACTATCTAGATACCATGGGGTACAGTTGTAGTTTATGTTAGTTACCAAGAAAAATATGAGATTTGGTGAATATATATTATCATCATATCCTTAAGCCTGTCTGATTGTCTAGCACTATGTCACAAACTGTGTTCCCCCAAAACAGCAGCATTTTGGAAAAATGATGAGTGTGGTCGAATACATACAGGAAAATCTGATCTATACCAATGCCATTCAAACTTTTTAACAACAAAGTACTTTATTTCAGAGTAGAGCCCAATACATAAAATAGACAAACAACAATGACCCTCTCTGACATCTCCCAGCCCCCTAGACTCTTCCAGAAACCTCAGCACTCTGTTAAAGATAGTATGAAAACCACTAGCCTTAATTTTCATCATATTCTTTCATCATATTTTTTCTAAGGCTTGCCTTTTAATGTGGAGTATTATATATTTCAATCCGTAAGCATTTGGAACCTAAACAAAATTTAATTTTGATTCAATAAATGCTTATTAAGCACCAACTATGAGAAAGTTACTGTTTAGACCACACTTTTTGGGCAGTATAATAATAACGTTTAAATCATTCTTGAAATCATTCCCTCTAGGAACATAGAGTCCAGTGAAGAAAATACTACATCTCCACGAGTAATGATTATAATTATAATATCGAGTGCTTACTAAGGGCTATGCAACTAAGTGCTTTATCTATATCAATACATTTAGTCCTCATCACAACCTCAAAGTTTAGGAATGAGGAAACCAAGGCATAAAGAGGTCATGTGACTTACCCAACACCACAGAGGGATTAACAATAGAGCCAAAATTCAACCCAATCTGGCCCCAGGTCCACAGTCTGAACTATTGTTCTTCTCTGTTCTGTCAAGCAAAATTGTCTGTTGTAAGTATCAAATAGACGTTAAAGCGTGCAATGAGAATTAAGAAAGAAAACTGATAATCAAGGGCTCAGAAGGAAAAATATGTCTCACCTGACTAAGTTTCCCTTTACCAGGAACTTGCATGAGGCCTACAGAAGTTTGATTTACCTTCTTTGTCAAGGAATTATATTTTGATCATCTCAGTCATTGTAATAATTATATCCTGTGTATCTTAGTCCATTTGTGCTGCACTAACAAAATATATCCTGGGTGGCTTATAAACAACAGAAGTTTACATCTCACAATCCTAGACAGTGGAAGTCCGAGATCCGAGTGCCAGCATGATTGGGTGAGGGCCCTCTTCCGAGTCTCAGACTTCTCATTGTAATCTTACATGCTAGCTGCCCTTCTAACTGGAGGACACTAACCCCACTCATGAGGGCTCTGCCAAAGGCCCACTTCCTAATATTGGACCACAGCACTATGTTACATAGTAGTTCATTTTCATTTACTAAGCATAGGAATTACTATTTCCATTTTAAAGGTGAAAACACAAAGGGTCAAATAATTTAAGCAGTTTTCCAAAGTTCCACAATGACTAAGTGAGTTGCAGAGAAGAATCCTAAAGGTGAATACTGAGTTAGACCTTAAAGAGTAGTAGTACTTCAATAAGGTAAAAATATGGTGGAATTTTAGGCAAAGGTTGAATAAAGCACAAAGATTCCAGAGCAGACAGGGTAAACACATGCAGAAGGAAGTCATGGGTAGTCTGGTTTGGTGGGAATATAAGATTCATCTAGGAAATAAGACGTTGGCTTTGGTTCCATAAATGTTCAATTTATGGCAATGGCAAGGATCTCCAAGAGAAAAACATCCAACAAGCAATAGGTAATATGAGTATGTGGCTCTGGAGAGCTGCTGATCCTGGCAGTAAATGATGGGAAGTTAGCTTATAGAAGTGATAACTTTAGCTGTGAGAACAGACAAAATCACTAAGGAAGGAAAAGTAGAGCTAGGTTTATAGAGGAAGGCCAGGGGACATGTGAACCTACAGAATAGGAGAAAGAAGAGAAAAACATGGCTAAAATAGAGGAAAAACCATCATAGGACCAGAATAAAACATGATAGCATTGTCCGAGAGGGAAAGACAAGATGGCAAGAAGGACAGGGTGGCCAAAATATCAAATGCTATATTTTTAGCATTTGACACACACACATACACACACACAAACAAATATTTTGTTTGCTTCTAACAATTTGCTTTTAAACAAATACATAAAATTAAAATGTTTATTGACACTGATCCTTTAAATGTCATTTACTTATAGTCATATAACCTATCCTGCAAAACTCCATAAAATATTATCAAAAATTGTGTATGGACTTGAAGTTTTCCCTTGTTAAGAAAAATATTAAAACATCCTTGTGGAAATTTTATAGGAATACTAAACATGATACTACTTTGTTTTCTATAATATACATCTGGTAATTTAAAGAGAAAACCTACATTTTCTTTAAAAATACAATATAAGTTTTTATAATACTATGTCATGTGACCTGGCCTTCAGTCAATCAGAATGTAGTCATGAGGCACCTGCAGATATATGCATATACTGAAGTCCCATATTCAGATAACTTTTCTCGGATGAGTCGAAGTCACCTTAGATAAGAGAACTTCAGCCCAGGCTTCACAAAATGTCTTTTCAACAAAATGAGCACTTTGCCAAAAAATAAAAGCTGTGGCCAATTGTCTTCTACAATTTCTGATTTCTTTCCAATTCACACATGCTCGCACATCCTAGGTACTCCAATGACTTGCCACATCCTCACCAATTTTAACACACACACTATATCTCAGATTTTAAAATTATACTTAAGTTTAATTGAACATACTGAAAGCAGAATTGAACTATTAATTGTATATCTGACGTTTTTTAATCATGATCTTTCTCTGTCCTCAATGCAAACCCAAGTTATCATTCTCAAAAAGAGCCCTTCTTTCTCTCTTTCTTACTTAACCATCCTCTCCCTGCTTTGTCCTGCCTATTTTTCTGCCTTTGTCTTCTATGTAAAATTGAACATACACATCACATTGATATTTCTTTCTAATGATAGCAACATTTATTCCTGGAGGGTCTCTTAGCTAACCTGTTTCACCTGTGGGAGTCTTAGGTAAGTCTGATTGAAAATTCTGTACCGATCTAAATGGATTCTTTCTCATCTTGCCTTTAGGCTTATGGAATCCATGGTATGTTCCAGTGCTATTCAGTGATAAGTCAGGAGTAGAGATTAGATATGTTCTGAGCTGTATGCATGTTCTCTCTTTTTAGTTGCCTAGGAGAAGGAAGAAATCTTTAGAAAAATATTTCACAAAATCTTCCCTGAATTGATATGTAGTGCATTTCTCCTTTTTTATACAAGGTGACAGTGTGTGTGAGATGTAAAGATGAGTTTGCTCAGGCAATTACCCCTTGTTGATAGCAGATTATTTCCTCTGGCAAACTCGAAAATAACTTGTTGGTGTATAAGTTACTGCTGTTCTGGGGATGTAGTAATTTACTCTCCTGCCTTTTTTATGAGCACATTTATTTTAATCAGTAGAGTTCAGAATAGCTCTTTTTCATCTAACTCCATCTCTTTTGGAGTTATGCACCCTCTAACATATAGCAAAGGAAGGTCCTTTTGCACACACAGGAGAAAAGAGGCATGACATATTACTGAAAAAAATGGCGTTTGCACAGAAAATCATATCTTATGATTTTTTTCCATGTTAAAAACACAACATTTATTCTCTACAGCTCTAGCCCAAATTATTTTTTCTCATGAAAACAATGTCTCACTTCATGGAGCAGCTCAACATTATCTTTCATTCTGGGTACTGATACACCCAGAATAATTACATATGTAGGATGAATGAGAACATGAAAGACAAACTTGTTTTTTGAGGTATTATTGGCAAACAATATTAAATTGGTTTCAGGTGTACAACACAATTATCTGATATTGTATACATTACAAAATGGTCACCACACTATGTCTAGTTACCATCTTTCACAACACAAAATTAATATTATTGACTATATTCCCCATGCTGTACATTACATCCCCATGACTTCCTTATTTTATAACTGGACATTTGCACTTCTTGATTCCCTTCACCCATTTCACAGCCCCCAACCCCTGTCTCTTCTGGCAGCCACCACTCTGTTCTCTATCAGTCTGGGTTCTGTTTTGGTTTCTTTGTTTTTAGAACAATACAACTGTTAAGAAATATTGCAGGTTACATACCTTACTGACTACCTGTAGGATAAAAGCAAGCTGGAGAGTTTTACTCTTTCTACCATTGGAGATGAAAAAGGAAAGAATCAGGAAAAAAGGAGACTTTTCCATGGCATCTGAGAACTGTGATAGGGATCAAACAGATATTTTAATTAAGATCCTTCACCTTTCCAATTATATGGCCTCTCTTAAGGGGAACACTTAGCCATCCCCTCACAGAGCTCTTGCTAATTTTATAGAGATAGAGAGAGAGCAAATTTCACTTTCTAACATTAATCCCTGGCTGGCTAAGTCTAGAAGAATCCACACGATTTACTTATGGTGAAAGTTAGGGACGTGATAAAGAGGCAAATCATTTATTTCTCTCTGGTACAATGTACCAGACATTGTCTTTAACAATGACATTAGTGACTGCACTCCCTGGCTTTTCCCAGGGAGGGGCAAGTTTGGTTGATGAAGCACCAGACCAGCTGGGAGCCATGTATTCTTGACAGTATTGGTGGCTGATCACTTATGTTCTTGTTTCACTATTTTCCCAATTGTAAAACACTAAGTAGTAATTTCCCTCTAATCTTAAGGATTTTTTAATATAATTTATTTTATTATCATTAATCTACAATTACATGTGCAATATTATGGTTATTAAACTACCCCTTCATCAGGTCCCCCCCACCGACCCCATTACAGTCACTGTCCATCAGCGTAGTGAGATGCTATAGAATCACTACTTGTCAAAGGAAAACTAAGGATGTGGGAGAATTTGGCTTTCTCAAAAATACAAAAAAAATTTAGCTTAAAAGCATTACTTCCCTGTGCTTCTTTCATAGAAAGTTTTCTTTTAGGTGAATACAGAATATCACAAATATTTTTCTTGTTGAGAAAGAAGATTGGGAAAGAGAAAAATCAAGAATTGCAAGATTATTTTACAAATAGTCCTGTGACACTTTCATACAAAACATATCTAGGCAAGTCAGTAGTACATATGAAATCACGTATGCAAGGAGATGGGATTAAAGATGGCGGCATAAGAGGTAAGATAGAAACCTCCTCCCAAAACCACATATAATATGAAAATAAAATAAATATATCAAATCCTGAAAGAGCAACAGAAAAGAGGGCTGCAGCAGACTGTCTACACCTGGGGAAACTAGCAGACCTCAAGGAAAAGGGTAACATACCAAAGCCATGATCCAAAGGGACTCAAGCTCTTCCCCCACCCCAGCTCACTGGAATGAGGAAGAGAAATGGAGCTGGGAAGGGGTGGAGGCCTATGGCTGCTGAATATCCAGCCCTGGAGATTGGAAAGCTAAGAAAGGCAGAATAAGTGGAGAGACTGAGATTCCAGCCACTTGTGTAAAACAGGGATCCACATCCTGCCTTTCTGGGACAAAAGAAAGATGGGCAGTCTAAGACACTTCCTAATAGCAAGAGGGCTGCTAAAGGGGCAAGGATTGCACAGAGCTTGATACTCAGGAGAAAGGACAGGTGGACAAAATTGTCCAGGCCCACTCTGCCCAGCAGGTTGGGAACTTTTAGGAACTTCAGGCACTCCATCCCCCTGGCTGGCTATGAAGCCCCAAGGCCCCCCACCATGACACGCAGTATGCTGCACCCCCCTCCAGGCCTGCACCAGCTTGCAATCTGGCTGCCCCCACCATTGTGCCAGGCCAGCCAGAGGGCAGCCCTGCCTACAGCATCTACAAGTGCAAAGCATAGAGGCTTCTCCCTGCATGGCAGTGGAGACAGGCACTGCAGCCGGAAAGCAGAAAAGACCAATTTCCTCCTTATGGGCATCAGCTCCACTCCTCTGACAACTCTGCCATCACTCTAGGGGCTGAGCAGCTCCAAAGAGCAGAGCTTCTGGGCACTAGAGGGCTCCACCAACAAATATGAAATGTCAAAGGAACCTGGTTCAAACCAAAATCCCACAAACACCAGAAACAGGGCCAGGTGAAACTGAACTCATCAGTCTTCCTGGAAGAGATTTCAAAATAAAAATTATAAACATACTCATGGAGCTACAGAAAAATATTCAAGAACTCAGGAAGGAATTCAGGAATGAGATACAAACGTTCAAGAATACGGTATCTGAAATGAAACATACAGTGGAGGGAACTAAAAATCAGATCAGATGAAGTAGATGAGAGAGTAAATGAAATAGAAATTAGAGAACAGGAATACAAAGAAGCTGAGGCACAGAGAGAAAAAGGATCTCTAGGAATGGAAAGGATAGTGAGAGGACCGTGTGACCAATCCAAATGGAAAAATATTCGCATTATAGCGGTACCAGAAGAAGAGAGATAAAAAGGGATAGAAAGTGTCATTGAGGAGGTAATTGCTGCAAACTTACCCAACCTTGGGAAGGAGATAGTCTCAGGCCATGGAGGTGCACAGATCTCCCAACACAAGGGACCCAAGAAAGATAACACCAAGACATATAATAATTAAAATGGAAAATATCAAAGACAAGGACAGAGTATTAAAAGCAGCCAGAGAGAGAAAAAAGGTCACTTTACAAAGTAAAACCCATCAGGCTATCATCAGACTTCTTAACAGAAACCATACAGGCCAGAAGGGAGTGGTGTGATACATTTAATGCAATGAAGCAGAAGGGCCTTGAACCAAGTACACTCTATCCAGAAAGACTATCATTTAAATTTGAAGGAGGGATTAAACAATTTCCAGATAAGCAAAAGTCCGTACAGTTTGTTTTGGAGGGACTGCTATAGATGGAAGTGTTCCGTAGGCTAAATAGCTGTCACTAGGATAAATAAAACCACCGTAAAGGAAGTAGAATAATTAATTACTAAGCAGACTTGATAATATGGGTAACCACAAAGTTTTTCATGTGAAACCTTCATAAGAGTGTATATCAATGATACCTTAATAAAAATGTAATTAAATTTAAAAAATCACCTATGCAAATTTATACAGCCAGCTCAACATAGATCCATGAAGGTTATAACATTTTCACCTAGAAGTTACATGCATTTATGTTAAATATATTAGTAATTAAAGAGAACAGCAGAAAATATTTTTATGTACTTTTGTTATTGTTGAATAAGGAGAAATTCCCTTTTCTACTGGCCAGTAAATTTGCTTTCCGTACCTTAGCTGATTGCATGAAGATGTCTCAAACCTACACTGAAACAGGAATCCATGGCTTTTTTTTTAGGGTATCATTGATATGCAATCTTATGAACATTTCACATGAGCAACATTGTGGTTTTAATATTCACACATATTATCAAGTCCCCACACACTCCTTTGCAGTCACTGTCCATCAGCACAGTAAAATGCTACAGAGTTACTATTTATCTTCTCTGTGCTATACTGTCTTCCCTGTGACTCCCCTACATTGTGACTGCTAAATATAGTGCTCTGTAATCCATTTGTCCCTTCCTCCCCACCACCCTCCTCTTCCCTGTCCCTTTGGTAACCTCTGCTCCTTTATTGGAGTCTGTGAGTCTGCTGCTGTTTTGTTCCTTCACGTTTTGCTTTGTTGTTTTACTCCACAAATAACTGAAATCCTTTGGTACTTGTCCTTTCCAAGTGGCTTATTTCACTGAGCATAATACCCTCTAACTCCATCCACGTTGTTGCTAATGGAAGTATTTCTTTTCTTCTTATGGATGAATAATACTCCATTGTATATATGTACCACTTC
Source organism: Smutsia gigantea (assembly GCA_032199065.1). Taxonomy (NCBI): domain Eukaryota; kingdom Metazoa; phylum Chordata; class Mammalia; order Pholidota; family Manidae; genus Smutsia; species Smutsia gigantea. Next base: position 53,124 of record JAVSCE010007056.1, read on the forward strand.
TTCTTTATCCATTCATCTACCGATGGCCACTTAGGTTGCTTCCATAACTTGGCTATTGTTAATAGTGCTGTGATAAACATAGGGGTGCATATGTCTTTTTGAATCTAGGATCTTGTTTTCTTAGGGTAAATTCCTAGGAGTAGACTTCCTGGATCAAATGCCATTTGTATTTTTACTCTTTTCAGGAACCTCCATATTGCTTTCCACAGTGGTTGAACTAATTTACATGCCAACCAACAGCGTAGGATGGTTCCCCTAACTCCACATCCTCTCCAGCACTTCTTGTTCCTAGTCTTGTCAATGTTGGGCATCCTAACTGGTGTGAGGCGATATCTCATTGTGGTTCTAATTTGCATTTTCCCAGTAATTAGCAATGTGGAGCATCTTTTCATGTCCCTGCTGGGCATCTGAATTTGTTCTTTGGAGAATTGTCTATTCATATAAGCTGCCCATTTTTTTAATCAGGTTATTTCCTTTTTGGGTGTTGAGGCATGTGAGTTCTTAATATATTTTTGTTATTAACCCCTTGTCAGTTATGTCATTTATGTATATGTTCTCCCATATTGTAGGATGCCTTTTTATTCTACTGATGCTGTCCTTTGCTTTACAGAAGCTTTTTAGTTTGAGGTACTCTCATTTGTTCATTTTTTGCTTTTATTTCCCTTGCCCAAGGAGATGTGTTCATGAAAAAGTTGCTCAAGTTTATGTTCAAGAGATTTTTGCCTATGTTTTCTTCTAAGAGTTTTATGGTTTCGTGACTTACATTCAGGACTTGATACATTTTGAGTTTACTTTTGTGTATGGAATTAGAGAATAATCAAGTTTCATTCTCCTACATGCAGCTGTCCAGTTTTGCCAACACCAGTTGTTGAAGAGGCTGCCATTTCCCCATTGTATATCCATGGCTCCTTTATTGTGTATTAATTGACTACATATGCTTGGGATTATATCTGGGTTCTCTAGTCTGTTTCATTGGTCTATGGGTCTGTTCTTGTGCTAGTACCAAATTGTCTTGATTACTGTGGCTTTGTAGTAGAGCTTGAAGTTGGGGAGAATAATCTCCAAGGTTTATTCTTCTTTCTCAGATTCCTTTGGCCATACGGGGTCTTTTGTGGTTACATATGTATTTTAGAACTATTTGTTCCAGTTTGTTGAAGAATGCTGTTGGTATTTTGATACGGATTGCATTGAATCTGTAGATTGCTTAAGACAGGATAGCCATTTTGACAATATTAATTCTTCCTATCCATGAGCACAGGATGTATTTCCATTTATTGATGTGTTCTTTAATTTCTCTTATGAATGTCTTATAGTTTGGAGGGTATAGGTCTTTCACTTCATTCATTAGGTTTATTTCTAGGTATTTTATTCTTTTTGATGCGATTGTGAATGGAATTATTTTCTTGATTTCTCTTTCTGCTAGTTCATCATTAGTATATAGGACTGCAACAGATTTCTGTGTATTAATTTTGTATCCTGAAACTTTGCTGAATTCAGTTATTAGTACTAGTAGTTTTAGGGTGGAGTCCTTAGACCTTTTTATATAAAATATAATGTCATCTGCACACAGTGACAATTTAGTTTCATCCTTACCAATCTGGATGCCTTTTATTTCATTGCACTGTCTGATTGCCATAGCTAGGACATCTAGTACTATGTTGAATAAAAGGGAGGACAGTGGGCATCCTTGACTTTTGTTCCCAATCTTTTTTTTTTTGGTATCATTAATGTACAGTCACTTGAACAACATTATGGTTACTAGACCCCCTATTATCAAGTCCCCACCACATACCTCACTACAGTCACTGCCATCACTATAGTAAGACACTATAGAATCATTACTTGTCTTCTCTATAAATAATGCCTTTCCCATGTCCCCTGCTGATGTATTACATGTGCTAATCATAATGCCCCTTTTCCACCCTTACCCCTCCTTTCCCACCCATCTTCCCCAGTCCCTTTCCCTTTGGTAACTGTTAGACCATTCTTGTGTTCTATGAGTCTGCTGCTGTTTTGTTCCTTCAGTTTTTTCTTTGTTCTTATATGCCACAGATGAGTGAAATCATTTGATATTTGTCTTTCTCCACCTGACTTATTTCACTAAGCATAATACCCTCTAGCTCCATCCATGTTGTTGAAAATGGTAGGATTTGTCTTCTTCTTATGGCTGAAAAATATTCCACTGTGCATATGTACCACATATTCCTAATCCATTCATCTACTGATGGACACTTAGGTTGCTGCCATTTCTTGGCTATTGAAAATAGTGCTGGGATAAACAGAGGGGTGCATATCTCTTTTTCAAACTGGGCTGCTGTGGAATTCCACGGTAAAATGGTATTTCCATTTTTAGTTTTTGGAGAAACCTCCATACTGCTTTCCACAATGGTTGAACTAGTTTACATTCTAACCAGCAGTGTACTAGGGTTCCCCTTTCTCCACATCCTCACCAACATTTGTTGTTGTTTGTCTTTTGGATGGCGGCCGCCCTAACTGATGTGAGGTGATATCTCATTGTGGTTTTAATTTGCATTTCCCTGGTGATTAGTGATATAGAGCATCTTTTCATGTGCCTGTTGGCCATCTGAATTTCTTCTTTGGAGAAGTGTTTGTTCAGATCCTGTGCCCATTTTTTAACTGGCTTATTTGCTTTTTGTTTGTTAAGGTGCATGAGCTCTTTATATAATTTGGATGTCAACCCCTTATCTGATATGTCATTTATGAATATATTCTCCCATACTCTAGGATAACTTTCTGTTCTACTGATGGTGTCCTTTGCTGTACAGAAGCTTTTTAGTTTGATATAGTCCCACTTGTTCATTTTTGCTTTTGTTTCCCTTGCCTGGGGAGATATGTTTATGAAAAAGTTGCTCATGTTTATGTCCAAGAGATTTTTGCCCATATTTTTTTTAAGAGTTTTATGGATTCATGACTTACATTCAGTTCTTTGATCCATTTTGAGTTTACTTTTATGTATGGGGTTAGACAGTAATCCAGTTTCATTCCCTTACATGTAGCTGTCCAGTTTTGCCAACACTACCTGTTGAAGAAGCTGTCATTTCCCCATTGTACATCCATGGCCCCTTTATCATTTTTAATTGACCATATATGCTTGGGTTTATATCTGGGCTCTCTATTCTGTTCCACTAGCCTATGGGTCTGTTCTTGTGCCAGTGCCAAATTGTCTTGATTACTATGGCTTTGTAGTAGAGCTAGAAGTCAGGAAGCACAATTCCCCCTACTTTATTCTTCTTTCTCAAGATAGCTTTAGCTACTCAGAGTCTTTTGTGGTCATATATGAATTTGAGAACTATTTGCTCTAGTTCATTGAAGAATGTTGTTGGTATTTTGATAGGGGTTACATTGAACCTGTAGATTGCTTTCAGCAGGCTGGCCATTTTGACAATATTAATTCTTCCTAGCCAAGAACATGGGACGAATTTCCATTTATTAGTGTCTGCTTTAATTTCTCTTAAGAGTGTCTTGTAGTTTTCACAGTATAGGTCTTTCACTTCCAAGTTAGGTTTATTCCTATGTATTTTATTCTTTTTGATGCAGTTGTGAATGGAATTGTTTTCCCGATTTCTTTTTCTGCTAGTGCATAGGAATGCAAAAGATTTCTGTGTATTAATTCTGTATCCTGAAACGTTGCTGAATTCAGATATTAGTTCTAGTAATTTTGGAGTGGATTCTTTAGGGTTTTTTATGTACACTACCATGTCATATGCAAGCAGGGACAGTTTGACTTCTTCCTTTTCAATCTGAATACCTCTTATTTCATTGTGTTGTCTGATTTCCATGGCTAGGACCTCAAGAACTATGTTGAATAAAAGTGGGAGAGTGGGCATCCTTGTCTTATTCTCGATCTTAAAGGAAAAGTTTTCAGCTTTTCACTGTTAAGTATAATGTGGGCTGTGGGATTATCATATACGGTGTTTATTATGTTGAGGTACTTGCTCTCTATGCCCATTTCGTTGAGAGTTTTTATCATGAATGACATTAAAATTTGTCAAATGCTTTTTCAGCATCTATGGAGGTGGTCATGTGGTTTTGTCCTTCTTTTTGTTGATGTGGTGGATGATCTTGATGGATTTTTGAATGTTGTACCATCCTTGCATGCTTGGGATGAATCCCACTTGATCATGATGAATGATCTTTTTTATGTATTTTTGAATTCGATTTGCTAATATTTTGTTGAGTAGTTTTGCATCTATGATAATCAGGGATATCGGTCTGTAATTTTCTTTTTTTGTGGTGTCTTTGCCTGGTTTCGTTATTAGAGTGATGTTGGCCTCGTAGAATGAGTTTGGGAGTATTCCCTCCTCTTCTATATTTGGAAAACTTTAAGGAGAATGGTATTAGGTCCTCACTAAATGTTTCATAAAATTCAGCAGTGAAACCATCTGGTCCAGGGGTTTTGTTCTTAGGTAGTTTTTTGATTACCAATTCAATATCTTTGCTGGTAATTGGTCTATTCAGATTTTCTGTTTCTTCCTGGGTCAGCCTTGGAAGGTTGTATTTTTCTAGAAAGTTGTCCATTTCTTCTAGGTTTCACAGTTTGTTACCATATAATTTTTCATAATATTCTCTCATAATTCTTTGTATTTCTGTGGTGTCATTAGTAAAATTTCCTTTCTCATTTCTGATTCTGTTTATGTGTGTAGACTCTTTTTTTCTTGATAAGTCTTGCTAGGGGTTTATCTATTTTGTTTATTTTCTCAAAGAACCAGCTTCTGCTTTCACTGATTCTTTCTATTGTTTTATTCTTCTCAATTTTATTTATTTATGCTTTAATCTTTATTATGTCCCTCCTTCTACTGACTTTGGGCCTCATTTTTTCTTCCTTCTCTAGTTTCATTAATTGTGAGTTTAGACTGTTCATTTGGGATTGTTCTTCTTCCCTGAGGTAGGCCTGTATTTCAATATATTTCCCTCTTAGCATGGCCTTCACTGCATCCCACAGATTTTGTGGTGTTCCATTATTGTTGTCATTTCTCTCCATATATTGCTTGATCTCTGTTTTTATTTGGTCATTGATCCATTGATTATTTAGGAGCATGTTATTAAGCCTCCATGTGTTTGTGGGCTTTTTTGTTTTCTTTTTGTAATTTATTTCTAGTTTCATACCTTTGCGATCTGAGAGGCTGGTTGGTACAATTTCCATCTTTTTGAATTTACTGAGGTTCTTTTTATGGCCTAGTTGTATGATCCATTCTTGAATATGTTCCATGTGCACTTGAGAAGAATGTGTATCCTATTGCTTTTGGATAGATTGTTCTGTTGATGTCCATTAGGTCTGTCTGTTCTAATATGTTCTTCAGTGCCTCTGTCTCCTTACTTATTTTGTCTGGTTGATCTGTCCTTTGGAGTGAGTGGTGTGTTGAAGTCTCCTTATATGAATGCATTGCATTCTATTTCCCCCTTTAATTCTGTCAGTATTTGTTTCACATATGTAGGAGCTCCTGTGTTGGGTGCATAGATATTTATAATAGTTATATCCTCTTGTTGGACAGACCTTTTATCATTATGTAATGTCCTTCTTTGTCTCTTGTGACTTTATTTGTTTTGAAGTCTATTTTATCTGATACAAGTACTGCAACTCCTGCTTTTTTCTTACTAACAATTTTGCATGAAATATCTTTTTCCATCTCTTTATTTTCAGTCTGTGTATGTCTTTGGTTTTGAGGTGGTGTCTTCTAGGCAGCATATAGATGGGTCTTGTTTTTTTATCCATTCAGTAACTGTGTCTTCTGATTGGTGCATTCAGATCATTAACATTTAGGGTGATTATCGATAATTATGTACTTATTGCCATTGTAGGCTTTAGATTCGTGGTTACCAAAAGTTCAAGTGTAATTCCCTTACTATCTCACACTCCAATTTAACTCATTTCATATGGTATTACAACCACAACCTGAAACTTGTTTTATTTTTTTGTTCTTTTTCTTCCTCCTCCATTTTTTTTATGTTATGAATCATATTCTGTACTCTTTGTCTAGTCCTTGAGTGACATCTATTTAGTCTTAGGAATATTTCCATCTATAGGAGTCCCTCCAAAAAGCACTGTGGAGGAAGTTTGTGGGAGGTAAATTCTCTCAGCTTTTGTTTATCTGAAAATTGTTTAATCCCTCCTTCATATTTAAATGAAAACCTTGCCAGGTAGAGTTTTCTTGGTCCAAGGCCTTTATGCTTCATTGCATTAAATATATCATGCCACTCCCTTCTGGCCTGTAAGCTTTCTGTTATAAAATCTGATGATAGCCTGATGGGTTTTCCTTTGTACGTGACCTTTTTTCTCTCTCTACCTGCTTTTTAAAGTCTGTCTTTATCCTTCATCTTTGCCATTTTAATTATTATATGTCTTGATGTTGTATTCCTTGGGTTCCTTGTGTTGGGAGATCTGTGCACCTCCATGGCTTGAGAGACCATTTCCTTCCCCAGATTGGTGAAGTTTTCAGCAATTACCTCCTCAATGACACTTCCTATCCCTTTTTCTCTCTTCTTCTTCTTCTGGTACCCCTATAATGTGAATATTGTTTCGTTTGGATTGGTCACACACTTCTCTCAATATTCTTTCATTCTTAGAGATTCTTTTATCTCTCTGTGCCTCATCTTCTTTGTATTCCTCTTCTCTATATTCTATTCCATTTACCATCTCTTCTACTGTATCTAATCTGTTTTTAAATCTCTCCTTTGTATGTTTCATTTCAGGTGTGGAATTTCTTAATGATTGAATCTCTGACTTAAATTGTTCCTAAGTTCTTGAATATTTTTCTGTACCTCCATAAGCATGTTTGTAATTTTTATTTTGAACTTTCTTTCAGGATGATTGCTCAGTTTAGTTTCATTTGGCCCTTTTCCTGTGGTTTGTGAGATTTTGGTCTGAACCATGTTCTTTTTTTGTTTCATATTTCTGTGTGGTGCCCACTAGTGCACAGAAACTGCAGTCTCTGGAACTGCTCAGCCCCTAGGGTGAGATTGGGGGTCATAGGGAAGCGGTGCTGGTGCCTGGGGGAAGGAAAGATCTGTTTCCAGATTCCAATCTGTGGTACCTATCTCCAGTGTCAGAGCCAGTGGGCCAAGCACACATGTATAAGCCTCGGTACTTTGCATCTCTAGCTGTTGTAGGTGAGGACTCCCTCTGACAGGCCTGACGCCAGTGCAGTGACTGCCAGTTTGTGAGCAGGTGCCTGCAGGCCAGGAGGAAGGCTCAACATGCTGTGTGTCACAGTGGGGGGCCTTGATGCTGAGTCGGCATTCAGGGGGCTGGAGCACCTGAAGCTCCTCTAAATTCCCAACCAGCTGGACACAGTGCACCCAGACAACCTTATCGTGCTCTCCCTTCTCCTATGCAGCAAGTTCTGTGCAAACCCCGCCCCTTCAGCAGCCCTCTCACTGCTAGGAAGCCTCTCAGACTGCCTGACCTTCCTCTGACACAGAGCAGCCAGGTGTGCATCCCATCCTCCACAACGGCGGATGGTGGGAGTGTCAGTCTCCCAGGCCCTCTGCCATCCAACCTCCCCAACATCCAGAGCACCACACAATATAGGCTTCCACTCACAAAGCAGATCTCGAGGGCTAGATGTTCAGCAATCTCAAGCTTCCACCCCCTCCCGTCTCTGTTCCTCTTCCCCCCGCCAGTGAGCTCAGGTGGGGGAAGGGCTTGGGTCCCTCTGGATTAAGGCTTTCGTACGTTACCCTGTTTCAAGAGGTCTGCTCTGTTCATGAGGTCTGGTTCAGCCTTCTTTCTTCTTGTTGTTTTAGAGTTAGTTGTATTAATTAACTATATTTTTATATTATTTGTGCTTTTGGGATTAGTTCTCTGTGTCACCTCTCACACCGCCATCTTGAATCTCCTTCCCTTTCTTTTTTTCTTTTCCTTGTTCTCAATTTTATATGAGAAGCTTGCTTGCAGCTTCTCACTGTTAAGTATGGTGTTGTTGGCTGTGGGTTTGTCATATATAGTCTTTATTATGTTGAGGTACTTGCCCTCTATACCCATTTTTTTGAGAGTTTTTATCATGAATGACGGTAAATTTTGTCGAATGCCTTTTCAGCACCCATTTAGACGATCATATGATTTTTGTCCTTCTTTTTGTTTATTTGGTGTATGATCTTGATCGATTTTTGAATATCATACCATCCTTGTATCCCTTGAATAAATCCCACTTGATCATGATGGATGATCTTTTTGATGTATATTTGAATTTGGTTTGCTAATATTTTGTTGAGTATCTTTTCATCTATGTTCATCAGGGATATTAGTCTGTAATTTTCCTTTTTTGTGGTGTCTTTTCCTGGTTTTGGTATTAGAGTGATGCTGGTCTCAGAATGAGTTTGGAAGTTTTCCCTCCTCCTCTACTTTTTGGAAAATTTTAAGGAAGATGGGTATTAGGTCTTCACTAAATGTTGGCTAAAATTCAGCAGTGAAGCCATCTGGTTCAGGGGTTTTGTTCATAGGTAGTTTTTTGATGACCAATTCAGTTCCATTGCTGTTAATTGGTCTGTTCATATTTTCTGTTTCTTCCTGAGTCAGTCTTGGATGGTTGTATTTATCTAGAAAGTTGTCCATTTCCTCTAGGTTATCCAATTTAATTTTTCATAATACTCTCGTAATTCTTTGTATTTCTGTGGTATCAATACTGATTTTTCCTTTATCATTTCTGATTCTGTTTATATGTGTAGCCTCTTTTTTTCTTGATAAGTCTACCTAGGGGTTTATATATTTTGTTTATTTTCTCAACGAATAAGCTCCTGCTTTCATTTATTCTTTCTATTGTTTTATTCTTCTCAATTTTATTTATTTCTGCTCTGATTTTTATTCTGTCTTTCCTTCTACTGACTTTGGACCTCATTTGTTCTCCTCTTTCTAGTTTCATTAATTGTGAGTTTAGACTGTTCATTTGGGATTGCTCTTCTTTCTTGAAATAAGTCTGTATTGCAATATGCTTCCCTCTTAGATTGACCTTCACTGTATCCCACAGATTTTGCATTATGAGTTATTGTTTTCATTTGTCTCCATATATTGCTTGATCTGTGTTTTTATTTGGTCATTGATCCATTGGTTTTTTAGGAGCATGTTGTTAAGTCTCCATGTGTTTGTGGGTCTTTTATGTTTTCTTTACATAATTTATTTCTAGTTTCATACCTTTGTAGTCTGAGAAGCTGGTTGGTACAATTTCAATCCTTCTGAATTTATTGAGACTCTTTTTGTGGCTTAGTATGTGATTGATTCTGGGAAATGTTCCATGTGCATTTCAGAAGAATGCATATCCTGCTGCTTTTGGGTGGAGTGTTCTATAGATGTCTGTTAGGTCCATCTGTTCTAAGGTGTTTTTCAGTGCCTCTGTCTCCTCACTTATTTTCTGTCTTGTTGATCTGTCCTTTGGAGTGAGTGGTGTGTTTAAGTCTGCTAAAATGAATGCCTTGCATTCTATTTCCCACTTTAATTCTGTTCACATTTGTTTCACATATGTAGGTTACCCTGTGTTGGTGCATAGATATTTATAGTGGTTATGTCCTTGTCGTACTGACTCCTTTGTCATTATGTAACGTCCTTCTTTGTTTCTTGTTACTTTTTTTGTTTTTAAGTCTATTTGTCTGAGAGAAGTACTGCAACTCTGGCTTTTTTCTCCCTGTTATTTGCATGAAATATCTTTTTTCATCCCTTCACTTTTAGTCTGTGTACGTCTTTGGGTTTGAAAGTGAGTCCCTTGTAGGAAGCATATTAACAGGTCTTGTTTTTTATCCATTCTGCAACTCTATGTCTTTTGATTGGTTCATTCAGCCCATTTACATTTAGGGTGATTATCGATAGATATGTACTTATTGCCATTGCAGGCTTTATATTTGTGGTTTCCATAGGCTGAAGGGCAGCTTCCTTACTATCTAACAGCTTAACTTAATGCCCTTATTACACTATTTCAAACACAGTCTAAAATTTCTTTTTCTTTTTTTGCTTTCTTCTTCTTCCTCCTCCACTCTTTATATATTAGATTTCATATTCTCTACTCTTTGTGTATCCCTTGACTGACCTTGTGGGTAGTTGATTTAATTTTGCATTTGCTTATAATTATTTGGTATACTTGTTTTACTGTGGTTTTATTTTCTCTGGTGTCAGCTATTTAGCCTTAGGAGCACGTCCATCTATCGCAGTCCCTCCAAAATACACTGTAAAGATGGTTTTGGGGAAGTAAATTCCCTCAGCTTTTGCTTATCTGGAAATTGTTTAATCCCTCCTTCAAATTTAAATGATAATCTTGCCAGATAGAGTGTTCTTGGCTCGAGGCCCTTCTGTTCCATTGCATTAAATATATCATGCCACTCCCTTTTGGCCTGTAAGGTTTCTTCTGAGAAGTCTGTTGATAGCCTCATGGGTTTTCCTTTGTATGTGATGTTTTCTCTCTCTCTGGCTGCTTTAAATACTCTGTCCTTGTCCTTGAAATTTGCCATTTTAATTATTATATGTCTTGGTGTTGCCATTCTTGGGTCCCTTGTATTGGGAGATCTCCATACTTCCATGGCCTGAGAGATTATTTCTTTTTCCATTTGGGGAAGTTTTCAGCAACTTTTTCCTCAGAGATTTTCTATTCCTTTTTCTCTCTCTGCTTCTTCCGGTACCCCTATGATGTGAATATTGTTCCATTTGGATTGGTTGAATAATTGTCTTATTATTTTTTCATTCCTAGAGATATTTTTTCTCTCTGTGCCTCAGCTTCTTTGTGTTTCTGTTCTCTAATTTCTATTTCATTTACCGTCTCCTCTACCTCATCTAATCTGCTTTTAAATCCCTCCATTGTATGTTTCATTTCAGTAACTGTATTTTTCAATGTTCCTATATATTTCTTGAAGTCCTCCCTGAGATCTTGAATATTTTTCGGTAGCTCCATGAACATGTTTATGATTTTTATTTTGAAATCTTTATCAAGAAGATTGGTGATTTCAGTTTCACTTAGCTCTCTTTCTGGTGTGTGAGGGATTTTTGTTTGTACCAGATTCTTTTGCCATTTCGTATTTCTAATGATTACTAGGGTACAATAACTTTGTGTAGGCAACAGCCAGAAGCTAATACCCAGAAGCTCTACTCTCTTGAGCTGCCCACCACCTGGAGCAATGAAAGGGGTTGCAGGCAAGCAGGGCCAGTGACTTCCAGGAGGAAAGAGGTCTTTCCTGCTTCCCAGCTGCAGTGCCTGCCTCTACTGTCATGGTCAGTGGACTGAATGTGCAGGGAGGAGACTGCATTATGCCCTGTTGGTACCGTACACAAGGCCACTCTCTGGCTGGCCGGGAATGATGGCAAAGGCAGCAGGTGAGCAAACTGGTGCCTGTTAGGAGGAAGGAGCCCCTTCCAGCTTCCCAGCTGCAGTGCCTGCCTCTACCACCAGGGCCAGTGGGCTGAGTGCACAGGGAGGAGCCTCTAATTATGCCCCTGTAGCTACCCTTGGTGGGGCTATCCTCCAGCTGTCCTCAGCAATGGTGGGGGCAGCAGGTTTGGGCACCAGGGTTGGCTGGAGGAAGGAGCAGCAGGGTTTGTATCTCAGTGTCGAGCCTCAGTGTGCATCACCAGCCAGGGGGATGGATTGCCTGAAGCTCTTGAAAGTTCCCAACCTGGTGGGCTGTGTTCTGGAATGATTTTTTGTCCACCTGTCCTTTCTCCTAAGCAGCCAGCTCTGTGTAATCCTTGCCCCTTTAGTACCCCTCTCACTTACTGGGAAGTCTGTCAAAGTGCCTGCCTTTCTTTTGTCTGGAGTTGCTGGCTGTGGGTACCTGTTCTCCACAAGTGACTGGAATCTCAGTCTCCCTGAGTATCTGCCTGTCTTTACTTTCTGACCCCTCTAATCTCTGAAGCACCATGGAATATGAGTTTGGCTCCCAGAGTAGATCTCCAGAGGTGGCTGTTCAACAGTCCTGAGCTTCTGCCCCCTCCCCTCTCCATTTCTCTTTCTCCCACCTGTGAGCTGGTGTTGGGGGAGGGCTTGGGTTTTGCTGGATTGTGGCTTTGCTACTTTACCCTTTTCCATGAGGTCTTCTCTTCTCACCAGATTTAGGCAGTCTGACGCAGTCTTCTTTCTGGTTGCTCTTTCAGGATTAGTTGTATTTGCTGTATTTTCATATTATGTGTGGTTTTGCAGAAGGTTTCTGCCTCACTTCTCACGCCACCAACTTTTCCTCTCTCCCCCCATGGCTTATTTTTATATGTATATATTTTAAAATACTAAGTTTGCAAATCTATGCTCTTTAACAAATGTTGTCATATCTGGAAGTATACACTAAAAAGATGCTCAATTTTCTTTAATATAAACTATTAAGAGAAAGTAGAGAATAATTATATATATGTATATGTATATATCATGTACTATATTAATGTGCATATGTCAATAACCTTGCTTGTGATTAACTTGTTCATAAACTAATATTAAATATTAAAGAATTTGAATCATGCAGCCTTTTCTAATTTCTGATGAGTCTAAACAATATAAATATTAACCTGTTATAAATTTCACTCCTATTATTTGATATTTAAAAGAATGAAATTAATGAGAATAATTTTATTTTAATATTATAACATCAAGCATTTTGGCATTATGAAGCACTATACAAGTCTCAAATAATTAAGAGTAGCTGAATTATTTGATGTGGAAATTATGAGAAGTTAAAAAGTCTGGAAGACATTATGGTTCCCTGACCAAACCAAATTGAGAAAAGTAAAACAGAATCACAAAAAGAAATATAGAACTTCCTCACAGAGATAGATTTCAAGAAAAGAATTAAATGAAATAGATAAAATAACATAAAATGAATGATATTTTATCAAGGGAAAATATTACATCTCATTTATTAAAAACATAATGTAAAGAACACTAAACCACCTCTAAAACATAGTTTCTTTTCTTTCATTCTGGATGTCCTCTCATACCACTGCTCTGAGTAACTTTGCCAGCAGGGGAGCTCATGTCTCAAGTGACTCATCTTAATCATTTTAATCCCTACTCAACTTTATAGAATATAACGATCATCAATAAGAGTTAAATACTGGTCCTAATAAACTTTAAATGAAATAATTGGCTGGACAACTTTCTTATATTTAAGCATATCAACTTACTTAAGAGAGATCTTTATCTATAAGAATTAAAATATTTAACTTGAAAAGATGCTCCTATATTACCAGTACTAATTTAGAATACTTAATACTGGCTCCATAATTTAAATGCCATTAGCTACAGTACTATCTGTTGAAAACGCAAGTTAGTTTGGGAGGGGGGAGAAGGAAAAATCAAATACTAATATAGTGTATGTTTTGCACCAACAGATAACTTTAGAAGCAGCAGTTACACAGTGTGGACCAGGGATCTTCTGAAAAAGAGAATGTAGGCAACAGAGCTGCACCCATGGGGCTGGGTCATGAAAAACTATCCACAGCTATTAAGGTTTTCTCTTCTTTGCTGTTATTTCTTACTGATGGTGCTGGGGAAGCATACAATCAGCTTTGGGAAAACTCCATCTACTGGAGAAAAAGAAACTCCATCTACTTAGTGACTGAAAAGAATAGTAACAGAAGCCAGGCAGCTCAGGTCAGAATCGCAAGGCCACCCCTTACCAGCTTGGGACCTTGGGCAATTTGCAGCATATCTTGGCTTTGGATATCCCTTGTATGAAAAAAATAAACAAAAATGGAGAAGGGGGAGGAAGTAGGAGGACATAGAATAGGAAGAAGTAGTTCCCCATCTGTAAAAATGGATAATAGCCTCATTTGAAGAGTAAATGAATCATCACATATAAAACCCTTAGAATAATGCCTGTTAGATCCTAATTCCTTGATAGATGTTCACTAATATAGCAAAAGCAAAAATAAAGCAGGAGAAGCTGGGTGGGAACAGCAGTAATTTTCCACTTCCATAGAGCATGATATAATTCGGCTGGGGGGAGCCTGAAGGAGGCCAGCATAATAGTGGACGGGCTGCTAAATCTTGAGTTTTCATCTGTCCTGATTCTGCCACATTATCTTGCTGTGTGGCCTTGGGTGAGTCACTGCACATCTGTGTGCCTCACTGTTCTCATCTAGAAAGAAAGGAATTTCAATTTGATGATTTCTAGGTTGTCTTCCAATTCTAAACATCTATTTTTCTCTGATACATAGGGAAGAGTAATCTGACAGCCACTGCATGGTTTACACTCATAAGGATGGGTCTCTTTTATGTGTTTGTTTCTACCTCTTAAAGGATTCAGATAAGCAACCAAAAGCATGTGGAGGGTGGAATATTGCAATGAAATAGAATTAGGCTCTCAAATGGGAGTGTCGTTTAATTCCTACACTCTCAGAACTGAATGTATGTGTTCTTATCTGTACCAACAAATTACATGTACTAAAAAAGTGGCGTACTTACCTTAGTGCTCTCATAGAATAAATTCCCACCACATAGTGAATTTTTAAATTGAAACATTTATTCTATTTCATTATAATGTGTAAATTGTTACTTTATACTCGAGTGCCTAGAGGTAAATTGAAGATATGTATACAAAGTGAAACTATTCCTCTAATAAAATCACTGACATGTTAAGAGGGTTCCCATTTTAGTTATTTATGCTGTTTTCTTTCATTTTTAAAGATGACACTATCTTTTATTACACATTCTGAATAAGTGTGTTATACTTGTACAACATATTTTCTTTCCATGACCCATTAAAGTAGCATAATGCTTTCTATATTCATGCATCTCTTAGCACACAACCTATAGTTTTAAATATTTTTGCATTCTTTCTCAGAGGGAAAAAAATGCATTTTGTAGCAAAGAAAAAACTTGGCCAATTATGTCATTTTATCTCAGTTTCAAGTTAGCATTATCTTAAGCTTAGTAGTAACAAATGATAAAATGACAAATAAATTCTGACATTCCCTGCATAATCTACATTCTTGGCCATCGAATCTTCGTGTTACCAGCCTCTTAAGAAATGTTTTTAAAAAGAAAAAAAGAAAATCTCAAGCATGACTGCCAATCTAACCCATTCCATTA
>JAVSCE010007057.1:0-10335 GCA_032199065.1 Smutsia gigantea
CTACTGACTTTGGGCCTCATTTGTTCTTCCTTTTCTAGTTTCATTAATTGTGAGTTTAGACTCTTCATTTGGGATTGTTCTTCTTTCCTGAGGTAGGCGTGTATTGCAATACATTTCCATCTTAGCACGGCCTTTGCTGCATCCCACAGATTTTGTGGTGTTGAATTATTGTTGTCATTTGTCTCCATATATTGCTTGATCTCTTTTTTTATTTGGTCATTGATCCATTGGTTATTTAGGAACATGTTATTAAGCCTCCATGTGTTGGTGGGCTTTTTCATTTTCTTTGTGTAATTTATTTCTAGTTTCATGCCTTTGTGATCTGAGAAACTGGTTGGTACAATTTCAATCTTTTTAAATTTAGTGAGGTTATTTTTGTGGCCTAGTATATGATCTATTCTTGACAATGTTCCATGTGCACTTGAGAAGAATGTGTATCCTGTTGCTTTTGGATGGAGTGTTCTGTAGATGTCTGTTAGGCCCATCTGTTCTAATATGGTGTTCAGTGCCTCTGTTTCTTTACTTATTTTCTGTCTGGTTGATCTGTCCTTTGGAGTGAGTGGTGTGTTGAAGTCTCCTAAAATGAATGCATTGCATTCTATTTCCCCCTTTAATTCTGTTAGTATTTGTTTCACATATGTAGGTGATCCTATGTTGGGTGCATAGATATTTATAATAGTTATATCCTCTTGTTGGACAGACTCTTTTATCATTATGTAATGTTCTTCTTTGTCTCTTGTGACTTTCTTTGTTTTGAAGTCTATTTTGTCTGATACAAGTACTGCAACTCCTGCTTTTTTCTCACTATTAGTTGCATGAAATATCTTTTTCCATCCTTTCACTTTCAGTCTGTGTATGTCTTTGGGTTTGAAGTGAGTCTCTTGTAGGCAGCATAAAGATGGGTCTTTTTTTAAAATCCATTCAGTAACTCTATGTCTTTTGATTGGTGCGTTCAGACCATTTACATTTAGGGTGATTATTGATAGGTACGTACTTATTGCCATTGCAGGCTTTAGATTCATGGTTGCCAAAGGTTCAAGGGCAATTCCCTTAGTATCTAACAGTCTAATTTAACTTACTTCATATACTATTACAAACACAACCTAAAGGTTCTTTTTTTTTTTCCTCCTTTTTCTTCCTCCTCCATTCTTTGTATGTTATGAATCATATTCTGTACTCTTTGTCTTCCCTTGGGTGACATCTTTTTAGCCTTAGGAGTACTTTCATCTATAGAAGTCCCTCCAAAATACACTGTAGAGGTGGTTTGTGGGAGGTAAATTCTCTCAGGTTTTGCTTATCTGAAATTTGTTTAATCCTTCCTTCAAATTTAAATGATAACCTTGCCGCATTGATTATTCTTGGTTTAAGGCCCTTCTGCTTCATTGCATTAAATATATCATGCCACTCTCTTCTGGCCTGTAAGGTTTCTGTTGAGAAGTCTGATGATAGCCTGATGGGTTTTCCTTTGTATGTGATCTTTTTCTCTCTCTAGCTGCTTTTAAAAGTCTGTCTTTAACCATGATCTTTGCCATTTTAATTAGTATATGTCTTGATGTTGTCTTCCTTTGGTCCCTTGTGTTGGGAGATCAGTGCCCCTCCATGGCTTGAGAGACTATCTCCTTCCCCAGATTGGGGAAGTTTTCAGCAATAACCTCCTCAATGACACTTTCTATCCCTTTTTCTCTCTTCTTCTTCTGGTACCCCTATAATGCGAATATTGTTGCGTTTGGATTGGTCACACAGTTCTCTCAATATTCTTTCATTCTTAGAGATCCTTTTTTCTTTCTGTGCCTCAGCTTCTTTGTATTCCTCTTCTCCAATTTCTATTCCATTTACTGTCTCTTCTACTACATCTAATCTGCTTTTAAATCCCTCCATTGTATGTTGCATTTCAGATATGGAATTTCTTAATGATTGAATCTCCAACTTAAATTAGTTCCTGAGTTTTTGAATATTTTTGTGTACCTCCATAAGCATGTTTATAATTTTTATTTTGAAGTCTCTTTCAGGAAGATTGGTGAGTTCGGTTTCATTTGGCCCTCTTTCTGGGGTTTGTCAGATTTTGGCCTGAACCACGTTTTCTGTTGTTTCATATTTCTGTGTGGTGCCCACTAGTGCACAGAAACTCCAGTCTCTGGAGCTGCTCAGCCCCTAGAGTGAGGTTGGGGGTCATAGGGGAGCGGAGCTGGTGCCTGTGGGGAGGAAAGATCTGTTTCCTGATTCCCGTCTGCAGTGCTTGTCTCCAGTGTCAGAGTCAGTAGGCCAAGAACACACGTGTAAACCTCTGTGCTTTGTGTCTCTAGCTGTTGTAGGCAGGGCCTCTCTTTGGCTTGCCTGACACCTGTGCAGTGACTGCTGGTTTGCAAGCAGGTGCCTGCAGGCCAGTAGGAAGGCTCGGCAGGCTGTATGTCACAGTGGGGGGCCTCGGAGCTGAGTAGGCAGCCAGGGGAATGGAGCACCTGAAGCTCCCCAAAGTTCCCAACCAGCTGGGCAGAGCACACCCAGGGAACCTTGTCCAGCTCTCCCTTCTCCCGCACAGCAAGCTCCGTGCAAACCCCGCCCCTTCAGCAGCCCTTTGGCTGCTAGGAAGCCTCTCAGACTGCCTGCCTTTCCTCTCACACAGAGCAGTCGGGTGTGGATCCCGTCCTCCACAAACGGCCGGAATGTCAATTTCTCAAGCACTCTGCCTGTCTGAGCTCCCCAACGTCCAGAGCACCACACACTATAGGATTCTGCTCACAAAGCAGACCTACAGGGCTAGGTGTTCAGCAGTCCCAGTCTTCCACACCCTCTCCCGCTCCATTTCTCTTCCTCCTGCTGGTGAGCTGGGATGGGGGAAGGGCTTGGGTCCCACCAGATTAAGGCTTTCCTACATTAACCTGTTTCATGAGGTCTGCTCTGTTTGTGAGGTCTGTTTGCAGTCTGGTTCAGCCTTCTTTCTTGCTGCTGTTTTAAGGTTAGTTGTATTAATTAACTATATTTTTGTACAATTTGTGGTTTTGCAAGGAGCCCTCCGTCTCACCTCTCACGCCGCCATCTTGCCCCACCTGGCTCGACTCATATTTCTTTTTAACTCTACTCTCTCTTGGTTGGCTATTCAGAGACTCCAAATGGTGGTCCCTAGGGCTACACTTTTTAAAACCGCACTAAGCTATACTAAAGAATTTTAAAGATATCTACCATTAGAAATACTGATACAAATACACTTGAAAAAAACCTGTTCAGGAATTTTAAGAGAAACTGAAAATAACTCATAGTAATTTTGAAAATTATAACTTGGAGCTTCTATGTCACTTGTCCCAGAAAAGAGCCCATTCTGGCCACTTTTGGTAGAAATAATGACATTTGGCCTCTTCCCTTTCCTGGGGATGTTATCAGAGTGTTCTTTTGACTTACCCTGAGTGGATTTTCATTAAGGTAAGGGGGTTCACCTTCCACCATTTCGATTGCCATAATCCCCAGGGACCAGATATCAACTTTCGGACCATAAGCTTTTCGAGTCACCACCTCAGGTGCCATCCAGTAAGGAGTTCCCACCATAGTGCTTCGTTTACTTTGCTCAGGGGTGATCTGGGCACAGAACCCAAAATCAGCTGCAGAGGAGAAAAGTCAGTTACAATCAACTGAAATTCCTTTTTTTTTTCTACAATAGGCCATTTTCAGATATCGCTGTAACTTCCTTTGTGGGACACTGAGTTTCTACAACTCCATAGCTCCATATTCTGTTGTTACCTGATCTCTCAGCTGGACCTCATTTTAAAAGGGACTGAAATAACCAATGAATGGGATATCAGCTTTTCTAGACCTCAGTTTGCTTCCCTCCCTATTACTGTTCTCTCCAATGTAAAGAATCTTTCAGTTTTCTAATTAGGTGTTTGTCATCCAGCAGATGGAAGTCACCAGAAATTCTGAACTACCAAACCCCAAAAGGCTGGCCACAATCTACAGGAACAGAACATTAGAAAAATTCTTTACTTCGAACTAGCTCTAAATGCTTTCAAACTAATCACTTTCAATAGCTATTTCTTCTCAAGATAAGCAGTAGAAGAGCAGACATCCCCTCCAAACTCCCTCAAACATCATCTGAACCAAAATACCTACTCAATTTAACAGAGCCATCCATCCCAAGAAGAATATTGTCACTCTTTATGTCTCTATGGATCACTTGGTTCGAGTGCAAGAAATCCAAAGCTTGGAGGCACTATTGGATCAGAAAAAAAGTTCTAATTATATCCCACAGAATTTTTAGAAATTTTAAGTTTCATTTCCGGATAAATTTTGGGCAAGGGTGTAATTTTCTGTTGTCAAGTGAAATAGATCATAAAATGTAACACCATTTTCAAATGACATTACCATTTACATCAGTGTTGTGACTTAGCGCTACACACATGCAGGCTCTCAAGTCAGCCTAGGACATGGAGAGTGATGGTATGCTAAGTAGCACCCAAATCATTCATACAGCCAAACTAACCCATGAATATAATCCTACTTTGACCTAGTTATCTGGATGATATGGACTCAGGTTGATCTTATATAGATGTAGCAAGCTTCTGCATCCATAGTATGATTCGATGCAGTAGGTCTGGAGTGACACCCAGGAATGTGCATTTAAAACAAGAGCCTCAAGGTATTTCTGATAGACAGCCATATTTGGGAACCACTTCTAGGCTATGAGGTAACTGTAAATACTTGTTTGAAACTGGCTTTGCATTGTAATACTAGAAGATGGAAACCACAGGCTTAGGGTAAAATATTCCCTTGAGTATCATTAAGTTTGACTTACTGCATGAATAAAAATTATACGTATCTAGTGGATATGTATGTATGTTTGAGAAGGAGAAAGAAATGGGAATGAGAGGAGAGCAAGAATGAAGGAAATTTAGGTGAACAGTTTAAAATCAAAAACAGGGAAAGACTAGCTGAAATTATTTGCTTCTGTTTGCCTATCATTGGTTTTCAAGTTTTGGTAGATCAGAGCTCTACTTGGGTCTATAGAAAACCTCACTGCAGTGAATGGGGTTGATGGTGATGCCCAAGATGAGGCTCCAATGAGGAGTGTGTTTTTTTTCCTAATACTGAAGAAAATTAATATAATATCTTCAGTTTATCTTGACACTAGAGATAAGACACTGTTACTGAAAAAGAGGTAGACACTCAGACCCCTGGAAGGCTAGAGAGATGTCCAGTTAATACTGTGAAAGCAACTACTTTCTGGGCTGAGGGAGGACCTTGCTTAAACTGCCTTACAGAAAATGATGAGATTATAATGTGGTCTGTGTTTTACATGGCCCACATTGCACGAGCAGGACGAAATAACTATCATGTAAAATTCCTCCAGATCAGAAAGAAGCTCTATGCTAACATCCACGTTTTCCATATTCACTGAGACCACAGCATGCAGGCTTAAATATGGCACCTTGTGAATGGCATAATGGAACTCAAAAGACTGTAGCACAGCAGCTAAAATAAAGAAGGGGCTGGGGAGGGAGAGAAGAGGAGTGCCCTTAGGTTAGGATCTAAAATGAAGTTAGGCTCTCCACTAGAAAAGATATGTTTCTTTGATGTTATAAAAATTCTGAATTATCAGAGATGAAGAACTGCCAATATTGGCGTTCTTTCTCATCAGCTAGAAACTATTTTCTTACCTCTCTGCACACAGCTGCTATCTGTCCTTCATCCATACAGGTCTCTGTGACCACATCTGTCAAAGAACCACCAGCCAAGTATTCCATGACTACCCACAGTTCATCACCCACTAAGTAGCTACAACGAGAAAAAAAATGACATTGACTCAGGCTTAAAGAAGTGGGGACTCTCCTACATCCCCATCAAGGAGACAATTCGTAGTCAGTCTCTGCATTTGGTCACGTTACATAACAAGAAGAAAATATCGATGATGGTGATAATGAGACACTTCCTTAACATTAGAAGATAATATGCATGGAAATCAAAGGATCATCAGATATGACCATGCACCATGGAGGAAGGAAAAGAGCAAGGAGACCTCTGGCGACTGACTACTGTCAATCATTCCATCGTAAAAGCTACTTTCAATGAACAGGATCAATGAATAGCCTTTTTGGATAACTCAAGCCATAATGTTGGCTTCTTGGGCTAAACCAGTCCATGGTGTACAGATTTATAGGGTATTTATTCAGACCTCAGCATTATTTTTGAGTCCACTTAATTAATTACTGAGATGTTTTCAAGCAGTTGCTGAATCAAAGAGACTATGTTTGCAATGGACTGTGCTGAAGTCTCAGTTCTGATAGAAGTCAGTTGTGGCATGCCCATATCTTTAAGTAGTTACTGAGGAACACACCCCAAATGATCAAATACGGGGAGAAAGGTCACCAGAGCCCTACAAGTTGGGCATCAAAACACCTGGGACCATCTGAAGGCATTTTGGCAGTATGATCAGATCTCTTTTTTCCCCTGCTCAGCAAGAGAGAGGAATTATAGTGAATGGAATGACCCCAATGCTTCCACCCTACCCTAAGTTCCACATCAGTATGATGTAATAGGAGAAAAAAAATATGGAGTAAGACTTTCTATCCAGTGGTGCTCAAACTGCAGTGCCCATTAGATTCACGTGGGAAGCCTGTTAAAGAATGAAAATTCACAGGCTCTACCTCATTAGTTATGGAGAGCAGCCTAGAAATCTGCATTTCTTATGAATGCAGTTTTTACAAAATTACAAAAGCAGGGTGAAGTCACTCTGCTGCAGGTGGTTCTTAAACAACATTTTATGAAACACTGGTTTTGACTGTAAAATTTGACCTTCCTTTTTCCTCTGCCCTTGCCTGTTCTCTTGTAGCACTGGTCTACCTGGTGCAAAACACAGAAAGCACAATCGTATGCTCATTGAGATTGTAGACTTAGTCTTATTTCTTCTGTATCCCCTCCCATCCCAGAGTACACAGCACAGTGGTGCTAAACAAACACTTACTGAAATTGAATGAGACAGCTGTTACCCACAAGTGAAGAGTTAGGGCTGTCTAAATGCCTATTTATAACCCACTGCTAATACCACTGATGAAAGAGACATTAATTACCTGGTCTAGGAAAAAGGTTTGAGATTAAAGTCTCAATTCCCTAGACCTCACTGTCAGTTAATCACAAAGCACCAATTAAAGCAGGGCCACTGTAGTTAGCCTTCTTCATTTAGACACCCAGAGACAGCCCTGGCTCCAAACACATGCCTGATGAAATGTTTAAAACCCCACAGCTCTCTCCTATGTGCAATAGCCTATTTCCTGCCAACATGGAGTCACAGTCCTCAGAAGGAATTTGTACAAACTACTCATGGTTAGAAGCAAGATCATAAAATGTGTCATCAAATGTCTGATAACTAGACAAAGATAAGCGGATACAAGTTTAGCCATAGATCTCATAGTCTATCTGCTGTTCTGCAGCATTTGAGAAATGCATACAGACTGGACGCTCAGCAAATAGATCCCCCAAAAAATAAGTTCCAAGAAAATGACATCTCATAAAGAAAACAAGTTCATAACGAGAGAAAAAATCTTACCTATCTAAGTAATTAACAATATTGGGGTTCTTATTTTCCCTCATGACCAGAATTTCATTAATAATTAATTCCTTTTTGGGCTGCTGTTGAAGGTTCATCTGCTTTATGGCCACCTGAATGAGGATTAAAATGCAAGAATGAATTATAATAATTAAACATAAACATCTGTATTTTTTGGTGTACAGAGTGAGGCATACACGTTCTTTATCTTACTAGGCTCTTTTTCAGTGCCCCTTCAATCAATCATGAATAAACCATCCAGTTCAGATGCTTTAGGTACCAATGAAGTAAATTTCCATGTCAACCCCGTACTACCCATTTTTTTCAGGCATAGATGCATGCCATCAAAGAGGAGATCTGATCAATATGAATAAAGGAAAATAAAAGTCAGGATCTAATGTTAGCATTTACCTCTTGTCCTGTTGCAATGTCCAGCGCTGTATAAACAGTACCTGATGCCCTGTGAAAGTGAAAATTATCAGTAAAGTAAAAGTGTTATCAATATATTTTACTTGAAATAAAATTATTTTCAGGAGAGGGCAATCAGCAAACTGAAGATTAAAGGACAGAGTAAAAAGGGAACAATTGCTCTGTACAGTAATTGTGCCTGAAATAATGACAATGTATCCCTTTTGATGGGCTGGGAATTCCACTCAGACTTTCTGGTAGCCATATGTGCGCCATGGCACTATGCAGTAACTGAGTAAAACAGCCTTGCTCCTCTTAGTAAACTCTTGGAATATATTGAAGACTCCTTTGATGTTGCAACAGCCAACACTAGTCCTCTTATTAGACTGAAGTACAGTTTAGGAAAGAATGTATCATCCTTTGCTTAGGCAACTGTAAATTAAGCTTTGCTTTTAGCATACGGACAGAGTGGCTTTTTCAATACATTTTTCGAATTCATAAGTACACCGTCGTCTAACAAATAAACCGCTCTCAGGGCTGTACTTACCTGTTGTAGCTACAAGAAGCAATAACAATGTGTGTTTACTGTGCAGCCATTGTTTTTTCTTTTGCTAAATTTCTAAACAGCTTCTCCTATGAAGTTTCACTCCAGCCCAGCCTCCTTTTTAAAATCTATCATTCCTTAAGTCTTGGTGGTAGTACTCAGGCTCCATTTTAACTTCAATTACAGGGTTCTCTTGCTTTGCAAATAGAAATTGCCCAGCAAAGCTGAATTCAGAGTAACTTTCTGTGAAACACACATGCATTCTCAACCACCTCCCCACCTCTATCCCTAAGAAAAAGGAAAAACCTAGTCAATTTCATTGAAATGTTTGTGGTTATGATAGAGATCAGTTCTGTGATTCACCAGGCATTGTTATGTCCCAACATTGTTATTTAAACTTTTTACTAATTGCTGACTGTTTTGTTTTCTGAGCCCAGGAATGCTTTTATGTCAGCCATTTCCTTCTCATTCTCCTCCTTGGAGAGCCAAAATATTTCTCATGGGCCTGGGAAGTTTATATTACCTGCTCCTAAGGAATAAAATGGTGGTATAATATAAGGAATATCTGATTACTAATACAGATGTGAGTTCTAACATTTCACTAACCGCAAGCTATATGACCTTGGGCTAGTCACTTCTCTTCTCTGGGTTTCGATCCCACTACTCAGCAAATAGTGACCACAATAACAATAAACATATATTGAGCATGTTGGTTGTGTCAGACACTGCACTAAGAACTTTATATAAAAATTATCTATGTAACCCTTACCATATTTTCTATAAGGTAAGTGCTATTATCCCCATGTTACAGATGTGGTCAAGTGACCTGTCCAAACTATACAGTTTACAAACCAAGTCTGCCTGACTCCCTGACTGTGAAATATAGGAAATGGACTACTTTATTTCTAAGGATCCTTAATTCCAATGATGTAGACTCTACAGTTCTCCTCACTCTGAGTGTGTATTTAAGTATCTTTTGAAACTAGATTGAAAAACCACGCTTGATCAATACCGACAGCCATCTAAACCAGGATTTGGTAATTTTAGGAATTCCTCAGATTTGAGGCTTATGTTGAACAAATCAGTCTCTCAATTCTGTATGTTTGAGATCTTGGAATCAAAGCACATAGAGGGTGTTCAGTAAGTATTTGTTGAATGAACGAATAAATAAAAGTTTTCTGAAACAAACACGCAATTGCAATAAAACCTTTCCTTTCTGGGAAACAAATATTTCTTTTTGTACTTCAACCTATATAAAACATAACCCCCCGCTCTTGGAATAAGCTATCCGACATTCCTGATTTCAGGGACCAGTTTGTGATTTGTCCTTCCGAACTCAGAATTGCCTGACATCAGAGGAAAAGATCGTCTCAACCTGATGTGCATTTCAGTTACATAAGCCCTGAGGAACTACTTAAATCTATTTTCAGAATAAGATTCAAAAATGCCTTTACTTAGTTTATTCGTATATACAAAGGCTAGATGCAAAAAACCTGAGGGTGTCTGCTAAATGAGATAATAATATCTTACAGCACTACAGAGAACCAAATGGCACATTCTATGTAAGCATTTAGCCCTATGCCGTGACCAGAGTTAATACTTCATATGGTAACTGTGATTATTATCCTGTGTTGTTGGTATTGGTTTCACAGCAGAGGAGTTGTTAGTTGGCCTTTCCCCATCTCCCAGCCAAAACACCCTTGCTAGTATCTGTCCCTATTTTCAAAAAGGACAAAGGCCAAAGGTGGCCTGCTAGAATACTGTTTAGAGGTTCCACATCCTTTTTCTTCCCTTTAGTGAAGTGGTTTTGCCTTTTTAAGTCTGGAATGCCTTCATCAAATGAAACCACATG
>JAVSCE010007058.1:0-18500 GCA_032199065.1 Smutsia gigantea
CACCAAGTAGGTCTCAAACAGAAAGCAAAAACAAACTGGAAAGAGCTAATCAATGGAGGAGTGATATGTTGAATCCCCAAGTTAAAATAAATTAGAAAAAGTTATATTAATATCTGTATTTAAACAATTCATGGAAACAGAGATGCTGAAATCCAAAAATAGCTGCAGGTGCCAACCTAAAACACCAAGTAGAAAGAAAAGAAACTGAGAATTTTGACATCTATGTGTTTTACAAGCACAGTGAAAAGAAGGAAAATGAAAACAATTTAAAAAATGAGTAGGCCATTTAGGACCTCAGGTTAAAGCTGCTTATGGAAATCTGAAATTATGACTGGATAGAGCTGAGCTACCCAGGATGTTTGCCACAAAGCTTATGTGGTTATTCAGCACGTGAAATATAGCTAGTCCAAATTGAGTCATGTTGTAAGTGTACAATATATACTACATTTTGAAGACTTGGTATGGAGGAAGGAATGTACATTAACTTAGGAAATTTTTTATATTGATTACATGTTGGAATGATAATATTCTGGACATATTGAGTTAATAAAAGTAGTAGTTAATTTCACATAATGACTTTTCTTTCTGAAATATGACTACATGAGATTTTAAAATTACTTCTGTGGAACACATTTTATTTCTGCTTGCATTATATGGCTATTGCACTGATGCAGAAGATGAAAGAAAGCTGAGTAGGGAAGCAGCATTTTCAGCAGCATTAAGCTTTATCAGTAAAACTCTAGCACTCTTTAATATCTATTTAATAATTATTCTTACATTCATACTTTCTTTCAAATTTCCATTGGCACCAACTTTTCACTTCAGAGCTGAAGTATTTCATCAACTATTTATTAAGCCCTTAATTCCAAGACATGATGTTCTGAAGAAAGATGACAAAGCTGTTGCTAAAGTATCTGATTCTATAGCCTGGCAATCCTTCAGGGCATGGGGGGACCTGGATCCTAGAGATGGACCTAATCTGGCATTTTTTAGTTCATCTTTTTCAAAGTACAGCATAGAATTATGTTTCAATATCTCTAAAGATGCCACCACTTTTGCTAGACTCACCCAGGTTCTGGAGGCTAAAGGACACAAGGGAAACACTTAGGTCCCTTTAATCTTAGCATTTCGTGTCACTGTGCACCTGAAGTAGCACACTGGGATTTAGGTAAATTGTTTTTCATTATTTCATTTATCCATTTTTTTCACAAGGCTAAAGGACAGAAGCGACACAAGGAAAATATTATTGTATTCTTCCTGTTTATACCCCATCTTCCAACCTAAATTTCCATCAACTGGTGAATAAATAAACAAAATGTGACATGTCCATACAATTAAATATTATTTGAGAATAAGAAGAAATGCAGTACCAATACATGTCACATGGATGAACCTTGAAAAAAATTATACTAAGTGAAAGAGGCCAATCACAAAAAAAATATATTGTAGTATTCCATTTATATCAGATGTCCAGAAAAGACACATTTATAGAGATAGAAAGTGAATTAATGGTTGCTAAGGGATGGGGTAGAAGGTAAGGAGTTGGGGTAACTGTTAATGGGTATGGGTTTCATTTGAGGGGATGAAAATACTACAGAGTTAGACCTCTCTTCTTCTTCTGGTACCCCTAAAATACGAATATTGTTCCTTTTGGATTGGTCACACAGTTCTCTCAATATTCTTTCATTCTTAGAGATCCTTTTTTCTCTCTGTGCCTCAGCTTCTTTGTATTCCTCCTCTCTAGTTTCTATTTCATTTATTGTCTCCTCCACCATATCCAGTCTGCTTTTAATACCCTCCATTGTGGTCTTCAAAGATTGGATCTCCGACCGGAATTCATTCCTGAGTTCTTGCATATCTTTCCGTACCTCCATGAGCATGTTAATGATTTTTATTTTGAACTCCCTTTCATGAAGAGTCATGAGGTCGATGTCATTTAAATCTTTCTCAGGAGTTGTATTAATAATTTTACTCTGAACCAGGTTCCTTTGGCATTTCATATTTGTATATGGTGCCCTCTAGTGCCCAGAAGCTCTACTCCCTGGAGCTGCACAGCCCCTGAAGCAAGGTCAGGGGTCTCAGGGGAGTGGTATTGGTGCCTGGGGGAAGGAAAGAGCTGTTTCCTGCTACCCGGCTGCTATGCCTGTCTCCACTGCCTGAACCAGTGGGCCAAGCACACAGGTATAAGCCTCTATGCTTTGCGTTTGTAGTTGCTGTAGACAGATCTTCCCTCTGGCTGGGCTAACACCAGGGTAGGGTTTGCTGGTTTGCGATCCAGGTGTGGCTGGCCAGGAGAAAGGCGCAGTAGGCTGAGTATCACGGAGAGGGTCCCTGGAGCTGTGTAGCCAGCCAGGGAGCTGGAGCACCTGGAGATCGTCTAAGAAGGAAGATTTCTTTTTCCTCTTTAAATATGAGAGTCTATATGGCAAAGCTCCCAACCTGTTGGGCAGAATGCACCTGGACAATTTTGTCTACCTGTCTTCTCTCCTGAACAGTCAGCTCTGTGCAATCCTTGCCCCTTTAGCAGCCCTCTTGCTAAGGGCTTCCTTGTTATGAAGTCTCTCAGACTGCCCACCTTTCTTTTGTCCCAGAGCAGCCGGATACGGATCCCTGCTTTCCACAAGCAGCTGGAATCTCAGTCTCTCCAAGAATTCTGCCTGTCTTAGCTTTCCAACCCCATAATCACGAGAGTATCATGCAAGCACCATGAAATGTAGGTTTGTGCTCCCAGAGCAGATCTCCGGAGTTAGGTATTCAGCAGTTCCAGGCTTCCACTCCCTCCCTGCTCCATTTCTCTTCTGCCGGTGAGCTGGGGTGGGGGAAGGGCTTGGGTCCTGTTGGGCCACAGCTTTGGTACGTTACCCTGTTCTATGAGGTCTGCTCTTTTCTCCAGGTGTATGCAATCTGGCGCAGTCCTCTTTCCTGTTGCTCCTTCAGGATTGGTTGTATTAATTATATTTTTGTATTATATGCAGTTTTAGGAGGAAGCCTGTGTCTCACCTCTCACACCACCATCTTTAATCCCCTATCCACATTGTTTTTTCATGTGAAACCTTCATAAGAGTGTATATCAATAATACCTTAGTAAAAAATTAAAAAAAAAAAGAAAAGACTTTGATCCACGGCATGCTTTAAGGCCAAGCTATGGCCTTAAAATGTTCTAAAAATGTTACTGTGAGCAGAGATAAACCAGATCTGCTAAATGCTTTGAAGCTTTGAAGCTTGATTTGAAGAAATGTGTTTTATGGAATGAAAATCTTCTATATCTGAAAATAAAAATGAGGAAGATGACTGGATTATTTTAGGGAGTTTACTGCTTCTTCTATTGCATAAATGTTAGTTTCAAAGAAAGCTTTTTTAAGTTGTATCTGGTTTAATATATATATGTTTCACATATGTGATGATTGTTCATTGAAATGAACATGTTTGGCAAGTGAAGTCAGGAATTTTTCCATAACTAAATATATATTTCTGCATTCTCCAGATGTCCTATTAATAGAAGAGACATAAACTAATAGCTTCTGCTACTAAAGTTGTCATCTAGTGCTGAAACAAACTCAGAGACATGACAACAGGGGGAAAGAAGGCAAAACTGATCATTTGACAGTATCTCCCACAATACAGATCCAACTTATGCCTATACTCATTTTTCTTAAGAGAGTAATTCTTTCAACTTACATTGTGCCCCACCTTTTATCTCAACTTAGAGGCATAAGAAAGAATAGGTAGTCATAGGATTTCACTTTACAAAGGTCACTTCGGTTTAGGATTTTGCCAGGATTGAAAAGGCTTTTTAAAGTAAGTGTGTTCCCAAATTACTAGTTGGATGGACAACTGTGTTCCTACAGAGAAAATTTTATCATTCTGCTCCTTGGCAATAATTTTGTTCCAGTCTTTTAGGATGAGAAGTAATTCTGTTAGTCTGGTAGCTGAGATAGGCCCACAGACCCATTTTCAATCTCTCTCTTATCCACTGTCATAAATTCTATACAGGAGAAGAAAAATCAAAGAAACTCCTAGGTATCTTGATGTAGCATAGGAACCCATGTTGTGTGTGTGTGTGCATGTGTGTGTGCTTCAATTTTGATAAGAACTTGTTCATACTGCCTCATGCTAACAATTCACTTTAATTTACCTTTCATTTCAACTCATTGGAGTTCAAATTTTTCAGACAATATACAGACACATCGAAGTTAAAGTACTGAAGGCACAGACCAGTGTAAATTACTTACAATAAGAGACAGACACTGGATCCTCTTTAGCTAAATACGTATATAAGCTATTAAACACAGAAGCCATTAGAGCGAATCAAATGAAATATCTACTTGTTGAGAAAAAAAAAACATTGTATGAGAAAGTCATTGCCTAGAAAGCAATGTGTATTAAAAGGATTTGTTCTTGTTATTCACCTCTACATAAGCATATTTGAAACGACTTTGTATTAAGTCTTAATGGATAGTGTATCTGCCACTGAAGGTAGAAATTCCAATACAATTTGCCTTTTATAAGTAAATTTCTTCTTCTGTAGCAAAATTGCCTAAATTGATTTAGGTTCTTCAAAGTGCATATTGTATTACATTTTATTTCAGTCAATTCTATACCAAAGAGTGAATATCCAAGACATGAAAGATTGGTGCTTTTGCAGTATAACAGTTAAATATTGAAAGAGTCATGTCCTAATATTGAAAGGTGATATTACAGCAAAGGCTAGAAAAATGTGAGAAATGTGTCTGTGGCAGTCTCTCAAGGCTGGTGGAATGCTGGCTGAAATTTTACCTTTCATTCTGTGATAAATTTCTTTGGCATGAAATTAAGTGCCTGTTGCAGGAAAGGCTTTTCAAATGAGAGAAAATCATTGTAAGCAATATCCAAATTTAAGAAGAAGAATGTTAAACAATAAAAACCACCTCAGTAGCAGTACATCGATACAGCTGTATAGTTACATATATACAAGTATATCAGGCTAAACAATTTCAGTTTTATGTGTTTCATCAGGTGAAACCAGTTTGTACTTCCATTTCTACCAAATTATAAATAGGACAAAATATAAATATATGCAAATAAATAAATAAAAGAAATTAATCCCTGTATATATTATCAGCACTTAATATTCATCCCTTAATTATTTGGGGATTATTCAATATGACTGAAAGCTACTTGATAAAACATAACAATTATTAGGAAAGCCTCTAAATTGCACCCAAAAATAATATATGTGATAGACATGGTGATGTGATACCCAGATTGCTGTAGAAGGAAAAGATTTGATGCCCAGCTTTTGGAAGAAGTTAGCAGAAGCCTCCAGCTATCAACTCCTTTTGGGTTTTGCCTCATCTGCAGAAAACGGCCTTACTTGAGGTCCATTCCCACATCTGGTGGCTGAGTCAGACAAATGTATAGAGACCTGACCATTTTGGCTCCAAACAGGACAGAAGATGAGCAAGTGTCATTCCAGAGCTCCCCACCAGGTCATCCAGGTCTGTCAGGCCTGCTGCTCACTTTGACTTCATCGTTTGCCTGCTGCTGCTGCTGCTTCTTGATCCCTCACCAGATGTTGATTCCTTGTACCACAGACTCTGTCTCATGTCTGAAAACTCAGCAACAGTTGGCACCAGGAATGATCTGAGAAAGCAGACATAAGATGGTGTTTTGGAGCTAGATCACTCACCACCCAACTCACTATGAAACTCCTGGTGGCAAGTAGAGCATGGTGAGTTTTTGGCAAAAGGTGGCTGTTGAATTGTTAAAATTTTCACAGGTGGAAAGTGAGTGTACCAATGGAAGGGAATGCCCTAGCAGATGCAATGTGCTAGGTATGTGATAATTATGGAGAAAATATTAGATAGAAGGATAAAGGAGCATAGAAAACATGCTCAACATCATTAGTCATTAGAGAAATGAAAATCAAACCCACAGTGAGATACCATTCCATATGCAGCAGTATGGCTGTGATGAAAAAGACAAGAAGTAATACGTGCTGGCAGGGATGTGAGAAACTAGAGCTCTCATATTTTGTTGGTGGGAATGTAAAATGACCCAGTCTCTTTAGAAAACACTTCCTCAAAATTATAATCATATAGTTACTATATGACCCTGCAGTTCCACTCTTAGGCATATACCTAAGAGAATTAAAAATATGTCTACATAAAATCTTGTACAGAAATGTTCACAGCAGCATTATTCATATAGCCAAAAGTGGAACCAACCTAAATTTCCATCAACTGGTGAATGGATAAACAAAATGTGATGTGTCCATACAATTAAATATTATTTGAGAATAAGAAGAAATGGAGTACCAATACATGTCACATGGATGAACCTTGAAAAAATTATACTAAGTGAAAGAGGCCAATCACAAAAAAATATATATTGTAGTATTCCATTTATATCAGATGCCCAGAATAGGCAAACTTACAGAGATAGAAAGTAAATTAATGGTTGCTAAGGGATGAGGGTAGAAGGTAAGGAGTTGGGGTGACTGTTAATGGGTATGGGTTTCGTTTGAGGGGATGAAAATACTACAGAGTTATATCATGGTGATGTACAGTGTCTTGAATGAAGGCTTTACTTTAAATGGATGAATTATATGGTATGTGGATTATGTCTCAATAAAGCTATTAAAAGATTAAACCCACCTTGACCTGGGAGTATGGGGGTTTCCCTCATGAAAAAAAAGGAAAAAAAACTGGATTGGGTGGCTATGGCTAAATGCTACTGTGACACTACAAGGTGATAACAAGCAGCTGAGGAAGAGTAGCACACAATTGAAAGCTAAGTGTGAAAGCACATGAGCTTTCTTGGTAGCATATAAAGAAGCAAGAGATGGCTGGCTAGCACATAGAGACCTTGGGAAAACACATGCTCCAGAAACAGAAAAAAAAAAAAAACCTACAAAGATGCAGAACCAGCCCCACATCCTTGAAATCTGAGAAATCCAGTAGTCAGGACATGCTAGGACATTCCCTCCAATGTAAAAGACAAGCAGGTCTCTTCAGCTTCTAAAAGTAGCATATTCCATACTTTAAACTACTGCTCCCACCCAAACACTGTGCAATCTGAAAGGCTGCCAGCATTGAACAGGAATCAGAGAATAATAGGGCTCTGCAGCAGTTCCATGCTGCAGGGGACGCCCCCTTTCTGCTTAGCCCGTAAGATTTGGCATTTCAGCATGTTGGAACTATCAGTAACAGAAAAAGATGCTGTGCGGAAATTGTGGCAAGCCTTAGTAAGAGAATCACAATACAGCCTCCTGTGGTCTGGAACAAGGCCTTGCTATTAGCAACAAATAATTATATTCCTTTGAAAAATAACTTCTGATGTGCCACTGGCACCTGATGGAGATGGAATGATTGCCCATAGAGCACCAAGCAACCATATGGCCAGAACTTCTCATAATGAGTTAGAGCCTATAAAATGCACCAAATCATATGATTGGATAAATCCAGTGATAATCCAATGTAAGATGGCAGTGGTACTAACAGGATTGAGCATAAATAGGAGTGGTGGCCACAAGTAAGGTGCACGACAGGTAGCCCAGCCCTGCACGATAGCCATCACTTATCAGAACCACTCTCCCAGCTTACTCCTCTGGCTACATAGGAGAGTGCTATATTGCCAGCTGAAGGAGGAGAAAAAAGCCCAAGATTGGTTTACATATGGATTGTCTTAGTATGTGGGCACAAGTTGAAAGTAGAAGGTGGCTGAATTATAGCGTCACACAGCAATGATCGTGACAGGCAGTGGTAAAAAACAATCCTCCCAATGAACAGAGGTTAAGGAAGTTCACCTGGTCATCTTTTTGTGTGTGTGGAAAGAGGAGTATCCTCAATTTAAAGTATATACAGATTTATGGACAATAGCAAGTCTAGTCAACTCATCAGGGGCCTGGAAGGAGGAATATTGGAAAGTTGGGTAAAAGAAGTTCTCAGGTAGAAGGGTATAGATAGACATAAGAAAGTGAGCATAAAGTGTGACTAGAATGTCTTTGTGTCACATGTTAACACTCAACAGTAATCATCCACCATGAGAGAGGCACTAAACAGTAGATAATGACCTGCCTTGTCAGTGATGTTGGCCAGCCCTTGTTATCAGCTGTCCCAGTGCTGTAACAATATAGCCATGATAACAGAGGTGGAGGGTATGCATTTTCCTAACAAAATGAACTCCCACCGCCCAAGACTGATCTTGCTACAGCACCCAATGATTATTCTATATGGAAGCAGCAAAAAACAGTTATTGTCCTTAATATCCCATTCCTCAAGGAGCACAGCTTACCACTTGGTGGCATGTTGACCATGCTGGGCCCCTTCTAGTCTGGAAAGGCCAGTGGCTCATTTTCATGGGAATAGATATTTTTTTATAAATAGATATTTATTCTGGGCATGAGTTTGCCTTTCTGCCTGCAGGGCCTCAGCCAGCACCACTGTCCAAAGGTTTATAGTGTTTGTGTTCCTGTTTTGTGATTCCACATAAGGTTGTGGCAGACCAGCAATGTCTTTTTATAGCAAAGGTGATATGGGAATGGGTCCTTGATCATGGGATCCACTGGTCATAGCACATATTTTATGACTCAGAATCTGTGGGCCCGACAGCGTATTAGAACCAGCTGCTGAAGCACCAGTTCAGAAGCAATACTCCATCAACCAGCATCTTGTATATACCCTGAATTATCCATCTTTATATGATACTGTGTTCCTGTTAGGTAGAATACCTGGGAACCAAGGAGTGGAATCAGGCATTTCCATGCACTTACCATTATTCCCAATGACTCACTGGATCTTTTGTGCTCCCCATTTCAGCATCTCTGGGCTCTGCATGACATCATTTTCTCCAAAGAGGGCACAAATTCCCCAGGGACACAACAGTGTCCCATTGAATTATAAGCTACACCAGATAAGGGGTCGCCACCTTGGCAGGAGTAACTGACTTTAATCATGAGGAGAAAGCAGGGCCGCTTACACAATGGGAGTATGGAGTACTGTGTGCTGGATCCATGGGACTGGCCTGAGTGCTTCCTGGTAACCCCTTGCCCCAGCTGTCAATGTAATGAGACAGGTATGGTTACCCTGTTATGAGAAGGGCAACATGACAGGTACTCAGGGACCTCCGGGGTGAGGATCTGGGTCATGCCACCAGGTGAGCCACAAAGGCCAACATACGTGGTGACTGATGGTCGGCTTGTGCTAAATGAAAATGGAGGGAGATGAAAAGCAGTTGTGGTCCAGAGCCTGCCTGCAGCACCAAAGACTAGAGTTTGTCTCATTAACCTTGTTCTAAGTTTCTCCTCAGAAAGATGCCCGCTGGAATTTTGTAGGAGCTGCTCTCCAAACATGCATAGAGATGTGGATCTAAGTGGCATAGGGTGTGGACCATGGGAGCAATGGAGATGCACCCCCCCAGATACACTTTCAGGGAAAGACTTGCTGCTCAGCTGTGGGCATACCCGCAAGTGGCCTCCTGCATCAGACTCTTCAGGGCCTCTCAGCTGCAGAGACTTTCCTTGTCAGGTCACATCCTTCCCAGAATAGCCCACATATCTCATTTAGAAAAGGAAGAATGAAGGCGCAGCCACTACGACCCAAAACGAGACATTCTGAAAGGCATTACTCACTCCAGAGCTGCCTGCATCACAGTTCAATTGCTTCCTCTCCTCTTCTCTAACAAACATCTAGTCTCCAAACTCTGTCTCAGCAATTGCTTCTGAAGAAGTCAACCAGGGACAATAAATTTATCATCAATTTTTATGTAGATTCAGACATACTTGTGACAGTGACACATACCATTATATTCCCTCCAATTGGTGAAGTAAGTACTCTCCAAGAATACGAACATGTCATTATTACTTAGTCTAAGGTCATCTTCAAAAGGCATTTTTAATGATTATGATATTATCAAAGTAAACATTTCAATTTTCTCACTTTTACTGTTGTTCAGGTACCAGGAAGGACATTGAAAGTTGTTTGATAACAAGAGAACCTAACAAAAAATACCTGTAATATTTTGATTATTCCAGGTGATAGAAGTAGCTTTGGTAGAGAAGAATTTATGTTTGAGTTTTTTGACCATTTTTATTCTTTTCTATACCTTCAAATCGAATGATGAAAATATTTCAAAATAACTTGCACATTTCAGATTTATGTTTGTTTGTTGGTTCTATTTTAATTTTTTTCTATACTACTAATCAGAATACTTGAAAATATTTCAAAGCCATTTATCAAGGGAAAATAACACTAAGTTAATATATTTATGTATTATTTTGGTCTGAGTATTTTCAGAGGAAAGACAAAGTTACTATTAGTGTTTAAGTTCCCCCTTTTCCTTTTCTCACCAGAGTTCATATGCACTCCCTTTAAAGGATGCATTTGGCAGATGAAAAACACAGCTGACCTGTCCCACAGTACATTTCTAATAGCTGCATCTGGAGCTGATGTTATTTTCCTGGATGCATTAGCATTCAGCTGTGTGATAAATATCAACTGCCTGGGATTTCTAAGCTTTATAAACTTGCTTGGGTGATTTTGCACTTCTAGTCTTCAGCTCTTTATCATGTTCTTGTGGCACTTCAGTCAGAATTCTTCCTCTAAGTAAAATTTTATGGTAGAGAAGGGGATGTTTCATCATATCACAGCTTGCATTTTCAACTTTTCTGCATGACTGAGAATGATAATTTGGAAATAATCCACAAACAACTAGACCATTTTTCAGAATCAGGAATAGTGGTGGCATAATAAACGAACATTTGTATCAATAATCAGATATTAAGTTTGCAGAGTCAATAATTTAACATTATTATTAATTTTAAAATAAAATAGCTTGCATTTATATTGCCCATTATCCTTAACAAAATGCTTGTACATACGTGATATCAGTTGATCCTCAGAAATGGTACATGATCTTGTTTGGGCAGTTTTTAGCATCTGTTTTATAGAAGGAGGTACTGGGGCCCAAAGAAACTATAACTTAACCAGGGGAAGTTTAATATAAATAACTGTTAAGCTATGGTAAAAGAATAATTATAAGATGCAAAAGAACTTGGTATGGTAACCTAGAGCTAGGGAGAGAGTAGCCAAGGAGGTACAAACTCGGAAAAGGACCTTCTTCCCAAGGCAGCCATGCAGACTTCATTGGAAAGGGTAGAGTTGCAGGTCACTGGGTAGCAAACAAGTTTGCTGGGCCCATAGTCACTGGTCAGGCAGGCAAGCAACACCTGGTGGGCGAGGACATTCATGTACCGAAAACCAGTGCTGAAGGGAGGCCTGGAGTGTGTGATGTTAGAATTTTGAGGGCTGAAGAAGCTGATTACCAGGCAGGGCCAGAGCTGTGAGGTCACCCAGGGACTGCACGTTCTTGGCACATGGCTGGGGCAGAACACCTGATGTTCACTATTCACATGTCTGACCAATGGCACAGCAGCTGGAATCAGTAGGTTTCTTCCTCCTGCAGTGTTGATACAGTGACCTCCAGTGAGAAATCTTAGCATCATTTTCAGTGTAAAAGAGAAATGCTTAAAGAATTCTCTCCATTATAGAAGAGTAGGTAGTGAAGGGTGAATTTGGAGCTGAGAAGCAGTAAATTAATAAGGTCATGACCCTGAGTGAGGCAGCTTTTTCTGGCAGAGGGTAATTCTTGGACAGGGGCCTGGGTGTCTCTATCACTTCCAGCCCTTGGGGAAGTGAGTGCTTTAGTTCTGAAGGGAGAATCTGAGTTTCTCTTCACAGAAGCCATTACAATCATTTATCTATAAAGCAGTGCTAAGAAGTGGTCTGAATTATATAATAAATCTATTTTCCTCTTACAAAATATATTAATGGACCTTTAGTTACTGCCCTCAGTGATGTTTTCTCAAGCCTTGTTTTTTCCATTGGAGTTGACATTAAAATTTGTGGCCTGAATATGGAATGTATTAAACTTTAATAATTATCCTAGCAATTGTCAAACCCAGTATTCTTTGCCCTGGTAATCCCTATATTTCATAATAACCTTTCACCAACATTTCCTTCCTTGAAGTTATCCTTCCTTCAGAAAGCTTGGTGTAGCCACTGTGCTGCTACAAACCATTATTAGCAACTGACTGGCATGAATGGCAGTTAGCCAGATATCATCACAAAGAGATTTTCAACATGCTTGTGATCCATGATCTCTTTTTCACAAAATGAAAAAGCAATCACTGCATAGTCCTTGTGTATTGGAAGGGCCCTGTTCCATCTGCTTTTCAGATTAAGGTGAAAAATTTCCAAAAAAGAGTGATTTGTTTCAGAATTGGAAAGGGATAAGATGGAGGGATATCTCTCATATACTAATTAATGCAATTTCCAGTAAATAATGCTGCTTCCACCAGCTCTATAATACAAATAATTACCTGTATGCAGTCCTCAAACTGCTTCTGCAGTCACCCAGAGGATTAAGGATGTTTTATATATGCAAACCCGGAGCTCTGGCCTTGCATTTTGTATCTGTTCTGCTTCTCTTTGGGTATATATATATACATATATATAAATATATATGTATATATATATTTATATATATATATAGACACATGTGTAGTATGTTTCTCTCTCTGCTTTTTTTGTATGCTTGCTCTTCTTTGGCTAAGATCCCTAATGCTTCCACACCACTTTGAAGAAGGATTCCCAATATCTAGGCATTATAAGGATAAGAAAAAGACTCTTCAGTTAAGGCAACCTTTCAATTTTACATCCTCAAAAAACTCTTCACTTCAATGATTGGTAGACCCTGTGTATTCTCTTACTCCTTTAGGCTTCTACACAAGTTATTGCTTTTGTTCATAATGAGTTTCTCCACCTGAAATATTCATACATATATTCAATGATCAGCTTCATTACGCCATCCTTTATGAAGTCTGCGCCAATCCCGCCTTATTCCTTACTCTCCACTGTTCGCACAGCATTTCAGAATCATTTTGGGTATAGCATCCCTCTTGTCTTTTTGTATACTTGGCTGTCTTCTCTACCAATTTCTAATCTCTGTGAACAAAGGCTGTCATATATTCTGTTGTCCAGACTGTCTCTGCCGAGCCAGGCACACAGCTGTGGTGTTAGTACTAGCTTCCATTCCTTTTTACTGGAAGACTGCTTTTGGTTAACTGGAGCCATCACACATAAGACACTAGGAGGTTGTATTTCCCCTTCCAGCAGCTCTAACAAATGACTTAAATGATGCAAAGATATAGTAGCCTACCCATTCCCCTTGTCGGCACACTGGAAAAACCCCTCTGTTGCAACACTGTTTATGAGATCAAGCTGAGGCTAAAGTCCTGAAACCATGTCTTTGCCTAGCTCCCTCATCTGACATATTGTGCTTCCCACTTTCCTTTACAATTTGTCTCCTGTGATCATACCCTCAATAAGTCATCTTCTCAAAGAACATGCATTCATATTGTGCTAAGATTTGTAAGCCCTGGACCTAACATAGTGCTACTAAGGCATAGGGCACTCAAGAAATGTTTGCTTAGTGGAAGGAACTTAGTAATTAAAACGAATATGTTCAATAACTCATGTCTTTCCTGATTCATTGATGTGTTGCCTGGTTTCTCTCTCTCAATTCTTGATCCTGAGAAAGTGGCGAGGCCTTACTGGGCTCCTGGTGAATACTTGGTTCCAGTTGAGGTCATCAAGTCATCCGTCTTAGATACCAAGCCATAGTTTTGCCTGTTAGGTTTTGAATTCTTGATTTTTTTAGCTCTTCTTCTATCAGTGAGGACTAGCACTATTTGGATTATATGATCAACATGTAAACCACATATAAGTGAACATTTTTCTAGGAAGTGCAGAAGAGTAAAGAAACCATTGTATTATAAATAGCTTATATTGAAAGTCAGCTGTGGTGATCTTAAGACTTTATCCAATCCACAGATATGTTTTATTGGATTCATACAGTGTTTAAATTCTTTTAGACTAATTGCCAACACTTAAAAATTCCAAGATCAAGATTTTACCTCGCACATTGATTGAAAGATCTCTGATCATTTACCCTCATGACGGCAACAGGTAGGTGCTCTGGGATTTGCCATAATCCTAGTTACTTATTATTGTCTTATGCCAAATCTTCATCTTTTTAAAGGGACTTGCTTGATTTCTTTAAGTTATTTGGTTTGGGATTCCTAAGAGTACTTGGGAACACATATGAAGGAACCATATTCAATCCATTTTTTAATCCCTAGCGTTTAGCCCAGTATCTGCCAAAATAGGTGCTCTGTAAATGTTTATTAGATTTACTGCTTAAAGGGGAAGGGAAATACCTTTTAGAAAAAAAAAATCTGCTTTTCAAACCAAAATAAGAGTCCTATAAAATATCCTCATGCAGCAGAAAAAAATCAGCAGTAAAACGGCAGGAGTAACTGAGAGATGTAACAGAGAAAGGGTTCCTGTTTCCGGTGGCGATGGCAGTTCCAATATCATACAGATGAATATAACAGCAATTAGGAAGAGAAGTAGTAGCACTGATTGGCCTCGTAGTACAGCTGATTAATTCTGTATCCAGGAAGAGAGATTTAAGGACTGAAAGGAAAGCAACTACAAGCAGAGGGATCCTGATAAATTACCACAATTAACATATCTGATAGCCTAAAGCAACCAGCACAGCATGATAAAATGTGCAATACAGAAGTTACAACAGGTGAGAGACACAGAACCTCAACTGAAAATTGAGACCTCAGTCTAGGCAAAGATTCTATAATGCTGTTCAGATAAGGCAGCACCAATATCCTGTCAATAAACAAATAAAAAGGAATTATTTCAAGCTTTACACCAGACATATATTGTATAATTTTATGCACTTAATTATGACTCACATTACTAGTTAATTATATATGCGTGTATATACACAGACGGACATACACACACACACAATGTGAATTCACTCTGTAAAACTTTTAATAATTTACTTTTCAAATAAATATTGAAAGGTTTGCCTTCAGGCATTGTTGGAGAGTTATGGTCATAACAGATGAACCCAAATGTATATAACATTCAACACCTGGTGTTAAATAGGATAGATTAGGAGGGAAATCACTGACAAAAGGCATCCCACTGTTACATTGACTGGATCCCCCTCCGGTTTTTAGTTTCATTTTATGTTCCCTCTGCTTATAGTTAATTCTTTTTCTGCTGTCCAGTTGTCATCTGCCATAGGTCAGTCTTACTGCTTTTCGATCATAGCCAAGGTCAAGTCATCTGCATAGCCATCTATCGAGTTCTGAAGCTCTTCTTTCAAAAAGACAACTATGATGTTCTTTTTAATCACACACATACAAAAAAACTGATATAAATTAAATATACCTGTAATTAAGGAGAAAGTTGGAAGACGAATGAGTAGTATAGAAGTGATTAGTGCAGTTTGCTAAGTATCCCTGTACTCTCAGGTACGTGTTAGGATTACATTTCCCTGCTGCTCGTTAAGTTTGGCATAGATATGTGGATTTATTTGGCTAATAAAATGTGAAATGGAAATGAAATACGGCTCTTCTGTGGCAGATTTAAGAAGCAACGAGTCACTTGCTAAATTCTTTTCTCTCTGTCAAGACTATCATGGAATAAGCTGTTAAGAAGGTATTTTCATCAGTCTGGGTTACCCAGTGTTTACAGTGAGCAGAGCCTTTAGTTCCCTGTGTTGTCTAGCATGAGCAAAAAATAATTTTCCATTGTGTTAAGCTATTGCTGCTTGAGGTTTGTTTGTTACAACAGCATAACCCCACCCATTCTGCCTGATACAACTAGTTAAACTTCATACAGCTGTGGTAGCAAGACTCTGCTGGGAAAAACAAGGGACTTTTTAAAAAATCATTTGATATCTCAGCCCAGAATTTGGCAAACATGTAAACTAGAGGGAAATTTGCATACAAATAAAACTGGGCCAGATGACCTAGCACAACGATTTCAAACGGTGTGGTAGTGATCACTAGGGATTTCTCTGATTCTCATCAGAGATCCCCTGAGGGGATTGGAGCAGAGAGTTTTCTGTAGACCCTAATCAAATATAACATCTGTTCCTGAGATTATCTGAGATAATTTGTTTACAAGTGGGGTTTCCAGATACTGCATTTGAGCAAAGC
Source organism: Smutsia gigantea (assembly GCA_032199065.1). NCBI lineage: Eukaryota > Metazoa > Chordata > Mammalia > Pholidota > Manidae > Smutsia > Smutsia gigantea. The sequence continues at coordinate 16,070 of JAVSCE010007058.1, forward strand.
ATCAGATGGTGAAATAATATTGGGAAAAACATTCTTTTGAAAATAGGTAAAATAAAATGTTGGTGATATATATCAAATTTCTCACCAGTTGCTAACTATACCAGGTTCATTCATGCCTCAAGCATCTTTGTGTGAGCTGAAACATATTTCATCTCATTGCCAATCTCTATTTTGCAAACTGCTATTCATTCTTTAACACACATATAAAATGTTGCCTTTCCTATAAAACCACCCCAGAAGCATGTTCAGGAATGCATATACACACACATGAACTAATACACACCATTCTTTCCAACCCTTTATCATCCTCCATCAGTGAATTTACCAAATAATTGTGTAATCAGTTTATAAGTCACTCTCCTTTACTAGATTGAGTACCTGACATAGCCTGGAAACATATAAGTAGTTTAGAATGATGGCTAAAATAATATTTAAACAATAAAATGCGTTCCAGTTTAATTCACTTTGCTATATTGTTTTAAGCAAATTGTCTAAGTTTACCTAAAACTTCCAAGTCTTTCCCATATTCTGTCTTAAGCATTTAACATAAATTCTCCATAGGCCATAAAATTAAATGCTATTCAAATGATTTACTACCACAATGTCATAGTAATTTCCTTGCCATTTCTGTGCGTAAACTATAATTAACAAATAGGATAAGCAACCTGGAATAACAGAAACTGAAGCCTTTCTTCTTTATTATTTCAGATATTCCCTAACCTTCCATACTGATAGAAAGACCTCTAATCAATCCTCTTTAGTTTTCTGTTTTGACTTTTATAAGGTATTCCTCCTACTGTAAATTCTTCTCTTTGTACATTCCACAAAAACACACTCAATTTTCAAAATATACCAACTACAGTTGTCCCACTGGACTCCATGTACAGAACACCTCCACATATGAACAAAATGTTTACATTTTAAAAATAACAATATTTTTAAAAGAACTATTATTCAGGAAAGGGTAAAACAAGTAACAGCAATTTTAATATGCATCTGTCAAATGAGAAAGGCAAAAAATAGTTTTGTTTTTTAGTCCCAAGTGTTTATGGAAAGAGAAGGCATGAAAGGACTCTCAACACTTTATTTCCATTTCAAAATAGAGCAGAGAAATATATTATGTCTGTACTCTTTCCTTCTTAGGAGTGATTCCATCAGTGGGTTTTTTTATGTTCTGTTATATACAGAAAGAGGTAGGAAGTGGTAAGGCATTATATTTTAACTCTTAGTTTCAAACAATAAATACATATTCCAAAAGAACACCAGAAACCTACCTCACCTTCAAGATTATCTTGGCCTAGTGAGACAGGGACAGTGGGTATAGTCAGAGTAGGGGGAGGACTTCCGGAAAAAGCAAGGCAGGATATGTGCAGTCAGAGCAATGTAACTACATGCAAAGAAACCCCCTACCAAAACTCTGTGTTAAACATTAAGCTCTAGAGTCATTCTTCAGTAAGATCAGTTGGTGTTCCCCAGATAAAGAAGACTAGCACATGTTGTTATTATGCTAACCACTTGCAAGATTCACTTTAGCATGCTAAAAGGCCCAGGACAAACTGGGCAACTAATTTAGCATGCAGGCCCAGCTGTAAACAACATAGTGAAAGGCAGGAAAGATTCCACCTTAAAGATAAGATTGCATTTTAACACCCAGGAAGTTTGGGAAGCAGAATTCTTAACTTACTCTTTAGCAAACAAACAATACCTCAGCCCACCTTGGGGGCTGGGCAGGCTGCCTTTTGATATGCTCCTAGACCAGGACGCAGGTGTTCCAGAGAGATATCCAGGGGATGGAATTCCTTGTGTTAAGTTAATTCAGGGTGTTCAGACACACGTGGCAGGTCTACACCCCTAAACTTTTTTTCATGTTCTCGAAAAATCCTAATCTGCCTATAAAACTCCTAGACAACGCAGCACATCGGACTCTCTTGTCCCCTCCTGGCATGAGCCGGGAGCTCTGTCCTTCCACTTTATGTCTGAATAAGAGCCTGTACCTTGCTCTCCTACCTTGCCTGTTTGCTAAGCTCATTATTCGGCTTCGTGAACAAGAACCCCGACATCACTAGGGCCAAACTTGAAGTATACTGTCAAAGCAGGGTTTAAAAACACAATTACAGTTAGAAATAAATTACAATTAAAAACACAATACACTGATTTATGTATTTATTGGGTATGTTTTTTCTGTAGAAATAAACACTGTCACATTAGTAAGAATTTGAAAGCTGAATAAAAGTACATTTTTGCAGAAGACAATGTTCTATTTGGGATGTTTTATTAGGGGATGTGTTTTTGCAGATTTTCAATAAGTAGGTTTAAATTATGATGATGCTGGACATTGGTAATTATATATGTCCCTCAAGGCAATGTAATTATTTCCAATAACAACTTGCAATGACTAAATTCTAAAAATTCAAAATACAATGTGTTTGTT
>JAVSCE010007059.1:0-93405 GCA_032199065.1 Smutsia gigantea
TCTCTGCCCATCAGTTGGCTAGAGAGCCTCAGCGTACATGTGAAGTTTAAAGGACTGGGCCTAACAGCTGGTTAACCTGCAGGTAGAGGCAAATGCACAAAAATCAGAAGATAAAGAGTTACATACAGAATACAAGCTAGTCTGCTTCAGAACACCAGAGGTTGACTTGCCTTGTTACTTACCTGTGGTCAGTGCTAGCTGGGAAAGCTGAGCCATTTAGAACATAGATAACCTTTTCTGGCTTAGTGTTCTTTCAGCTACACCACACCATCAAACAGCTTGAAGATCCTATGTAAAGACCTTACAGATATTCACTGGGCAGAGGACCAAAACAACAGGACAACAGAGAACCTCTTACCAGGCACTTCTATGGAACTGAAATTCCTGACATTAGTGCTAGCTTTTAGGTAAGGCAGTATGTCTTACATAACCAAGACAGCACATTATAAAGCCACTATGACACGAGACATGTTAAGAGGAAAAAAGCACAGTAAAAACTGTTTCCTCACAATTAAACTAAAAAAAAAAGGCTTAGAAGGTAGCCATGTTTGCTAATTAGCATTTCCAACAGGGTAGAAAACCTACTGTCCTTAGTCCTGAGATTATCATGTATAATTTCTTAGTGGTTATTTGGCATAGACAGTACTTGTGGGCTGTATTTTCTACCTAATAGCTCCGAACAGTAATGCATGCAAACTATTTTTTAGTTTTGATCATCTTAAAAGCCTGGATTTTGGTCTCTCCCCTTTGGCCATCCTCTGTGGATGAAAATGCCAAGAGCTCTTGTACAATAACGCAGTTTCCCCATTTCTGCCCTAATTACCCTTTTTAAAGTCTGTCTTGCTGCAGCAGCTGGGGCCTCCAACGGTAGGCTCTGTGATCTCACCCGATAGCCTGACCTGACCTACTTCTCTCCTCCACTCTTGCTCTCGCTAGTACTTTGGTTTCCCTGCAGTTTATCAACCAACCAGACTGGGGCCCTTCTAGCACGGGCAGAGCTGGCTGGCCCCATCCTGTACTGCTTTATTTTATTTTTTTAAGTTTATTTTGATATCACCAATCTACAATCAAATGAGTAATATTATGGTGATTACACTTCCCCCTTCATCAGGTCCCCCCCCCAACCCCATCACAGTCACTGTCCATCAGCATAGTGAGATGCTATAGTCACTACTTGTCTTCTCTGGGTTGCACAGCCCTCCCCGCGTCCCCCTAACATTACATCTTTTTTTTTTTGTACTGCTTTAGTATTAGTGACCACCATGTACCTGTCCCCACAGCACTTATTTGTGCCATTATCCCAAATAGCAGAATAGTTAACACCCCTGGCCTCCAGGCACTTAAGTCAACAGTAGGCCTAGTTACAGTGAAAATCAAAAGGCCACCCCACAAATTTTCAAATACCCCAGATGGGGATAGGTTTTATTGCCCCAGCTTGAGAACTGCTCTAGAAGGCATTTGCAGGACTAGAACACTCACTCAGCAAAGCAGCAGCTGGTATTTCTGCCAGGATACCACCTTATTCTGAAGACTACAATGCACCCTGGGGGCACAGGGTCACCTAACACTGATCCAAGTTTTCACGAATAGCAGCTGAAGAAGTGAGAAAAATAACCACACAGCAAGAACTTCTTAAAACCAAATTTATTAAAGAAACCTCCTTGGATATTGCATCCACCCCTTCGTCTGTTTTGGTATTAAGATATGGGCAGTGCTCCTACACTCAACTATGCAGCACACAAATCACCTGCAGATTTTGTTAATAGGCAGACTCTAATTCACTACGTCAGAGGTGGGGCACAAGCGTTTTAACAAACCCCCAGGCAATCTTACCCACTTACAAGTTCAACCCAAAACATCAATGAGTTAGACCCATGTGACATTTGTCTGGGAGCCAAGCCTCTGAGCAGGTTGGGGGCAAGTTTCCCTGGCACCGGCTGCTCTAACGTGTTAGGGAAGTATCCCTACTTGCTTCAGTCCCCAACATGTTTCACAACTCACCTAAAATATCACTGCAAGCTAGGACTGAGATCCAGTTAGGCTTCCTAACTGCCCCGATTCCTTTCTTCACTGAGCCAGCAACCCAGGTAGTTTAATTTTAAAATGGGAAGCCAACCGAGTATGTAACCCAGTAGGAACAAAGGGTAGGCAGGTTGATACTGTTAGGAGAGTGATACAACCATACAGATGCACAGTAAATGGCTAACAGTAAAGTGCACAGAAACAGAAGCAGCATTACAGGGACTTTCAATTTCTACATTTCATTATTTCTGAAACAGCTTAAACTAGCATTATACTATATATCCCCTCTATAAAATATACTGCCCTCCCCCAGCGGCTAGCACCCAGCACTAGTTACCTATGTAGTTACCAAGAGTTAGTTCTCAAAGATGTTTATTCTGTTTGTAGCTGTTACTGTAACCGCAGAAGTCAAAACAAGTGAGGTTCCCCCCTATAAAAACGAAGCTGAATCACAAGCATCAGACTTCTTAGGAAGTTTTCAGTCTGGTTAAAAGTGGTGGCCCTGGCCCTAAAGAAGATTGAGAAGTGAATGCATATTGATATTTTAAGTGAAATAAAGAGTATACAGTAACACATCTTTTGATTTTCCCCTCTAACCAACCATATCCGATATCACATAAGACTTGTTTTAATGAGGAAAACAAAAGCTTTATTTTCATAAAAATTAGGCACACAAATAATTGCTGGGTTTTAAAAATATCTAGAAAGGCAGCCTGCAGAAACTGAATTCTCAGTCATAGGTGAGTGAATTCGTGAACTGCATTAGCATGTACTCAAAATTTAAACCCCATGATTGAAAACTATGAACCACTAGCCAAGTGCTGGGTCTAACAGTCAAAAGTGGCTTTTGAATGTCATTACTCCAGAGACTTGGAAAAACACAAGAGAAGTTCCACTTTCAAAGCAACGGAGTAAACTGGCAACATTTCTCATACACCAAAACACAAGGTTAACCTTTTGAGCACTGTGTACCAGGAACAAGTCTAAGCATTCTACAAGTATTAACTGTTTACCCCTCTAAGGTCTATTATTACTGCCTCCATGACATAGCTGAGGAAACCGGCAGAGAGATTAACTTAACATAGCTAATAAACAGAAGGGCAGGGAATCCAATCCAGGCAACTTGCTCTCTTCCCTACTTATACTGCCTCTCAGCAACCCTACAGATTCTCATTTTAAAGGAACGCTGGAGTCTGAAGTTAAACCAAAACTTAATCTCAAGATCACAGAAAAGCCTGTAATACCTTCACCAGACATTAGTGCTTGTCAATCGCTAGTGAAGAACAGACTTACTGAATAAAGAGAAGCCTTCTGGAAAATGGGAGCACTGCATCTCACCTTTCATTAAGGCTCTAACATCAAACCCCAGTCCCAAGCAAACCCTCCCTCTAAAACCCGTTTCCCCGTGACTACCGCACCACAGCCTGTTGGCAAGGATGTGGTGAAGCCCAGGGAATGCTGCAAAGCTCAGGCTTGGAACTGCCAGGAAACATTGGCATCAATCAGAGGATGGCAGGGGTGTTACCAGCTATTCCCATTGAAGCTTTAAGTGGTTTGAGGTCCAAGAACTTGAATAATGCCAGGCTCCTTTCAGAGAACACACAATAATGAACATTTGACTGAAAAATTTTTATTGGCCTTTTGGATAGAAACGGGAATTTATTTGCCAGGAAGGATGATCCCATCATACTGAAAGAGAAGAGATTTTATTTTTCAGAATAGGAGGCAACAGCAAAGATTATAGCAATGCTAATGTGTGAGAATTCAAGTCTGACACATGAACTTTGGCTCTGAATCCCATATCCCTTCGGGACTAAAAAGGAAGCTGGTGGGTTTTAACAACTGTTGCATTGTGTGTAACTGCACTATATCCTGAGAAAAGGGGACTCCTATTAAGGCTATATTCCTCCCCTTCCAGCTACCTGCATTCACAAGGGTAGGAAAAGGCCTGGGTCTGAGTGTTCTTTTAAAACAACCAACCCAGGAAACCCCCGCTTGCCAAGCTGCCCAATTATTCTACCTTTAAAGAAGCTACCCACCAATGGTGCTAGATTTTGCATCCCCAAATCCCAACTCCATTCACCAACACCACATTCCACCACTTCACCTGAGATAAATCAGCTTTACCTTCTGCTGGAACCAGCGCATGGCCTCCTCTTTGCTGATTCTGTGTTTGGCCCCAATGCAGCCTGTCCTGCGCTTCTTGTCTGCGATGCTGAAACCTGGCCTACCCAGCACCTGTCCCAGGAATAACCAACAGTCACCTAGCCAGCTCAGAGACAAGAGCAGATGGACAAGACTCACACAGTGGAGACTGATCTTCAACAGTCACCTCGTGGCCCAATGAATTTTGGAGCAAGAGACCCACGACCTCAGTGCCTGATGGAACTGCTACCAGCATTCTGGATGACACACCGCCATGGGATAGGTTTGCTCTGCAGGCTGGACCTGGTAGCACCTCCCCATTCCCCACCTAACTTCCAATGGTAGCTGAGGATTCTCCACCACTGCCTCCCCATCTTCAAAGCACTTTTATTTTTAAAAATAACATTAAAAAATAAAAATCTACAACACACACATTGTTGAACACTTAAGATTCTCAGAAGCACAAAAAAAAAGTTATTTCTCTCCTGTTTCGGCTCTAAAGTGCTTCTTATAGGTTTGCTGTCCCCAAATTCCCTTTGAGCATCCAGTTCTCATTTCTGTTTGGATATTCAAATCTTCATCAAAATGTTGCCATCATTCAGGTTTCATACCAGTCAGGACTTCTGGTTTTTGTTTTTCTGGCTGGACCAAAACACTGCAGTAATACAAATGGTCATTTCTACACTGAAACCTCCATCCTGAGCAAGCAGCCCTGCCACCAAACCTGCTTCTGTGTCCTCTACAGGGAAGCCACCCCATCCCCAGAGCCTAAGGGAAGGAACTGGGAAAAAGCACAGCCTCAGTATAGCCAATCCACAAGCCAAATGTGGCACTGACACTCTCTCAGAAATTTTCCATTCAGTGGTGGGTGGAATAGTATCCTTTATCCACCTTTAAGCCCCATCAGTGACTGCAAGATTCTAGAATGTAACTTCGTGACAGCAGGGATCTGTCTAGTTCGTTGTCTAGGGATCTCGTTTAGTACAGTGCTGCAGCCCTACCCTGTCAAAAACGAGGCACATCTTCCAGAGGGGGAGAACAAAGGCAGACAGCATTCAAAGCTTCAATCCAATAGGTGAACATACATGAAATATATGAAAATATACGAAATAAAGGAGCAGCAGACCCCACTCTCCTCACAGACCAGGAGTGGAGAAGATTAAATATTCATACCACATAGAAGTCCAGGCCGTAGATACCAATGCTAGGGTCATATTTGATCCCCAGATCAATGTGTTCCTGGATCCCAAAACCAAAGTTTCCAGTATCTGAGAAGTTATTTTTTCTTAACTCATACTCCCGCACCTAAGGAGAAAAATGCAGCAATTACATTCCTTGTCAGCTCAAACCTCTCCAAAATAACTAGGTTAGCCTGCAACACTGAGCACCCCAGAAATAAAACCTGTGTAATTCAGCCAGGAACAAAATCTGATATCCTCCATTACACCAAATCACATCCCAACTATGGATTTCATACAACTTTCAAAGAGCAGGGAAAAGACCAGAGAGATCACCAAACAACATATAGTTTAATCCTGCTGAGTGCAAAGCCCTTTAGAAATTTAAGAACAACTCAGAGCACTAAGGACAGCACATTAAACACCGCCCCTGGACATGACTACGTGTGTTAAGTCAGCACTCTTCAGCATCATCCGTGAGGGACCAGCCTCACCTTCAGACCTTTCTCCAGGATTTCTTCTGCCTTGGCCCCTCGGACTGTGCAGTGGACGGCAATCTTTTCATTTCTCCTGATGCCGAAGGACCTCACGGTGTATCTTGCTGCAGGTGGGGTGAAACAGGAGTCAGGTGCTGTCATACTCCCACCGCACTCACCTCTTCCTCAGAAACATCATCTCCATAACCCCAAAGGGACACTAAGTATCCATCGTACTCTTACGTGGTGTTCTAACCAGTGTCACGTACACTGTTAAACAGAAAATAGGTTTTCCAACTTCCAAGTCACTCAGCCATACTTTATTAGCAATTAAAAGCAAGTCATAGTGTCTAAATCTCAGGAATGGCCAAGTTCACAACCAGGATAGGCTACATTCCCCCCCCCACCCCCCCAGTGGACTACTACCATCGTTGTGTCCTTTTAAAGAAAACAATACATTATTGATAACAGCTAATACCTGATAAAACCTTATTATACTGTTGTCCCCATTTTACAGATGAAGTTCTTATAGGTTAACATGCCCAAGATCACAGCTGCTATTAAGAGGCAAGATTTGAACCCCAGGACCTGCCTAAAGCAATGAAACTTCAAAAACAGCAAAAGTAACAATAGCAATGCCTTGGTATAACTCATCCTATCCTACACAAGAATATAAAGCAGGTATCATCTCCTTTATGCAAACCAGGAAGCTGAGGCCCACAGGCCAAAGCCAGAAAAGCAAGTGATGGAGTCAGGATTTGGGCTGTTACTCTAGGTACACAGGCTTGTTCTCTGTGCAGCCTATATAACTCCAACTGCTCGTCATGCTGAATCCCATTTACTGCATTCCCAGCATTTCCACTCTACCTCACTCTCATTACTTGAAAAATCGCTACCTGGGCTAGTTCTTAATCTCTGCTCACATAAAATCCGGTATTCCAACGCCACACCGAATTTGAAAGGAAGATACGTCTTGGGCAGTTCAGGAAGGTAATGTTTTTAAGGATGCCACGCACCAAGCAAGCCTGACAGCAGGTGAGTTAAGACCCACCCAGGTGTACTGAGCCACCAGCCCTCTCCGTGGCTGCCGCCACTCACCTTTTGAAAACACAGGGGTCTGGCCTGTGAGCTGCTCCAGCACCTTGGCTGCCCGGGTCAGCCTGTCTCCACTTTCCCCAACACAGATGTTGAGGCAGAGCTTGCGGATGCGAAGCTCCCGCATGGGATTCTCCTTTTCACCTTGATCCTGCTGCAACAGGGAAGCGCGGCAGTCAACACACTCAACCCTGCCACGCTGCGAGCCCCGTATTTTTATCCATTGCCTATTTTTTTATTAAGGTATTATTGATATACACTCTTATGAAGGTTTCCCATGAAAAAACATCCATTGCATATTTATTTCTGCTCATCCCAATTCGATGAGCCCTATGAGTTAAGAAGTGTCACCGTGTTTGCCTGGGAGATATCAAGGAAGACAGCTCGAGATCGTGTGTTTCTTCCTCCACGCAAGGAATGAGTGTTAAGACAGATACCGGGGATTAAAGTTACAGACAGGAGGAGCCCTAAAGGCTCAACATATAGGGTGAGGAGAGCGTCCCCATTATAAGGCCGATGGGGAGCAGGGGGAAGAAAATAGAACTTAAATGCTAAGGAAACAGGAAACACGTGGTTGTGCGACGCCCCCATCCCATTCCGAAGCTCTTGGGGTTGCGGCAAAGCCGGCCCCTTCCCTAAGCAGAGGGACCGACTGAGGTTCCCCAGCCCTAGGCCGAGTCTCAAGTCCGGAGACCGGAAACAGGTTCGAACACCGTGTCTCAGGGCCCTCTGTTTGCTCCACTAGCCCTCCCTGCAGCCTACGGGCTGTGCTGAGCACTCCGGGCGGTTGCCCCGAGCCTGCTCCTAGGCGAGGAGGGGAGGCGACAGGGTCCAGCTCCGGGCCCTTGGCCCGCCTGGCTCTGCCAGTTTCGGCACGGCCAGCATTGCGGGCTCTGTTCCCCTCGGGCCGCAGGCGAGGCAGCTCCTGCGGTATCAGGCGGCCGTGGATGGAGACGGATGAAAGGAAGCAAAGATGGGCCTCGGCTACTCACCGCCATAGTGGAAAACAGGAAGAGAAAAATGAAGCTTCCGGTCTAGGGCCTTATGGGGTCAGGAGGCGGGCTCTTTTCCCAAGCTAACCAGAGAGATGAGCAAGAGGAAGAGAGGAGTGATTGGCGCGGTACAGCGTCGGCTTCCCCCTCGTGGACACTACCAGCAACTGCAGGCGATGCGGGAGGATGACCAGCACCTGCGTTTTCCAAAAATAGTTTTTTAAAGCTCCCTGAACTGGCATTTCCTTAAGCTTCCGGTCCCCATTGACACCCTTCGCTCACACTGTCTCAGGACCTGACGGTTCTTGCGTGAGACTGCCAGAACTACATTAAACAATTATACAAATTGAGCTAAATAATTTATTCTGTAACAATGTAAACAAATGAAATTTATACAGTTAGAGTGGTGGTTAAGAGTCCTGAGCTGTGAAGACAGGCAGATGCGGTCCTGTCTTGGCTAGCTAACAACTGCGAAACTTAGGGCAAGTTACTAATTAAATCTCTTTCAGCCTCATTTTTCCTAAGCTTTAAAATGGGTACTTCTATCACACAAGATCGTTGGGAAAATTAAATAAGGTAATTGTGTAGAGCACATAGTAAGCCCACAGTAAGTGGTATCTCTTGTTAACATAAATTCTTTATACCAAATAAACCTCCTCCCCCCCCCCAAAATGTTACACATGATATATAATCAAGAGAGTGTCATCCTGCAGGCACAGACATGGCTTGCAGGTTCATTAACAGGCAGGGATTCCAATCCCAGACAATAATAGAGCTTCCTGGTTTAGACTATATCCTCAGCAGCAGGACCCATGGGGGTGCCAGGATTCACATCCCAAGCAGAAGCTGGCCTTGAGTCAGCCAGTTTCTTTAATAGGAACAAATGGGGAAAGGAGAACGTATAAGGCATTGATGGAAAAGGAGCCACTTCCTTCTGCTGCCCTAATTCCCTTCTCTTATTGCCCCAGGGGAGATAGAAGCCTCCAGACTTTCGCTGTTTCATCTGTAGGGGTGAGGGGAAAATTGAAGTTCCTGTGGCCAGGATCCTCCTCACCTGAACCTAAACTACTTGATGATGTAACTGGCCTATTGTTAGGCTACTGCTTCCATACCCATAGGCAATAAGCTATTATTGACTAAGTCACTATATAAAGAGCTCTGCCCAGTGCTCTGGGAGGTGGCAGAGATGAAGGAGAATTACAGACCTGCAGACTGTTGTATGCAGATATAATTCTAGTGCTCGATCACCAGGGAGAACAAGCTGGGTAATAAACACTTTTACGCCAAGAACATTCCAATGTCATTCCTCAGTCTCAGTGAATCCATAGTGAACTTGCCAGGGGCTGAAACCCACTGGCAAGACAAGGGGCAAAAAGGAAACTGAGCGAGGGAGGAGGGCAGAGAGAAAAGGCCCCTTCCTGGATCCTCCCCCATCAAGTACCTATTAGCTAGTCCAGAGCTGGGGCTTCAGCCAGACCTTTAGGAAGCACAGGCAAGGGAGGGGCTGCTCGAGATCTTGAAATAAAGGCAGGAGACAACCCAATACAACACACAATCCTGGATTTTCTTTTGCTATAAATTATGCTATAAAGAAAAATCTGAATCAGGTATGAAGATTTCAGAAGTATACCCTAACTTAATTTAATGCCTTCATTCTGATTACTTGACCTTAATTATATAAGTGAATATTCTCAAGTTTAAGAAATACAAATCCAGTATTTGGGGTAAAGGAACATCATGTCTGCAGCTTATTCTCAAATGGCTTAGGAAAAAAAATGTATATTTAGAGGGAAAAGGATAAAACAAATGTGATAAACTTAAGATTTGGGGAATCTGGGTAAAGGCTATGTGGGACTTCTTGCAACTTCTATATAACTTTGAAACTGTCAAAATGAAGCTAAGAAACTAACTTGAGGGGAACATCTACCTAGAAGATAGAAACCAAAGTTCATTCTCCAAAACTTGCCTGTAATAGCTCTCACCTGGCTCCAGAGCTCACACGTGTTAATGAAAGTAGCTAATTAATAGATAATTGTGGATAAAATGAAAGTTCCTATGGCCAGGATTCTCATCTGGCCCTGACTGGCTAGCTCACTATACACGTGTGGGCAGTACGTTGCTATTGACTCTATATAAAGAGCTCCGCCCAGTGCCCTGGGCTACACAGTGGCACAGCTGCAAGGCTGCAGGAGAGCAGAGCAGAGGCTGGAGTGGTGGCAGCACCGAGGACAGAGGCCCAGAGGACGGCTGTGCGGGCCAAGAGGCCCAGAGGCAGAGACCGGCTTGCTGCCTGCAGACTCGCTCTGAGTGGACGAGATTTTAGTGACTGACCTGCCACTGTGGAAATAAAGTTGGGTCTAGCCCTTTCACCCCAAGAACGTTTTACTGTCATTTCTTTGGTCACACTGAATCCATAGCGAACTGCCCAGGGCTGAAACCCATTGGCAAGACACTAATGTATCATGCCCAACGGATACCAGCTCAAACTTCAATGTCCCTGTGGAGGCAGACACTGTTGTTTTCCTATTTTACAGATGTGCAAACAAGGTGCAAAGTTTGGCTTTTATAGACACTATTCAAGTCAGACAGTTTAACACCTGAGTCCAGTCCTGTTCCAAGAGTTAATGAACTTGGCCAGGGCCAAACCTGTCCAGCATTCCCCTTTTACTCCTTTTCCTCCCCTTGACCCCGACCTTCCAGTTCCTGCACCAATCAGACCCCTAGAAAGAAGGTGGAGGGGCAGAATTAGACCCAGCACCCCATCTGCTTCCTCCTCGCTTGCACCATCAAGGTCAGTAGAAGCAAGAAGGCGGCTGTGCTTTATTCCCGTGCCTTAAAGTCATCAGCGAGAAAACTGCATTAGCAGGGGCAGGTTTAGAACAGCTCAGGCAAGAGAAGGCAAGTCCAGGGCCTTTTCTTGAGTTGCTCTTTCCCTGGTATGGTTCCGCCTGGGCTGCCTTTGGTCTGGAGGGGCTCGAAGTAGCTGTCACCAGTCACTTCCTGGCTGCTTTCACAGCTGACTTGGTGACTTTGCCACCAATTGGTGCTTTTTTCTCCATGGCCTTGATGATCCTGACAGCCATCATCCTGCCTCATGTCACACACAACAAAGTGACCTAGGACACAGGACATGGGGAAATAAGTGGAGAACACTGCCAGGAAACAAGGTATAGGACATTGCAAAGGAGGTCAGGCGAGCCAAGTAAGTGATACTTTGTACATATGAGCTCATTTAATTCTCCCAGCCACTCACAGATCTCATTATACCTATTCTACAGGGGGGGAAACTGAGGCAAAGAAGTTGAAGGTCACTTGGCTGTAATGATTGAAAACCCAGAAGTCTCACACCAGCACATATATTGCTAGCTACTTGACTGTCCTGCTTCCATAAGTAAGGGACACCGGGAAAGCTCCTGCTTTTGACGAACCCATCACCCCACCACACTAACGGTCACAGCCTCCAGGCAACTAGTACTTTCTGTATCCATCTCAACAATCCATGAGATGGATCTCGTTTATATACAACTGTGAATCTGGCAGCTATTTCTCCTGAGGTTTTGAATGCTTCCCTGACTTCAGATTGTAGAAGAAAAGGCTTTAGTACCTGGCTTCAAGCCTCATAGTATTTTTGGCAGAAGAACTAACCCATCATTGCAAGATTCATATGGCAGCCTCTATGACCCACCTGTAATTGGTGGGCCTTTTGAAATTCACTCTCTTCACCATTAACCAGGAGACCCAGAGGGCAGGGACTTATTTGTAAATATCTAACATCTACCACACAGTAGACACTTCTTGAAAGCCCCTCCATGCCTGGGACATCTAAGAAACAGAGTCTTAGGTGGCAGTCTTGAACAGGTAAATCTATCAGGGTCTAAGCCTCTAGGTTTAATATGCTCCATCAATCATTCTGATAATCCACCAGGTTTGAAAGCCACTGAACTAGACAGTAAGAAGGCAAAAGAAAGACCCTACTAATCTGCTCTATTCACCTCCTCCAGACCAGTGCCTCTCAAACTGATGTTCATCCAAATTATTTGGGGATCTTGTTGAAATGCAGATTTGAGTTCAGGTCTGGATGGAGCCCAAGATTCTGCATTTCTAACCAATTCCCAGAGGATGCTCATGCTGTTGGTCCACTGATCACACTTCGAGCAGAAAGGTTCTAAAGTGGCCTCTGCTGTGCTGTGTGACACTAGGCAAGCCACTTTCCCTTTCTGGGTCCTTCTTACTGGGACTCAGATCCTTCTGACCAGGTTCTGCTACCTGGCTTGGGTGTGACACAACTGGCTCCTGAAGCCAAGAGAAGAAAGGGGCAGCCTGGCACCCAGGCGCTGTTGGGACTTACCAGGGGGGTGGCGGGAGTCAGGTACTCTTGAGAAGCTTTCCATGCACATGGGCTTGCCCAGAATCGTCTGGACGATGGCTGAGTCCCCAGACTTCAGGGCTTTGGGGTGTCTTCCAGCGTCTTGCCTGAGCACTGGTCAATCTCCTCCCTCAGCTCTGCAAACTTGCAGGCTGTGTAGGCCGTGTGGAGCCCAGAAATGGTGAGTAGCCTGCTGTGATGCTGCCTGGGTGGTTGAAAATGATCACCTGGAATCCCAGTCGGATGGGGATGGGGGGGCATTAGTCAAGCATCCTCCAAGGAGGTGGTAACCCTAACCAGCTAAGGGGTCAGGCACCTCGGACACACACTTAAGATCATAATGAACATTTGGACATTTATAGGGTATATCAAATTCTGTGCTAAACAAATCTCATGCATTCCAATTTAATTTTACTCAGGGAGCCTGAGC
The DNA here is from genome assembly GCA_032199065.1 of Smutsia gigantea. NCBI lineage: Eukaryota > Metazoa > Chordata > Mammalia > Pholidota > Manidae > Smutsia > Smutsia gigantea. The sequence goes on from JAVSCE010007059.1 coordinate 12,705, forward strand.
ACCTTATCCAGGATGAAATAAAGGAATTGATAGAGCTGGGGAGGAGTGATACTATCACCTACACACATACATGTTATTGTATGTATTGCGTCTCCCCACCACCCAGGAAAATGCATTATAATAGCAGATACCAAACTTGTTAGGTGGTCTTTTGGCCCTAGGTCAGCTGTCTTATACATATCACCTCATTTTAATGCTCCCAAGATCACTGCAGGGTACTGCCAATCTCCACATAAACAAGAGAGATGTGCCATTCTAACTCTGGGCTAAGGAAACCCCAGAGAGCTCCAAACATGCAGATTCCCAGGGTCCACCCAGACCAACCGAGTCAGAACCACTGGGGAGAGTGTTAGGAATCTGAAACACTTCCCAGGTGATTCTAACCCACCTGCTTTGAGAATTACTGCCTTAAGGCATCAAGACTGTGTTGTGGAAACCAGGTATCAGCAAAGGGCATTGTCCTTTTCAAGGGCAAGGCAGCAACTACGTTGCAGAGTCCGGATTCTAACCCAGATAGTCTGACTCTGTCTACAGTTCTGTAGAAAAAAAAAGCCCAGCACAGAGCATATGCTCAGGGACTACTTCCTGAATGACCCCGTGACCCGTCCTGCTTGTGAACCAGCGTGGCCATCTCAGGAAGATGCCCCTAAGTGGGCCTTCTCACCTGGGAGACAGAGCTCCCCTCCTCTGAGGGCGGGTCATTTCATTCCTGCTGTCCCCCACCACGTTGCCCCACTGGATGTCCTTCACCGACACATTCTTCACACTGAAGCCCACATTGTCACTGGGTGGGGCCTCATTCAGGGCCTCGTGGTGCATCTCCACAGACTTGACCTCCACCATCATGATGCAGGAGGCAAAGGTCAGCACCATGCCCGGCTTGAGGAAGCCTGTTTGTACCCGGCCCACAGGCACAGTGCTGATGCCTGGAGGGACAGAGCAACCAGGGCCATCAGCAGCCAGACCCCTGTGAGCCCCCAACCCCAAGTGCCCCCACGTGGCATGTACTCACCCCCGATCTTGTACACATCCTGCAGGAGCAGCCACAGGGGCTTGTCCATAGGGCGGGCAGGGGGCGTGATGGAGTCCAGTGCTTCCAGCAGTATCAGTCCTACCACGTTCCCTGCCTTCCTGGAGATGTTCCAGCCTCTGGACCAGGCCATCTGGAAAAGCTACCAAACATGCAGCTCACTCAGCCTTGAGAGAGCCTGTCTAGGCACCAGCCTGCCCTTAACATGAGACCTTAAGCAATTTCTTTATGCATTCGGAGCCTGGGTTTCCTCGGCTGTGAAACAGCAATACCACTGCCTACCTGGCAGGCCCATGTAAAGACACAGAAGACCACACAGTCTGCCAAACACCACGCTTGCCATGTACTATGCATCCACCAAATGGTGGCAGTTACTCTAAATCGTGCAGGCATTGCCCCTGAGTTGAGCCAATATATTTCGGGAAGCAGAGATCCCTAGAATCTGGTTAGCTCTTAGATCTCATCCATCTGCTCATTACACAGAGAGGGAAACTGAGGTCCAGAGAAGTGAAAGGACTCGTTAACATACAGCACAGTTAAGTAAGCATCAGGGGTACGAATGAAAACAAGACTAACATTTATATTTCCTAAGGACTAAGATATTCATTCCCCAATAAAGGCACCCTAAAGAAAGTGCATCAGGCCAAGGAAGCAGACTTGTAAGCTAGGGTGACATTGTTGAGTATAAGACCTTCTAGAAGGACAACTCTCACTATGTCAGTGAATTGTATGTTTGCCTTTTAAGCAGACACTCTATTTACTCCTCTGAAAACCCTGGTCATAGCTCATCAGAGGCATTATCTTTGCCCTCAAAGACTTAATCAGTTAATTGGAAATCCAGGATAGAAGAGGCACAGAAAGAGCCAAGGTGGTCGATGTTAGGGGCCAAGTGGGCGGCTAATCCACCCAGCAGCAGAGCTGGTCAGCATGTGGGCCACAGGTCAGGCAGACTATTGAGATCCTGATGAAGTTTCTTTTTTCCAGCAGTAGGTCCTTGAGTAAATCTCTAGGCTTGGAAACCTCAGTCTCCCATCAAAACACCCGCCCCACACTATAGGTTAAAGGCAGGACCTGGGAGAGGTGTGTTAGCCCTGGGGTCACACACAGCAAGCGCTCAGTGAACGGGCACTCTCAGTCCTTGGTGAGACTCTCAGAAGGGAGAAGAGTGGTGACTGCCATGGATGAAAGGGTTGGGAAGGGGGATGAGGGGAGGTTTTAGTGGTTAGAGAAAAGGGCTCCTGCCAAGGAAGCCTTTACATAGAAGAGAAACAGATTTATGCAGCACACAAGCCACACATAATGCATCTTGCCTCATGGACTCAAACACTGGTGGCCCAAGAAAGCAAGCTATCATTTCTATTAATACTTAACTCCTGTAAGAAGTGGGGTGGAGGGTGGGTAGGAGGCTTTGAAAAAAATTAGTAAGCATTTTTATATAAATAATTAAAGCATATAAGAATAAAAAAGAATATTCCTTCTTTTTATAGAGGGGACAATTGAAGGTCAAACATAGGTTGCCCATAGCCCAAGCCAGAAGTTGATAACGAGGCCAACTCCCCACTCAAAACCAGCCTCATCAGAAAGGATGAGCTCTTTGATTAATCTGATGAACTTGGAAACTCATTTGTCTCTCTGTGCCAACCCAGAAGGCTGCATAGCCTATGAGGTCAATATCAACCCCATCTTATAGGAGAAACTGAGGTCTCCAATGTCATAGGTATTTCTTGAGAGCTAAAGCTAAACCATAAATCTATCTGGCTACTGACTGCATGCTTTGTTCTTTTCACATCTAGAATATAGTAGGTGCCTAATAAATGCTCAAAAATACATGGGAGTGAAATCCCCTTATCTTATTAGCAGAAGTATATGATAGTACTCAAGATGTGGGGAAATGAGCAAAGCTTCAGATTTCTGCTCTAATGTCATTTTAGAAGAACCCACAACACCAACCACCCAATAGAAAATAACTCTCATTCCACTCTTTAGATTTTTCTTAGCACTTATCGTCCACTGTATATACCACCCACCCCCAACAAGACTGTAAGTGCCCTGAGCACAGTAGCTGCTCATTCAGGCTGTGACCTCAGCACCAAGGACAGTGCCCAGCAGGCAGTGGTTCAAATACCATCCGAAGTAACCCAACTGCCAATGGCAGTTCTAAACATTCTCAAGGACAATTGGAAACAGAAGCCTCCAAAAGAATGCTTACCCTTTGTTTCATTAGGAACTTGTTCTAATTATTGAGGACCCATGCAAAGGTTTATTTATCAAGATGCTTATGGGAGTTTTAAATAAAATTAGAAACAATATTCTTAGAAGCTGGTGACCTTGGGCTATTACTTAACTGCATTATTTACCAGTTCTCTTATTTTAGATGGGAATAAAATAATGGGGTTTCGTTCCTTTTTATGCGGTGTACATGTAAAGTGCTTAGTTTGGTTTCTGACACTTTGTAAATTCTCAAATAATACCATTTCCATTTAATAATGGAATAGCTAAACAAACTACTGTACCTCTATATCTTAGACACATTTATATTGTCTCCACAGTGCCTAACCTGTCTTGAGAGGTAGGATAGCTTCGATGCTGTGAGCAGGGACTGGAATTCTAGACACTGACATCTCTGCCTGATAGAACTTTCTGCAATGAATGGAAATTTTCTGTCACTGTCTAATATGGTAGCCACCTATAGTTGCTGGGTACTTGAAATGCAGCTAATACAACTAAGGAACTAAAAGTACTTGATTTAACTTTAATAAATTAAATAGCCACATGTAACTAATAGCTACCACATTGAACAGTGCAGCTTTATGCTTCCTAGTTGTGTGGCTTTGAGTAACCTCTGTTCACCTATAAAATAGGGATTAATCATATATCCCATGGGACAGACACCCTTCACAGTGATTGGTCCATGTAGATCATGGCTATTACATTCCAGAAGCAGCTCACTGGTTTGAGTGGAAGTCAGCTGGCCCTGCCCCAGTCAGCCCTCACCCTGGTGCTGGGTTCCATCATGTTGTCCCCATTCCAGCCTGAGATGGGCTCAAAGCCTTGGAGTTGTACCCAGTCCTCTGGATAAAGGCCTTCACCTCCTTGCTGACCTTCTCAAAGTGCACGCTAATGTAAGGAGGCTCCATGATGTCCATCCTGTTGACTGCCACAATGAGCTACTTCACTCCCAGACTTTAGGCCAGCAGTAAGTACATGCGCACAGGTCTGCCCATTCTTGGGGGTTCCCGTCACAAACTCACCTGCTCCACTTGCCCTAATCAGTACAGCATGGTCTGCCTGGCCCAAGGGATGCAGGGAAGAGGGCCTGGCTCAGACCTGACCTGAGGCACCACTGCCCAGCCCCATAGCAGGGCTGAGGCAACCTGGTGGTGCCTGTGAGGTGCCAGCGATCATGTTCTTGAAGTCACGGTGACCTGGGGCATCGGTGATGGTGACATAGTACTTGATGGTCTCAAACTTCCACAGGGATATGTCGATGGTGATGCCACATTCCAGCTCTGCCTTCAGCTTGTCCAGCACGCAGGCATGCTTGAAGGAGCCTTTGCCCACCTGGGCTAGGAGTAGGAGGGAAAACCCAAGGTCCCCCCTCCTTCAAAGCTGCCCATCAACCAAGAAAAAAGTTCCCAAGAAAGCTGAGAGAGGGCAGTAACAGGGCAGTGTATGGAGAGGCCTCTGAATTTTTCAAATAATAGAATGCATTGCTTGTGTAATTAAGTTTATCTTTCAGTGCAAGTTTTGGAGTCAGAGTGACCCAGGGCCATGTGATAAAGTGCCTGTGATAAAGGCTGGCAAGTGGGCCTGGCACACAGTCAGAAGCCCTCAAATTATAATAGGGAACATGTCAGTAATGCTGACCAGGCACCTGGTACTACTTTAAGCACCTAACATGGATTATCCCATTTAATCCCCACAACTCAGTGAAGCTTTATTATCTTCATCTTGTAGAGGAAGTAACAGAGGCATTCATTGACTAGCCCAAGATTACACACCTAATAAATCATAAGAGTCAGGATTTGAACCTAAGCCATCAGACTCAAGTTCAGACTCTTAGCCACTACACACTATGTTAAACGGTAGCTAAGACTAATAAGTACCCCTGGAACCCTGGCTGAGTTGACCTTCTTTCAGCACTGGTAACAATGTCAAATGATTATTGAAAAAGTCAGTAGCATTAAGCAGGCTATCATATTGCTCTAGGGTATACGCTCCCACTAGGCAGCTGAGGGATCCTGGGCATTCCTGTCAGCATTAAGTAGAGCATTATGCTAGGTTCTCAGGGCAGAGCAGAGAACCAGAAAGACCAGAGACCAGTGGCTTCCTTAGGAAAATGAATCAGGTCATTAGGAGACAGGAAGCACCCAGGTGTTTTGACTTGCTAATACAGGAACTTCTGTAAAATCCATTATAGTTTAGAATATACATTAGAGAAGCAGTTCTAGAAGAGTGATCCAGAGATTCCTGATGGTCCCTGAGACCCTTTAGAGTTTGCAAGGCAAAACTGTTTTCATAATGCTAAGACATGTTTGTCCTTTCCCCTCTCACAGCCTCGCCAGCATAGAGTGGTATTTCCGAGAGGCTCCGTGATAAGTGAAACTGCAGCAGAGCGATGGCAGCAGCAGTTCCGAGAACCTAGCTATCTTCCAGTAAGCCAGAAAATAGAGACAGCAGCAGAAACGTAAAACAAGGCCACCCTCCTTCCTAAGTTTTTTTGTTTTGGAAAACAGTTATTTTCAAACATACACAAAAATGTGATACTTATGCTCATATATAAGGAATTTATTACTGTTATTTTTAAATTAAGTATTTTAAGAACTCAGTTTTGATTTTGAGTAGAACCACCACATCAGATCATTTGTTTTCCCGTAACCTTTTTGGTTATGCTTCTACCATATTGGCTAGGAACCAGTCTTTTCTTGGGGTTCCAATGCTTTCCTTAACAGCCCCTTTCACATAAGAGCCTCTACAACTATTCTGACTGTACCTCAGGAAGCCAAGATCAGGCAAACAGGATCTCTGTAGTTGATGGCACTGATCTATGACCTGCTGTGTCTCTTTCCAATCCTCCTCCTTTATATTTGTGCAGCAGCTGGTTCTACAGACTGTTCTCACCTTGTTTGATGCTTCTTCAGCTCTCTGCAAGGCTCCCTGGGCTCTCCCTGCTCATTCCCCCACAGGGGCTCTTTCTCCACCCATGCCACAGCTCTGTCCTTCATACTTTCCCAAAGCATGTACCTAGCTCACTCCTGTGGCCCGGTCTCCAACCTGGGTTTCCGTCTTGAACTTCAGGCATCAGCACGGAAGGTCCCATGGACACCTCAAGTTCCACACATCAAGAGCAGGCTTGTTCAGACTCCAGACCAGGTCTGCCTCTAGTATTCACTAACCATCTAATTTCCAAAGCCAGAAACTTGAGGGTTGCCCTCAGCTCCTCTTCCTCCCTCTCCCCCTCCCCTACAGCTAACTCCTAGTTCCCCAGCCCCACGTCCCTGGGCTCCCTCCATTATTCTCCATGCCTACTGCTGCCTGAGGTCGCCATCCTTGCTCACCTGGCCAGCTGCAATTACCTCCTAACTGGCTTCCCAGCCCCCACTGCTGGGCCTTTTGGCCTATTCTCTCTATGGGGCATCGGGGTGCTCTTCCCAAAAGATCTGTCTGATTCCAGTCACTCCAGTGTATGAAATCCTTTTGCAGCTGCAGGAAAAGTTGGCTAGGGTCCTCAGCAGGTCACTCAAGGCCTACGTCCCCTGTCCTATCAGGCAACCACTCTCTGTCTCAGGTGCTCTGCACCTGCTGTTCTGGTCTACTTGGGGCTCATAGACACCCTCCCCATTTCCTCAAGGCTCAGAGGAGGTCCTGTCCTGAGGACATGCTCATTGTCCCTGCCCTGGGCTCCTTTCAGCACTCGTGCCGTTTGTGGATAAAATGAAAGTTCCTGTGGCCAGCATTCTCACCTGGCCCTGGTTGGCTAGCTCACTACACAGGTGTGAGCAATACATTGCTATTGACTCTATATAAAGGGCTCTGCCCAACATTCTGGGCGACATGGTGGCACAGCTGTGAGGCTGCGGGAGAGCAGAGGCTGGAGTGATGGTAGTGTCGAGGACAGACGCCCAGAGGACGGCTGTGCAGGATGGCTGTGTGGGCAGAGAGGCCCAGAGAACAGCTGTGAGGGCAGAGAGGCCTAGAGGCAGAGACTGGCTTGCTGTGTGCAGACTCGTTCTGAATGGATGGGATTTTAGTGATTGACCTGCCACCATGGGAATAAAGTTGGGTCTAACCCTTTCACCCCAAGAATGTTCTACTGTCATTTCTTTGGTCACATTGAATCCATAGTGAACTTGTCCGGGGCTGAAACCCATTGGCAAGACACTGTTAGTGAGCTTGTTGTGTGAACACGAGAGCGTGTGACCAGGAGTTCCTGGGGGACAAGGCTTGTTATGTCCACCACTGTATCCCGAAGGGCTACCCCAAGGTCCATGGGGGATGCATGGTGAATAAATCCTTCCCTCCCCTTTATTTGGGAATGTTGGCAGGTTTACCTCCTGAGATACTGTGTGACATCTGTGTCACACTAGAGTTTAAACCTTGGCACCATCCCCTGGCAAGCTATTTAATCCTTCTAAGCATCACTTGCCTCACCTGGAAAACGGCAGCCATACCGCGTGCCTCACATGATTGAGAGGAAAGCACCCATCAGTCCAGCAGCTGCCCAGAGGGGGTGAGCTGTCTCCTTCCCCACCACGAGGCATCCCTCCCCAGGAAACCAAGGTTGGAAAGGGGAAGGAGGCTCAGGCAGAGCAGCCTCACCTCGGAGGCCTCTCTCTTGAACTTGTCAATGGTCCTTTGGTCGATTCCCCCACATTTGTAGATGAGATGCCCACTTGGGGTGGATTTTTCCGAGTCCACGTGGCCAGTGACCCCAATGTTGATGTGGGTATTCTCTTTGCCCGTGCTGGGGGCTGCTGGGACAGAGGAGGACAGGCACGCTCAGGGTGCGAATTGACACCCCCAGCCCCCAACTCACCATCTTGGGACTGGGCCTGCTCAGCCAGCAGAGGGTGAGAGAGGAGAGGAAAGCAACTGCCCAGGAGGGAGCCTCCGCAGCATCTCACCCCTGGGGAGGATGTGCTGGTCTGTCCCCAAGGAGGACGCACCTACCTCCACAGCCAGGAGGAGCTCCTGGAGCCTCCTCACACCTAGAGAAGACAGACAGGATGCTAGGCCCCATCCCTTCTCACAGCTGCTGCCCCAAGGCCGTCCTTCGCATCCCTACGTCCCCATTGGCTCTCGTTGGTGGTGGGAAAGACCCAGTGCAGCTCACAGTGGGTGGGCTCTCATGTTGGTGGGTGGTGGCAGAAACGAGCCAGCTGCCCCCGAAAAGTTGTGCCTCTAATGCTGATTGATATGCTGATTGATACACACTTCCCACCACCCCCAGTGCCAGACTGGGTACTAGGAGGTGGCCCAGGGGTCAAAGGCAGGCCTGGGGGTGGGAGGGGAAAGCAGGAGCCTGGGGTCAGGAGGAGGTTCCCAGACTCAGGGCCCTGGGCACTGGAGTAAGTGTACACAAAAGGGTGGAGGGAGATTGAGGGAGGGGGTGGGAATGCTAGATTTTACACATCTGCCTCTGGGGTTGTCCGGGCTTCATGAATCAGATGGATTCATCCCTGTCTTCAGCAGCCTGCACAGCCTCTGACCTGGGGCAAACCTTGAGTTTGTTGAGTGAATGCAGAATGACCGCTTACCACGTTCTAGCCCTGACCCTATGTGTGCCATCACCATTGTGCTACTACGACCTGGAAAAAGGGGAAACTGAGACTCAGGAGCAGGACCATTGGTGAGAAAAATAACAGAACTAGGGTTGGAACTCAAATAGTCTGACCACAGAATCTTAGCCAGAGTCTAGCTCTGCCTCTCGGTGAATCCACGTCGGAAGGAATGAGGGAAGGAATGAAGGGAACTCCAGCCCCATTCATCTCTGTGGTCCCAGCACTGGGCTCCTGAATGAATTATTTAGGGTAGGACCTGGTTGGTGGGGCAGGGAATGAGCTAGAGGGACATGTCTCTGCTTGGGGAATGGCTGCACTGGACCAGAGTCGGAGGCCAGTCCAATGCCAGCATTCTCCAGAGGTTCTGGAGCCACCTAGCCGTCAGTTCCTGGAGACCAGTCTGATGGGGGAGAGATGGGAGAAAGGACAAGCCAACCTAATTGGATTAAAGTCTGGGCCACCCACTCTCCTTCAGTGGTCCCTAAGGTCCTCTGAGCCTGGGTTTCCACCCAACTGTCAGTGTTGTGATTCAAGGAGATAAGGCAACCCCCATTATAAATCTTGATAATGCTGATAATTGATCGTTTAAAAAACTAGTGTCACAGTGGAAATACATGGGAGTGCCCTAACCACAGACCACAGATTAAGACGCTCTTATACTGGGGCAGTTGGGAGCAGGGAACAGCTGGGGAGCTATTACAATAATTTGCTGATCACACTGACCAATTCTGGTTCTTGCACTTAGGATCCAGGTGGTGGTAGAGAAATTATTTATGAATGAGTGGCTGGATCATGTCGCTAATTTCACCTTCATCTAAATTTTGTTCCTAATTATTTGGCGTCTTCGTATGTTAATAGAATTTCTCTTAGCTGTAACTCCCACAAGTTCATAAAAGACAAGTGAGGCCCTTGGGATGGCTGTATTGTAACCCATCCCTAGCCTTTCAGCCCATGCTCCTGAGTATCCATGGAGCATTGGCAAAGAAATCGGTTTTGGGATCCAAAGATCCTGCTCATCCAGAGCTGTGAGAGCCTGGGCACATTTCGTGCCCTCTTGGAGTCTCGGCATATTCACCTCTAAAACAGGCTTCATGAAGCCAACTCCCATGGATGTCGTAAGGATTAGAAGAGATTACAGATGTGAAGAGCCAGGATGGTGCTGGCACATAGTAGGTCCTCAGTAAACAACTGACCAGAGCAGAACCAGAGCTTGCTGAGCACCAGCCCTGTGCCAGGCTCAGAGCTGGGTGCTAGGGCTACCCAGATACTGCCCCGGCCCCCAGGGAGCTGCTGGGTCAAAACCTACACCCAGGGCCCCTGAGTGGTTTGGGGGCACTACTGACATGTACAGGGTGCTGTCATCTTCCACGCATGGATGGTCCCAGCCCGCAGAGAGAGCACAACCCAACAAAACGCCCCACCTTTGAGGAACACTTGCTGGAAACATCCAGGGCAAGGGGCCAAACTCAGTGCCTCCAGGGGCCAAGCTGGTGAAACTCTTCAGTGGTTTTTCTGCAACAAGACACTTTGTTTAAAGTTAAACACGTAGAAATGAACCTTACTTTTACAAAGATACTTCCATTTTTCTTCAAACCTCCATCCGTCTTCTGCTTTTGTTTTCTTACATTCAGTAGGAACAGGGACATTGAGAAGTATTTCTCTACTAGGAAGACAGACAACCTGGAGAACAGGATGCAAAGCAAGACAAAAAGGTCAAGAGACCACATACGAGGTCTCCCCCAGCTGTTGTCAGGCTTGGTTCTTTAAGATGTTTCAAATTTCATAAAACCATTATTTAGGCCAAACCCAGATGTGGATAAAATGAGAGTTCCTGTGGCCAGGATTCTCACCTGGCCCTGGTTGACTAGCTCACTGCACATCTGTGGGCAATATATGGCTGTTAACTCTGTATAAAGAGCTCCACCCAGCACTCTGGGCATGCCACAGTGGCACAGCTGCAAGGCTGCAGGAGAGCAGAGCCTGGAGTGGTGGCAACGCCGAGGACAGAGGCCCAGAGGACGGCTGTGCAGACAGAGGGGCCCAGAGGCAGAGACCGGCTTGCTGCATACAGACTCGCTCTGAGTGAACAGGATTTTAGTGACTGACCTGCCACCATGGAAATAAAGTTGAGTATAACCCTTTCACCCCAAGAACCCTTTGCTGTCAATTTCTTTGGTCACAGTGAATCTGTAGCGAACTTGCCTGGGGCTGAAACCCACTGGCAAGACACCAGACCTTCAGAGCAGTGAATTGGGGCCCATAGGTCTGGTTTCTGTCCTCTTGTTTAAGTTTTCTGCATCTGACCTTTTATTTCCATTCAGAGCCCAGCCTTCAGCCAGGTGGGAAGGGCAGGCACAGCAGGGAGGCTGGGAGGGGAAAGAGAGGCCTCACCTGGTGTGGGACAGTGTCCTTCGGTTCACCAAGAAGCCTGCTCCTCTTGAGCTGGTCAGGGTCGTGGAGGGAAAGAATAAGAGACTGAGGTGATGAAGGAGGGAGTCCTGGCACTCCTGGGGCAGAGACGGACAGGACCGGCCTGGCCAGGGGGCATCCTCGCCCTCCCCCTTCCCCACCACTCGCCTTTCCTCGCCAGTTCTCCTTCCCACCTTCCCTCCTCTGGACAGGTTCACGGGAAGAACTGGGACCCAGGCTCAGACCCCAGCTGCGTCCAGGTGGGGGACCTTGGGCAAACCACCTGACTGCTCTCTGCCTCAGTTTACTCCCAGGGAGCGAGAATGTGGAGTGTGATAGCTCCTATCTCGTTGGAATGGAAAGTGTTTAGTGTAACGCGGCAGCAGAATTTAGTTGGTGCATTTGGTTCCCCCCCAGCCCTTCCCTCCTCTCCCACATCTGCCCTCCTTTTTCATTCCTTACTTTGCTCCCAAATCCCATTTCTCTTTTCTCTCCCTTCCTCTTCTTGCTTCACCTTCCTCCATCTGCTCTCTACACTGCCTCGCCTTGCTCTCCCCCTCTTCCTTCCTCCCCACCACAATGTAGCTTGGGCAGCTCCCAGCGTTTGGACGGTGGCTCAGGAGACCAGTCTGAGGAACATCCCAGAACCTGGAGACAGCACGGAGTCACCAGGGTTGTAGAGACAGGTGTGCAAGGCAGGCGAGAGGAGGGGAGGGAGGGAGGGTGCGGGGACCCTGAGCCACGCAGGGAGGCTTTGGAGCCAGAGAGACTTGAGTATGGATCCTGACTCCAACCCTTAAGAGCTGGCAATTTGGAACAAGTTAGTTGTCCTCTCTGAGCCTTATGTTGAATGGAGATAGTAATCCCAGCTCACATATATCGAGCACCTACCATGTGCCAAGTATCGTCCTGAGCCCCTTACATGCATTACTCCTTTTGTCCCTCACAAAGACCCTATGACGTAGGAGGTAATATTAACAACAGATAAAGAGAAGAAGTTATTTGTCCAGGAACACACATCATCAAGGGTGGAGATATGATTTGCCTAAGCATTCTGAAAACACACCAAATGATCTATTTCACAGGTTTTGGGAGATTAAATGGTACAGGTTACACCTTTTTGTTATTTTCACCAATTTAGTAGGCAAAAAGGAGTTTAAAGTAATTCTGTTTTACAGTTCCATAATTACCAGCAGTTACCAAACGCTTTCACAAAGTAACAGTTTTCTTTGTAAATCCTGCATGAACTATCTGTTCTTACCTTTTGATTCTTTTTCTAGTGGGATTTGGTGTCTACTCCTTTCCTGAGAGAAAGGAAGGTATCAAGATCCAGGGCTGTGCTGTCCATTTTGGTAGCCTCTAGCCACTTGGGGCTGCTTAAAATTTTAATTTACAAATTTTAAATTCGGTTCCTCAGCCACAATAACTATCTTTGAAGTGCCCCAGAGCCACATGTGGCTAGTAACCCCCATATCCAACAGTGTGGATGGAAAACATTTCTATCATCACAGAATGTTCTATCAGATGGTACCGTTCTTGGAGAAATCAAGTCTGGCCCTCTGAAACTTTGAGATTGAGCCATGGTTCCAGGGGTTCTGGTTCCACTCTGTGACTGATTGGCTGGGCAGCCTTGGACAAACCCCGTACCTCTGGACCTCATTCCTCCTCTATAAAATGTGGACAGAAGTCAGACTAGGCAATGTATAAATGTCTTTCAACTCTGACCTTCTGGGGTCAATTCTGTGAGTTCTGAATTCAATTTCTAATCACCTCCGCCCCAACCCCTCAGAGAACTCAAGCTTCCTAGCCAACCCAGTCTCTCCCAGCCTACGAAGAGGCTCATTGCCCTCCTTCCTGTGTGTTTCTTAAGGGACAGCATCTGATTGGGCCTGGCTGAGTGTAGGCCAATCAAAATCTCTCTAAGCAGAACCTGGTTTAGGGATTTATGGTCAGTTAGTGAATCTCTGCACGTGGTTGAGACTGTAACTGGGAGAAGTAGGAGCTGTCAGTGGCCACAGACTCAGTGGCTTAAACAACAGAAGTTTATTCTCTCACAGTTTTGGAGGCCAGAAGTCCAGGATCAAGGCAGCAGCAGATCCAGTCTCTGGCAAGCCTCTCTCCCTGGCTTGCAGACAGCTACCTCCCTCCTGGGTCCTCACTCGGCCCTTTCTCTCTGTTGCAGTGGGGAGGTAGGGGGGCAAGCTCTCTGGTGTTCCTTCTAAAAGGACACCAATCCTAGCAGGTCAGGGCCCCACCCTTATGACCTGATTTAATTTTAGTTACATCCTGAAGTCCCTATTTCCAAATACAGTCATACTGGGGGTTAGGGCTTCAACATATGAGCTTGTAGGGGGGACACGATTCAGTGGCAGGGGCTTTTGAAGGATTTAAGCAGGGAGGCTAAACTCCTATTGGCCTGCAGGAGGCGCTCTCTGGCCACAGAGGGAAGGATGGGCCGAGGCAGGTGAGAGCTGTTGTCTAGCCATGAGAAGTGCTGCCCAGATCAGAGGGTTGGCATTTGGGATGGAAAAGGGGCAGCCGTTTCATAAGCTTGAATCCACAGGACTCAGTGTAGATTATGAGGGAGGGGAAGGGGCCAAGGATGACAGGAAGGTTTCCCGCTCAGGTAATGGGGGTTGCAAGGCCAGCTTCATGGGCGTGTGACCTGCACAATATGGGACTCAGAAGGGCCCAGTGCTTGTTTTATGCCCTGCTGTCACTGTTATTAATGTTATTTTATTAAAAACTGTCATTAATGATGTTATTAATACTTTTTAAAGAAGGGGTCCTGCATTTTCATTTTGCCCTGGCCCTGTGAATTATGTAGCCAGTCTGTGTGGGTGGGGGTTCATGGGTCAAGATGGGGAGTCTGGAGAAGGAGGTTTAGGAAGGAAAATACAGAGTTCAGAGTGAGCCCCTTCTCATAAATATTTGGAAGCTTTCCGATCTTTTCTGCAGGCCTCTTTTTCTTTGGCAGGAAAGGGGGGCAGTGTCTCCTGGGGTCTCCCTCCCTAGGGACTTTTCTCCTCAGGGGTTGCCTGGCCAGGAGGGGCCCCTCTTTTCATTCTCCATTTCTGAGGTCTTGTCAGTGTCCTCCAAACTAGGATGCTCCAGGCTTGCTGTTCTTTTTCTAGAGGCACCTTCTTGGGAGGGAGTGGGCAGGCAGAGGAGCCCCACCACCTGGGGTGGTTGGTGGCTGGGGAGAAGTGGGGACACGCTGCCTTCTCCGGCCTTGTCCTCCTTCCTTCCTGCCCCCAAGTCTGGCCTCAGTGTTCACACCTCAGGAGACAGGGTCATAGACGGACTGCTGGCTGGGCCAGAGCAGTGGTGGGGGAGGAGGAGGCTTAACCAGCCTCTCTAGCTAGGGTCAGCTTCCCAGGGGCAGGTGACTTTTAAGCTGAGTTGAAATGGTGGACTAGGAGCCAGGCCAGAGATGGGCGGACGGGGAGCCTTTCGGGCCCCTCTTGCTCAGTGACAGTCAGACAACTCATGCCCCAGGCTGTGACCAACATGGGACAGCTGTGGAGAGCGGCTGGGACAGAAGGAGCAAGAGGACAGGACAGGACTGATTGTGTTTTTGTGCCTAGTCTCCATCTAAGGCCTGAACCAGGCCTGACTCTGAAAGATACCTTGAAAAGTTTCCTAAATTACAGGAACAAGTATCTCAGGAATGCAGGGAAGTCTTATCTCAGGGCCAGCCACCTGGACCAGATGCCCCCAGGCGTATGTGACTTAAGTATTCGATTAATGTCCCATTGTATTGATCTGTGGGCAATACTTAAGTGATTGAATTGAGGTCCTTGGGAAGAAGGGTGTGTGAATCTAATCTGTAGGCAATTCATGTGTATATAAGCCATGCCAGAATAAAGGTTCTTTGCATTCTGCATTCTGCACCAGACAGTTTGCCCTCCTGTCGTCTTGTATATACAGCCCGACGCCCCCGACGCCCCCACTCAGGAACTGTTCAACTCCTGCCGGCAGGCCCTGGCAGACAGCAGACTCTCAGACACTCTCTCTCCCTGAGACACATGCATGCGCAATGGCAAGCCCCCTCCCAGCCTGTCTGCTGGCCCTTTCTCCTTTCCATTAATCCCTTTCTCCTAGGAGTCACACTTCCTGGGTTTATATTCCAGCTTTGTAAGTGACCTTGGGCACGTTATTCAAACTCCCTGATACTGCTCCTCAGCTGTACATGAGGGTAAGTCCTTCCCATCTTAGGGCTCCTAAGGGGGTTAGTGGTGCGTGCTATCCCCACAAAGCCCCTCCCTCAGGGCCTGTCTCTCAGTGGTGGTGGCCCAGCCTAAGACCTTTGCTGTCATTATCCCTCTCCTTGGCCTTGCTTTGGCCCGACCTGCCTCTCCTTCTCCAGCTCACTGTCCCTGCTTCTACCTGGGCCTCCTTTCTCCTTTCCCCCCAGCTTCTCACACCTGAGACCCAGAACCCTCCAGGGACTGGGGAAAGAGAAAGGGCAGCCATTCGCCCAAAGAGAAATGCTGCCTGGCTTAGCTTCCCTGGTGGGGAGGGGATGGGGATTCTGCTCAGCCCGAGACCCCAGCGTAACTCCATGCAGATCCCAAAGTAAGGGGCCACTACCGAAGCTGTTACCCATCAGTAAACCAGGAATGGAGGGGATTGGCCTAGATGCCCTACCTGCCCTCAGGGGCTCTCTGGGGGCCACGTCCACACCAGGGGCAGCATGGGGAAAGCATCTCACAGGCCTGGATTTGTATCTTGGATCCTCCTCTGCTTCTCTGGGTCATCCTGGGAGAAGTCACTCCTTTCTGAGTCTTGGTCTCCTGATTGGTATGTTGAGGCCAGACAACAATCCCTGCCTACTGAGGCTGTTGGGCAGCAGCAGGTTTGAGAAAAGGGGCAGAAAAAGAATTGTGACAAGTGAATGAATGGGCGCCTTCCTGTTGCAGGCAGAGCTCCACATCTTGGCCAGCAGATGGCAACATTGTAGTGCCAGTGTCTCACGTCACCCTGTGGCTCCCAGGTCCCAGCCCTACTGCCTGTCTCGGCTTGGATGGGACAATTGTTATATATGGCAAAACTCAGTCTAGAGTGTTAATTAAGAGCCCAAACTTTGGCGCCTATAGACCCAGACTGGACTTATTCTACCCCCTTTAATAAAGGCAATGTGACTTCGGGTAACTTGCTTAACCTCTCCAAACCTCAGTTTCCTCATCCGTAAAATGAGGATGGCATAATCCCTCCTTTCGGGTTTGTGGGGAGGATTGATTCCATCTAGGATGCAAAGGTTCCTGCAGCACCTGTAGAGGGCCAGCACTCAGGACATGACAAGTACAACTGGCCTGAGAGCAAGGCCCCATCTCCTGCTCCCTCCCAAGCTGCCCAGATTCTGCTGCTCTGTGTTACACATCCAGTCATGCCGCCAGGCTTTCACTCCTGCCCACTGCCTTCTCCCTGGAATGTTCTCCCCTTCATTTTGTGACTTCCTAGGAAATATGAGATTTGTTTTTTTTTCCTAAATGCATTTTGAAACCTTATCATTTATATATCATAAAAATTTACTGATTTTATGTGTACAATGCAAAGATTTTCAGTAAGTTTGCAAGTTGTGCTCAAGACTCGATTTTCAGAATCCTCAATCTCCAGTTCAACCCCTTTCCTGAGTCCCAAATCCTTATCCAGTGCCCTGTGGATATTGCCACATGGTTAGCCCCAGTCTAACTCAATACATCCCCAAGCAAACTCATCATTGTCTCTCCTTCCTTCTCTTCCAGTGTCTCCTACTTCCCTTCCTGGCTTTTTCAGCCTAGCAATCCCATCTTTTTTTCTGTGTGTTCTCAGCACTTTGCTCGGGACGTGGCACTTAGTAGATGCTCAATAAGAGTTTGCTCTATGCACTCACAGAACCCAAGAACGGACTAATAGTTACCAAAGGGAAAGGGACTGGGGAGGATGGGTGGGAAGGGAGGGGCAAGGGGGAAAAAGGGACATTACGATTAGCAGATGTAATGTTCGGGGGGCACGGGGAGGGCTGTACAACCCAGAGAGGACAAGTAGTGACTCTATGGCATCTCACTACGCTGATGGACAGTGACTACAATGGGGTTGGGGGGGGAACCTGATGAAGGGGGTAGTGTAATCACCATAATATTACTCATTTAATTGTAGATTAATGATATCAAAATAAACTAAAAAAAAAGAGTTTGCTCTATGCATTAATAAAATAAAAAACATCATCCTATTGCCCGAGTTTTATAGCTCGTTCTCCACATCTGCCTGCTGACCACCTGCTGAATCCCCCTGGGAACTGTCTGTCTGGAGTCCACCCCTGCTGGAGTCTGCCAGCCCTGCTGCGGCAGCCTCACACCCCCGCCCTCTGCTGTTGCAGTGGCCTCTTCCCTGTACTCCCCCATACCCTGCCTCAGTGTCTTGCCCTCTGGTTTTTCCTCCCCCTACCTGGTCCCAGAGCAACTTCTAGAAAAATGTCTAATGTCATCTTCCTCACCCTAAGAACCCCATTCTGCTACAATGAAGCGTAGATCCCCTAATGTGACGCGTGCAGCCCTTTGGGATTTGGTCCCAGCCCATCTCTCCAGCCTTGGACTCATCCCTCTTCCATCTACAACTCTTCCAGGCTCTAGTCACCCCAAACCACAGGAGCAGTATGACCATGACCATGACCATGGCTAATGGGCAGGTCTGAGGTCAGCCTGACAAGTTCAAATCCCAGCAGCAGTGCCTCTTTGAGCCTCCATTTCTTCAGCTGTAAAATGGGAATGATAATAGCACCAATCTCGTGGGGCTGTTGTGGGATTAAATGAGATGATAAAGGTTGTAATAGGGCCTGGCATATGGCCAGTACTCAGCAAATGTTAGTTTCATTTCA
Source organism: Smutsia gigantea (assembly GCA_032199065.1). NCBI lineage: Eukaryota > Metazoa > Chordata > Mammalia > Pholidota > Manidae > Smutsia > Smutsia gigantea. Next base: position 30,784 of record JAVSCE010007059.1, read on the forward strand.
TGGCAGGCGGACTACCATACAGTGTTATTCCTCGGTGTTCTTCTGCAGAGGTTGTTTTTCCCCTTTCTCTCCACCAGGAGCGCTGCAACCCATCTCAGAACCCAGGGGAGACAGGCTCCAAGTGGAATCAGCCGGCTTTAATCAAGTCAGCTCCACAGAACTCGAAGCTCTAGGCCCCTCTTGCCACTTCCCCAGGGGTGATTCCAACACCAAGTTGTTTACCTCCATAAGGCTCTCAAATCTCTCCCTTTCTCCGTGTCCTGGCTGCCACCTCCCTTACACCAGCCACCATTGTGTCCACCCTGCTTCCATTCAGTCCTGTCAGTGTTCTTCCCAGAATGAACAACTGCTCACACCGCCCCCCCTCTGCAACTCTTCATTGGCTCCCACGCATGGTCCCCCAGGCCCTGCAGGCTCTGCCTCCTCTGCAGCCACATAATGGCTCCCATCCCTTCTGCCCACAGGGTTCCTACCACACTGGCTCTAGGAGCACGCTCCTCCCTCCTGCCTCAGGGCCTTTGCACATGCTGTTTCTTCCACCTGGACCCTTTTTCCATGCCATCACCCCATATTAAACTCCTTCAGATCCTGCTCTTCTCAGAGACATCACCTCCAACCCTCCCGCCACCACTAAATCAAGATCCCCCATAAGTCTTCATAGCACTCTGAGCTTCCTCCTCTTAACACATATCACAGTTTGTAATTACGATTTAGAGTGGTTATTTAATGACTATCTGCCCTTTCTGCCTTTCAAAGCTTCCTGAGAGCAGAGGCTGTCTTGTTCCATTGTGTCCCTGGTAGCCTGGCATATACTAGGGAATGGCTGAATGGAGTTTGATTATTTCCCTATGGGATCCCTCTGCTCCCTTGTCAGGATCCCAAGGGAAGGACTGTAATCTGGATCTGTGACCCCCTATCCCACCTTGGCCTGGAACATCACAGGGGATCCACATGTTGCATGCAAGAATGATTACATCTTTCACTGGTCTTCCTAAGGTTGATATTTTAACTTTATTTGAAGAAACTCTGACGTGTTATAATAAAATATTAATAATATCTACAGTGGGTGTTGGAACTGGCTGTCAGCACCCAATCATTCCCCCAGGGAGAACACATTCTTTGACCATGAACGTCTCTGTGAACCTTTGCAATTCACTTTCTGAGCTCTGATCAGCCGTGTGGGATTGACAGGGCAGTGTCCCTATTCTCCTGCTTTTACGGAAAAGAAAATAGGGTTTTAGGAAGATTAAGTGGCATGCCCAGAGGAGGCAAGCTGGAGCTCATAGCCAGGCCTCTGTGTCAGCCTTGTGGCTTTCCACTCTATACCTCCCAGGCTTCGACTTTAAGCTCCATGTGGGCAATATCATATGTCATCTCCCCACTGTACCTGGTGCCTGGCATGGTATCTGATCAAGAGGGGCAGGGCTTGCAATGGCTGTTGAAAGAATGCATAAGCAAAAGAATGCCTCCTTAGCTGCAGGGGCCAGACCCCAGAACATCCTCCCCACTTCCAGAGACCACCCAGAGATGCTTTCTTTAGCAGGGCTTTATCTCAGAGCCCAGGAGAGGAGGAGAAGAAGGGCCCAGGCAAAAGGAAGAAGAGTCACAAACAGCACCTCCTGAGTATAGCACTTTACAGTTTGCAAAGCCTCACACTCACTGCCTCTCACTGACATCTCAAAGATGCTCTACAAGTAGCAGGGCAGAAGAAATAAACAAAAAAAAAAAGAAAGAAGAGCTCTTTTTTTTTCCTCTTTGCAAAGCCAATATGTATTCTTTGCAAACAGTTTAGAACCGTACTGCTCAGTGCAGTAGCCACTTACTACATGTGGCAATTTAAGTAACACTTAAAGGTCAATACCTTAGTCTCACGAGCCACACTTGAAGTGCTCAGTAGTCACATGTGTCCAGTAGCTACCATACCGGGCAGCACAGATACAGAACATTTCCATCACTACAGAAAGTTCTTTTGGACAAATCTGATATATGACCTACAAATAAGCCAACGGAAGGGGAAAAAAAGCACCTGTAATTCCATTTCCCAAAGAAAACTATTGCTAACATTTTGGCATGGATATTTCCAGTTTTTCCCATGGGTGAGCATTATATTTTTTTCAAAAATGGCTTAATACTGTACAAATGGTTTTATGGACTGTTTATTCACTTACCAAAATACTGCAAATATCTTTCCTATAACAATTTTTTTAAACAATAGCACATTATATCTGTATGGGTACCAGAATTAATTTACCCAATTTTCTATTTATGGCTATTTGTATCGTCTCCTTTTTTAAAAACTATTTGTGCAACTATATTTTTAAATATATTTAAATATTTGAGGTGACAAGAGCTATGTTTTATTTTGAAATTACTTCATTATTTTTGTAAAGGTGGTAGCTGATTATCAAAAATTAAATGAAATAAAGTACAAAGAAGGGAAAAAAAATCTCCCCAAATCACTCTACCCAAAAAATAACCACATTTTCTTTCAACTTCTTATTGTAAGATTTTTTTCAAATATACAGAAAGGTTGAAAGGAAAACACAATCAACACCCATACATCCACCACTTCAATTCAACAATTGAAACCACCACAGTTTAAACATGTTGGAGCCCTTTTTCTGAACATCTTCCTGGATTTAAACACATACAGATAAGAATGACATCACAACACATATTGTTCTGCAATTTTCAAAACTGTTTTCACTTTTAATAAGATACTGCAAATATCTTCTCAAGTCTCACTAAATATTCTTCCACAATATCATCTTTAATGGCCCCTAGTGTCCATTGTATGGATCTATCATAATTTTCATAACCAACCCCCTATAGTTGGACATTGGTGTTTCTAATATTTCAATATAATGAAAAAATATATATCAGTGAACATCCCTGTGTCTTTTTGCTTTTAGGCGATAATCTCCTGAGGGTAAATTCCTAGACTAGAGATTCAGGAGCAAAAGGACAAGCCTTTCACAAAGGTTGTGCCAATTTATGCATGAGATTCCACTAATAATGCATGAGACTCCCAGTTACCCACATCCTCACCAATATTTTTACTGTTAGGGCAGTTGTGGATTTAAATTATGTATTTAAATTATGTATTTTCATCTCTGCCTCTCCCTCCAGAGATGATCTTATTTTGATTTCTCCTTTTTGAATGTCAGACTCAAACACACAATAGATGCTCAACAAATGTACGGTGAATGTATGGTTACTCCATCTCACAGACTGAGTCTTGAAAGGGCATGACACAGAGAATACAGTGAAATTCATCATACCACAGGATTCGTTTTTAAAATTAGCACAAAAAGAAAATAGCCCATAAAATGTTTGTTAAATGAACAAATGCTGAAAATCCTTTAGGAAAATACTTCGGTGGATCTCAACAAATAGCTTCTTGGTTATTCAAACACGTTCATTCATTTAATGTGTATTTATTGAACACCCACTATGAGCCAGGCACTGTTCTGGATAATACAGCAGAGGATGAAACAAAGTCTCTACCTTTGTGGAGCTGACATTCTAGGGAGGGAGACATCCAATACCAACAAGAAAATGGAATGTGCATCTGATAGTGAGGGTGCCAGAAAGTGGCAGAAGTGAGGGAGGGAGGGAGGGAGGATGGGGTGCTAGTTTTTGTGGGATTGCCAGGGAAAGCTCCCTTATGAGTGAGCAGAAGTGAATGCTGTGGATGGATAAATGGGCCAGAACAGTCTCTAGAGGCAGGGGACAGCAAGTGTGGAAACTCGACTGCTCAGTGAACTGCAGGGACAGTAGTGCAGTTGCAGGCAGGGAGGGAAAGCAAGCTGAGATAAGGTAAGGGTGTCATGTAGGACCTTCTCAGCCATGGAAAGGTGTTAAGATTTTCTTCAAGTAAGAAGAGAGCCATGTGAGGGTTTGAAAAGAGGACTGAACTAATCTGACTCATGTTTTAAGAGATGGTGCCAGCCACTCAGCGGCAAGTAGAATGTGGAGCGAGGACAAGGGAGGAAACAGGGAGCCCCACTGGAAAGCGTTTACATACATCCAGGCAGGAAACAATGGTGGCTTGGACAGGGTCATAGCTGTGGAGGTGGTGAGGGCCAGATTCTGGATATCCTTTGAAGGTAGGGTTGGTGGTGTTCCTGCTGAGTGTAAGAGACAGGGGTCAAGGGTGACCCAGCTGGTGGCCTGAGCAACGTGAAGGATCGACTTGCCATTTGCAGATATGGGAAGAAGAAGGAAGGATCAGGTTTAGGGGTAAAATTTAAGAGTTCTATTGTGGCTATATCAAGTTCAGGTTTCTTGTTGGGTGTCTGAGTATAGATGTATGATTCTGGAGTTGGGTGGGAAGGTCTGGGCTGGAGAAACAAATCTATAGCTATCAGTATACAGGATGTATATGAAACCTCAGGACCAGAGGCGATCACCAGGGGAGTGAGTTGTGGAAGAGGAGAGGTCCAAGGGCTGACTTCCAGGGAACTCCAGCATGTGGACATCAGAAAGATGAGGGAGAAGGAGACTGCAAAGGTGTCGTATGATTGGGAGAGGAACTGAGACAGTGGGGTCCAGGAAGACACAGCAAGGATGTATACAAGGATGGCTCAATCACCTGGTCAGATGCTGATGCTAAGGACTAGTACTGACTGTGGCATTGGGCAGCAGGAGGTCATTGATGATGCTGACAACAGCAGGTCCAGTGGAGTGGTGGGGGTGAAAGACCAACTAGAGTGAGTTGAAGACAGAAAGGAAAAACAACAATTAAGACTTTCAACTTGGAAAACTCTTGGAGAAGTTTTACTGTAAAGGGAAATGGACTTGTCTGGCTCCGTGTGTGCATGCGTGTGTACCTTTAAGACTGGGAGTTGCAGCATGATTGTGTGCTAATGGGAAGAAACCAGTAGAAGAGGAGGAAACCTGAAGCTGCAGGAGAGAAGGAGGAAATGGCAGGAACTGTCCTGGAGACAGCAAGAGAGGACAGCGTGCAGTGCCCCAGTGAAGGGCATGGTCTTAGAAGCTCACACTAGGCATCCATGTAAGGGGGGGAGGAGCAGAGAAACGGCCACAGGTGCCAGCTGGTGAGTGAAGGGCAGGCGAGGTGGGAGTCTAGGGAAGTTTCCTTCTGATGGCTTCTATTTTCCCAGTAAAACAGGAAGGAAGGTCATCCATCAGTTGACAGTGAATATGGCAGGTTCTTTCTCTGGTGTTGTTACAGATAACTGTGGCTTCTGCTGACCACCAGATGAAAAGGTTGGCTTGTATTTAGGGCCATGCAGTATAAAAATTTTGAACCTCAGAATCAATAGGGCACAGCAAGAGCCCACACTCTGCTGGGACTGACTGGGGGACTGTATCAGGTCACATTAGGTCATGTCCCCATCAACGTGAGTGCTCACAGAGTGGGATGGGAGTGAAACTCCACAGCAGTGATTTGTCCACACCTCACTCTCTTCTCTCCTACCCGTGGGTTTAAATGTGCAGAAGTTGATGCATTGTGACGAGGACTCCACCGTAAATGTCACACAGCTGGAACCTCAGGACTCTGGACTCCAGGCCAGTTTTCTCTCTGCCCTGCTACTCCATGTCTCATCACATGTCAGTAGGGAGCGACAAATCTTCAGAGAAGAGAGAAACCCAGGCTGAAAGAAGGTAGAGAGGGTCTAAATCACAGAATTCGAGGATATCTGAGCTAGGCAGGTCTCCACAGATCACCTTCCAACACCCTTATTTTACCACACCCTTTTTTTTTTCTCAGCTCAGGCTGGAGAGGTTCAGTGACTCACCCAAAATCACACAGAAGAACTCCCATCATCCCCGTGCTCATCATCTTCATGGCAGCTGGCCTGGCACTTCCTGCCACCAAGCTGCCTCTCATTTCATCCTCACAGCCTCTCTGAGGTGGTCACTCTCATTATTTTCATTTTACAGGTAGGGAAACATCACAGAGCAGGTAAGGTACCACCTGGGAGGCCTTCTTCTTGCCTCCTGTAAAATTCTTGACCCTGGGGCTGATAACCCTCAGACACATGGCGGAAGGGGGCTCCCCTTGAAACCCGAAAGCAGTAAATTTAAGACCAATAAAGGGAAGTTTTACTTTGCACAGAGGGGTACTGGCTAAAAATACTAGTGCCTACAAGAAGTATTTAGATGAATTCATAGATAGCTGATCACACTGCAGTCGAAATGATCTTTCAGACACATAAATCAGATCACAACACTTCACTGTCCAAAACCTCTCACTGCCCTTGAGTAAAGTCTAGATGCTTCACCCTTGTGGCTTGCCCACATTCCCGTCCTGCCCCTGGCCCCCTTGCTCACTGGGCTCTAACCATCTGGTCTCCTGGAAGTCTCTTGAACATGCCAAGCTCTTCCTGCCTCGGGGCTTTTGCATGTGCCCTTTGCTCTGCTGGGCTACTTTCCTCTCTGCTCTTTGCCTGAGTGGCTCTTTCTCATCCTCCATGCCTCAGCCCAAAGGTCACCTCCTCCAGGGGGCTTTCCCTGCATGTCCACCCTGCATGAGTCAGTGTCTGGTCACTCTGTCTTGTTACCTTGTGGTTTTCTTCCTTGTCCTTAACTCAAGCCACATTATTTATTTATTTATTTATGTACTTGTTTTGTGTCCATTTCCTTCTACTGGACAATGAGCTCCATGAGGGCAGGGCCCTTGTCTATTAGTTCATCTGCATGTTTCCCAGAACAAGTGCCCTGCTGACATAGTGCCTGGCATGTGCTAGTTATTTACTCAGCATTGGCTGTGCTGGATACAATCCTAAACTCTTTGATATCCATTAACTCATTTTGTCCCCACATATCAATCCTGCCAGACAGGTACTGTTAGTATCATCCTTATTTTTTTTTTTAGATAAGGAAACTAAGGTAAAGACTGGTTAGAAGTTTATCTGAGGTCACAGCTAGTGAGTAGCAGAGAGATTAAAATCCAGGCAGAGGGTCTCCAGAGTCTACACTGTTAGCCACAACTCTCTACTCCCTCTCCAATATGTATTGAGAAAGTCATCAGCAGACATTTGAGGACTGAATGAATGAGAGGCGAAGGGATTGATGCAAAGGGCCCTGGAATCAGGTAGGTGTACATTTGGGACCCAGCTCTGACCCCTGTGACTTGGGTCTTAGATTCTAATTCTATTAAGAAACAAAGCAAAAAAATTTCCCTGAGAATGCCTCGAAGCAACTAACTAACAGCTTAATAGAAAAGTAGGCAAAAGGCTTGAACAGGCAAGTCACTGAAAAAGAAACCAGGGTGCAAAATAAACAAATGTGAAGATACTTATCTTATTAGAGAAATGCAAATGAAGACTGACATATTTGGAACAATGAAAATTCTGATAATACTAAGTGTTGGTGAGGATGAGGAGAAACTGGAACTCTCATTTGCTATGGGGGAGGAAAGGAACTGTGTTTACTGGTACAAGCACTTTGGAAAATGATTTGGCAGCACTTGTAAAGCTAAACGTGTGCATACCTGATGACCCACAATTTCAACTTAGGTGTGAAACTCCTAAGATTGGGAGAAACTTAGAGAAACTCCTGCAGGTATGAGAATGAGACATGTATAAGAATGATCACAGCAGCTCTATATAGCAAAAAACTAGAAACAACCTATATGTCCATTCACTAGAGAATGGATAAAGTAGCTGAGCTCTATTTAGACAATGGAGTACTAGACAACTGAGAAAATCAATGAATGACAGCATAATCATGTATTTAGAATACAGTGGTGCATGAAAAAAAATCAAGCCAAAGAGGAATGCCGATGCATTGTACCATTTGTAGAAATATCAAAAAGCAAACAAAGCAGTATACTGTGTAGGATTCATCCTCATAGGGTGACACTAATTTTTTTTCAAAGCAAGTGAATGGTGACCACAAAATTCAGGCTCCTGTTGACCTCTGGAGGGAAGCAGGGAACAGAACTGGGGAGGAAAACAGGTAACTTCAACAGTGCTGGTGAAGTTCTAGCTCCTAAATTAGGGCAGTGGGCTCACAGATGTTTGTCTTCATAAGCCAGATATTCATCACACATTTAAAAAAATTCATCAAATATGATATAATAAAAAAGTTTTAACTTCCATAGTTCCCAGGGTGGTTGTAAGAATCAAATGGGAATGTGGATAGAGTCATTCATTTATTCGATAAGCATCCACCATATGCGAGGCATATGCCAGGCATCCTCTTAGACACCAGGAAAGATACAAAAAATAAGAACATGATCCAATTGGGAGGAGGTGGCTCAAGGTCAGAGCAGTGAAGAGCACCAGCTTTGGAACCAGAGAGATCTGGGTATAAATCCCAATCCTGCTACTTACTAGCTGTGTGACCTTGGGCCAGTTCCCCAATCTCTCTTCCTCAGTTTTCTCAGGAATAAAAATCATGGGAATGCTGTAAGGGTGGGATAAGCTATAAAGATAACTGGCTCACCGTGGTACTAAGCATTTGGTAAGAGTTCAGTAAATGTCACTGTTTGTGCAAAGTGCCAAGAAGGTGCGGTGGAGAGAAGGGTGTCGCTCTGCCCAGGTGAGCGTTGAATGGGGGAAAGAGTTTGAATCAGGTACTGAAGGCTGCGAGGGGTCACTAGAGTTTTGAAACAAGGCAGAGGCAGGATGTGTCTCAGAAAGATGCCCCTGGCTCAAGTAAGGGGTAAAACCAGAACAAGCAGGCTGCTTAAGGGGCTGTTAAAATAATCCAGATAAGAGATTATGGAGCCCTGAGCTAGGGGGTTGGGAGGGCACAGGGATAAGAGGATGGATTCTAGCACTACTGGGAAGATAAAATTGACTGGACTGGAAGATGCTTGTGAGGGTAGAGGAGCAGAAATCACCTTCGACAATATCCAGGTGTGAGGCCCTGAAACAGGGATCCCAGAAGGAGACGTGAGTTGGAGGGAGAGCAAGATGGGGGATTCTGACTTAGCTGAGTTGATTTGGGGTACTTGGGGGTCACCAAGTGGAATGCTAGAGATGCTGCATTTACAGGGAGCTCAGGGCAGAGCTCAGCTTGTACGAGGGAACTGGGAGGGGTGAAGTTGTTCAGGAAGGGTATGGACGGTGTGCAGTAGGCTAAGGTGTCCATGTTCCCAGGGGAGGGAGGAAAAGTTGGGGAAACTGCAAAAGAGCTGCCAGGGAGGCAGGGGAAAATAGGAAGCTGAGAGAGGTGAGAGCTTGGAGGAGGGCATGGCTCACTCCAAAGTCAGATGTCACAGAGAAGCTGAGAAGAGGCCACCAGATGTGGCCATCAGGAGTTATCAATGTCGTGAGCAGGAATATTTTCCTAGCATGGTGGGGACTGAAATTGGAGAAGTTTCATGGTGAAGGGCTTTTCTTTCTCAATATTCCCAGAGTGAATTATGGCTCTTCCAAGGTCCCCCTATAACTCTGTCCAACCTGCTCACCTCCTAGGTCCTACTCTTCCTCTTTGTTCAGTGTCTATTCCTGATTTGACTGGAAACTCCAGGAACAACCACCAGGAATCGTGCTAATTTATGGTGTCATTTGAGACTTGTTGCGATCCCAAGATGTTGGTATTATTTTCATCCCCAGTGTAACAGATAAGCAAACGGAGGCCCTGAGGTCAGGGACTTACTGGACAATATTTGGGGGAGGTTCCATCCATCACTTGTAGGTAGCAGGCAGGAAAAACAAACCCACCTCACCTGCACCTACAACATTTGTATTTGGTGGTTCTCAAACTTTAACCTGCCTACAAATCACCAGAGACTGATATGAGTGTGCAGACTCTTGGGCCCCAAACTGCAGAGATTCTGGTTCAGCAGGTGTGAAGCAGCATCTGGGGACTTGTTTTGTTAACCAGCACACCAGGTGAGTCCCATGCAGGTGACCCAGGGCCACCCTTGAGGCAACATTAATGCAGTCATGTGCTGCACACGAGGTGGAATTTCAGGCAGTGGAGTGGTCCTGAACCTCGAAGCTACTGGTGTTTGGCGATCAGTTAGGGTCTGGCTGCAGCTGGGAGCTGGGCCGGGGCTGGGGGAGGCAGAAGGTGGTAATAAAGAAACAACAGGAAGCTCAGCTTTTATTAGCCCTGGGTAGTCGCAGCTGCAGGTGAGTAATCTGATTTCTGCGGCGTCCTGTTTTCTCCGCTGCCTGGCGGTTCCTCGACACCCACTCACCTGCCACCAGCCACGGGAGAAAGGGCGGGCGGGCGGGAGGATGGGCGTGGGGCTCCGCCCGCCGAGTCCCTGGCCCGTGCCTACGCAGGCACACCCACTGCGCAGCGGCCATGGGCTGCGCACCTGGCGTGCTCCTCTGCAGGAAAGCTGGGCTCCGCGCTGCAGCGGGGAGATGACAGGGACACCCACTGGTGGCTTTGTTGCCACCCCCTCCTCTCTGCCATGGCCAGAGCTGTGCCTCCTGGCTCTGGGCGCACTCCCTGGATCAGACGGCTTGGTGCCATTTCCAGGCTCGACCATGATTTCCGAGCCTCAGATGCCAGCTCTGTAAAATGGTAGAATGTCCCTCTCCCAGTGTCAGGCTAGTGAGATGAGGAAAGAGATGTGAACATTATAAACTCTAAAGTGCTGGACCCAATACCAAGGCATCAGGAAGAACCTAAGAGAGGCAAGAATCTGCTCTGTGCCTCGGTTTCCTCATTTGTAAAATGGGAATGATTCAGCCTTCCTCCTAGGGGGCTAATGCTACTGAAGTGCCTGGAACACTGGTGCACAGTCAGAGCAGCAGCTGTCATGGGTTACCATCACCATCGTCGCTGTTAGCCCGCTCCAGAAGTGGGCCTTCTCTCTTCTTACTCAGGTACGCTGGTTTTCCGTGGCTCAGCTCCCATATGGGAAATGGGGGGGGGGGGGTTAGGGAGGGCTTGGATCAGAAAAGACTGAAGGTCTGAGAGTCAGAGGCTTGCCCAAGACTGGGGATTGGTTCCATCCCTCACTCTCTAAACCAAGTTTTCCATCTGTTAAATGGCATTGATAACACCTTCCCTAACAATCCATAGAGATATAAAGACCAAGAGAGAAAATGAACATCGAAGCACTATGTCAAGCCTGTCCACATGCAAAGAGCTATTAACTGTGATTTCTTCCAGGTAGCTCTTTGTTATAAAGGGTCAAGGATTAGTTAATAACCACACTAGATTTAGCCAGTAAGTTTCTGAAGATCCCTGTGAGCGGGTCCACTCGGTGTTCACATTCCTCGTGGAGCCCATGTCTCACCTGAGGGTTTCAGCCCCAGGCAAGTTCACTCTGGTTTCAGCAAGACTGAATAATGACAATGGACCGTTGTGGGTAAAAGGGTTTATATCCAGCTTTATTCTAGTGGTGGCAGGTCAAGTGCTAGAATCTCGTCCATCTCAGGGCAACTCTGCATGCAACAAGCTGACCTCTCCCTCCAGGCCTTTCAGTTGCCTCACAGCCCCAGAGCACTGGGCAGAGCTACCTTTATATAGAGTCCCTAATAGCCCATTGCCAACCCACATGTGAGCCTGTACCTGCTAGCATTGCCTGTGTGCAGTGGGCAAGCAGACCAGGGTCAGGTGAGAACGCTGGCCATGGAACTTCCATTTTCTCTACAGCCACCACATCATCCTGTGCAATGGTGGAGGGGAAGGGCCTACCCGCGGGGGCTCATGGTCCAGTTAGCCCAGAGACAAAGGTGTCTGGGAGCCCAGAGGAGGGGGGAAGTGGACTCCCTGGTGGAGGGGCAGGGGATACAGGGAGGAGGACTTCTTGGAGGAGTGACTCTTGAGAGGACTCTTTGAGGGCTGGCTGTAATTCAGGTGCGAGAAAGAGAGGCACATTCGAGGCAGAGACAAATTCTACCAGAAAAGTCCAGGGACAAGAAAATATGTCGAGTGTTCAGGGGAAGGGCATGAAATGTGACTGACATGCAGGATGGGAAGAAGAGATGGGTTCAGGGTGAAGCCAAATTGGGCAGGGCTTCCAGTGCCACCCTAGGGAGCTCAGACTTTGTCTTGAGGTTGATGGGAAGCCATGCAGGGTTCAAAGCAGGGGAGCAACATGGTGAGGTGTGAGTTCTCCTGTGGTAACAGGTATGGAGGATGGGTAAAGGGAAGAAGAGGAAAGAGGGGACAGACTGAAGCAGTGGGTTGAAGGTGGCCTGACCCAAGGACAATGGGGCATCGAGTTTGGTCTACTTGCCCGTTCCAGTGGGTGGGGCCCTGTGATGGACTCCCCACCAGCCCACATGAACAGGCAAAATAAACTACATCCCTGCTTGGATTCACTATGAGACTTGAGGGCTGAACCCTGGGGAACACCAACATTTCAGAGCTGGACAAAACTTGGGGAGGAGACTGAGAAGTAGGAGAGAAGTTCTGGGAGATGCAAGGTCTTCAAGGGAAAAGAGAGGTTCTAGAAGGAGGGAGTGGTCAAAGGAAAGTTCCATGCGGGGTGATGGGCTCCTACGGTTCTGGGCTCCAATCACCTGCTCTCACCTGGAGTAGAAAGAGTGTGGGCCCTGGTTGAGTCAATAAAGATTCTCCTACCTCCCCCAGCACAGCCTGTTTCCTTATCTGTGAAATGAGGATTCTAATAGAACATCCACCCCACAGGGTGACAAAGAAGTTTGATTAAGATGGCCCTGAGAAATGTTTACCCTAATGGCTGGCACATAGTAATTCCTCAATAAATGGGAGTGACTTCTAATGCTGATAGAAGAAATAGTTGGAATGGCACTAGTAATAACACCCAGAATCCTGCTCTCCTGACAGGGTGGAAAGTATAGCTTATAAATTCAGCACCAATGAGGCATTATTCATTCATTCATTCAACAACCTTTAACTGAGCACCTGCTGTATACCAGTCACTGTGCCAGATACAGCAGATGCCAAGAAGACTAGAATACAAGAGTCTAGGTGGTATAGGATACAGACATGATGGCCTATAGCTACAGTATAAGGCAGTAAGAGCCTTAGCAATGGGCTGTGAGAGGCCAGGGAAACTTGGTACATATGGAGGCACCAGGGCAGCCCCCTAAGAAGGATACTCTGAAGACAAAAATAGCCAACACTCCCTATGTGCTTGCAGTGGGTCAGATGCTGGGGGTGCTGAGCAGTTATTTCCGCATATGAGGTAGGGACTGTTGTCCCCATTATGTAAATGAGGGAATGGGGGCCCAGACAGGGTAAGTGGCTTGCTCAAAGTCACCATGCTTATAAGTGGGAGAACCAGAGCTGTCCCAGGGGCCTGACCCCACTGGATGAGTTTAGCAGGTGAAGAAGAGAGGAGAGACAGGATGCCAGGCAGTGGGAATAGGACAATGTGACCCAGCACTCTGGGATGGGGAGGAGGCCAGGATTCCCACAGGGAAAGCCCACACCTGGGGGACAGCGGGCAGGGATGGCAGGACAAGGACAAGGTAGGAGCCACATCCTCCAGCAAGACCTGAGCCTCCTGGGACTTCACTTCCCTTACCTGTAAAATGAGGATGAGGAAGTCTATTATCTCCATCCTCCATTTCACAAATGAGAAAACAGGTTAGATGGAGATTGTCTGGCTGTAAGGCCCACGTGCCAAACTGCAACACTGTGGTTCTGCCAGGGCAGATGAAATGTGAGAGTTCACTGGAAACTCTCCTCTCTGTCTCAAGGGTGGCAGCACCCCAAGGGAAGGGGGATGCCTTCGTAGGAGCAGCCCTCTGAGGGTCCCAGGAGGGTCCTTGTACAGAAATTCAGTCTCTTAAGGACCTTAGAGACAGTCTCATCCCTGCACTGGGGTGATGATGCATGCAAGTTGCAGGTAGAGAAACAGCCCAGAAAGAGGGGGGTGACTTGTTCAAGGTCACACAGATCCATCTAGAATGCAGGTTGCCTGACACCTGGTCCTGTGCCCTTTCTCCATTCCAAAATCCACTACTCACAGGTACCTCTCACCTTGCCTCCATGACAGCAAACATTTAGTATGGACCGGGCACTTCATATTTCTTTCTCTCTGGTGCTTCAAACTACTATATGAAGTGTTATCCAGGGCAGCCATCCGGTCTGGAAACAGAGGCAAATATACATACGTAGTAAATGGTTTATTGATAGCACATTCCAAAACAGGAAAAATAATAGTGCATCCATATAAATTATACAAACCCATGTGACAGGTGAGAAAACTGAGGTTCAGAGATATGAGATGTCGACCTCAGAGACTCATAGCTAGGAGGTGACAGAGTGAGGATCAGTGTTTCTGACTCCAAAGTGCAGGTGTCTTGTGCCCACTCCAAGCTGCTGTCAGGTAGGAGATGAGAGGAGCTGCCCAGGGAGGTGAGGAGTCATGGCAGGAGGTGCTGAGCCCCGGGGATGAGGGAGGTAACCAATTAGTGTAGGGTGAAACAGAGGGGCCTTGAAGTCAGGCTGCCTGGGTTTGAATCCTGCTCTGCCACTTTTAGCTCTGTGTCCACAGGCAAGTCACTGGCCTCTCTGAGCCTCACCACTGTAAATGTCCTCATCTGCACAATGCAGCTGGTAATAATGTTGCTCACTTCATTGGGTAGTAGGGAAGGTTAAATTAGAAGAATGTAGGGCAGAAGACAAGCACAGTGGCAATAAGTGCTGCCCCTTATTCGCTGGCATCTTACATGGCATTTGCAGAGACTGCCTCATCCACCATTACCACTGATGATACCACCTGGGCTCTGCCACTGGCTAGCTGGGTGGTCTAGAGTTTAAAGGACGATTAAAGGTGAGGCTCATGAAGTTTAAGCCTTGGATCTTGCATGGCCTTGAATATCATTTTGTATTCATAATTTCATACCATTTTTCTTAAAGGGGTTCCCCAATATTGTATAAACTCTACTAACATCCTGCAAAACATGGATCTGCCCGTGTATGTGCAGCACACTGAGCCTCTCCATGTGCCTGAGTTTTCTCATCTGTTAAGTGGAGAGAGTGTTATCTTGCTGATTAAATGAATTAATATGTGTCGAATGCTTTAAAAGTGATTGGCATGTAGTAAATGCCCAATAACTGTTGGCTTCTTAAGTAAATCTCTGGCTAGTAAAAGTACTAGTAAATGTGTTAAATGCTGTACATCGGTCACATTGTTTAATTATGTCTAATCTTCACCTCAGCTCCTCCCCTTTTACAGGTGAGAAAAGAGGCCCAAGGAAGTAAGGTCATAGAGCTTGGAAGCCAAAGGGCTCTGACTCCAGAGCCATGTCCCTAACCATTGCCCTACCTCCAGAGCCATGTCCCTAACCATTGTCCCTACCTCCGTGTTTATGAAGGGCCCCCCGCCCCCTGGCAGCTGAACCTGGAGCACTGAGGTCACCCCTCTGGCAGTCAGGCACTGTCTGCCCAGTCCTGGTCATTTGAAGTCCAGCTGGGCCCTGCTACACCTAGCACCCTCATCCCTCCTGCCCCCTAGAGCTTCCTCTTGAGCCCCCATCACCAGAGGCCCTGGCCCAGGTGGGGTGGGGACCAACGGGCGACAATGACCGATTTAGAAAGTAAAGTTGCTTCTCAAACAAATAAGAAAGAAGAGGAAAGAAATGGCCCGCCGCTTCCTGCCCCGCTCTCCCTCCCGGCACCTGCCGCCCAGCACCTGCGGCCTGGCCCTGAGGTTTCACTGCTTATTTCTTCATCCTGCCTTGAGGACCCTCTTCTCAAAGCTCCCGGCCCCCTCCATAAGGGCCTTGGGATGATTGCGGAGCCAGTGGAAATAAGCACCCTCCATGATTGTTGTATTGTTATTGTCTAGGGTATTGTTTTAGATGACAATACCAATCACCATAACACTCTGGGTTTCCTGTAGCAGGGACAGGGGGGATTACCCGCTTCGACTTGGTAGTGGCCATCCCGGCTCTGTGATTCCTGAGGTGTGAAGGCCGGGGGAGTCATTACTTCTCTCTGGGCCTCAGTTTCCTTCTCTGCAAAATGGGGGTGGGGGTATGGTGAGGGCTAGATGAGACAAGCAAGAGCATGTAATGCACAGCTATTTGGTCAGTTACTATGAAAGCCAGGATCACACAGGAACACAATTTGAAGAGCCTCCATGGGTGTGATTGGCAAGCTCAGTGGCCTCAAAGGCAGAATAATTATAAAGCCGTTAGTATGTTCTAGTCTCTGTTTTACATGCTTTATGTATAGTCATTCACATCATCCTCACCATAACCAGGCTGCACTAATCCCTTTTCTGGGCTCAGAATCCAAGTACCTTGCCCAAGGTCACACAACAGGAAATCACATAGCCAAGACGAAACAGGGGTAGCTGAATGAAGTAGATGCTAATGTCATCCCTACCTTATAGCCAAGGAAACTAAGACACAGAAAATTGACTTGCCCAAGGTCATCACATCTGGTAGGTGCAGAGCCAGGATGAACCCAGCTTGTCTGGGTGCAGAATCAGTGCTCTTAGCTGCATACCCTGCCCTAGGGCAGGTCTGGCAGCATAGGGTCTGATGAGCTCTGTGACCATGGCCAAGCCATTTCCTTCTTGGCCTCAGTTCTTGATCTGCAAAATGGGTATCCCATTGTACCTGCCTGCAGATATTACACAGTCTTCAGGGAAAGTCATGGTCAGATTTAGTGACAATGTAGAGAAAGACCGCGAATGAAGACATCAGGGGCTCTGGAAGCTGCAGCTGTCTCTGCCGTGATTATTATTAGTTTTACAGACACAGACGAGAACCAGTCTAGAGGATGCTGAGGGCCCTGCCCAGCTCTGAAAATCTAAATCCTGTGGTTGCAGCTGGGGGGTGACTCCAGGAGGCACCTGGTGAGAGGTGGCTCCACCCGTTGGGGCTAAAAAAATCCCTGAGGCTGCCACCGTGCAGTCTGCCGGTCATCTGCCCCAGTTAGTGGCAAACTCTCCAGCCCTGCTTCCCGGTCCTCCCCTCAACCCCCCACCCCCATGAGCTGTATGGCCCTGGGGAAATTTGCTGGACCTCTCTGAGACAGGAAAAGGGGCACAGCCTTGCAGAGTTTTGTTGGATTAGAGATAATGTAGATAAAGTGCTTAGTGTATTTGGCGCATAGTTGCAAAGAGGTGACCTGAGAACCTCAGTTTTGGAGCCTCCCGTGTTCCAGTCCTGGCTGTGCTATTTCCTGGTGTGTGACCTTGGGCAAGGCACTTGGATTCTCTCAGCCTGGAAAAGGGATTAGCACAACACCTGACATACAGTAGTTGTTTAACTAATGATTGCGGTTGGCTGCGACCATTTCTTGCACTAAATGAGGATGTCAGAGGCCCTCAGAGATCCTGGGGGTAAAATGTTCTCTCTAGTGCTGGATTTCTCTGATTGCTCCTCAAGAACTCCCCTTTGCCCTTTTCCATCCTTTTCTGTGCTCAGGTAGGTGACCTTTGTGGACAATATCTGTGGCGTTCTTTGCTTTCCAGCTTCTGGTTGGGTGGGTCAGGAGGGCAGAGGGTAGGTGGAGAATGGGGATTGCTTATTTATTCCCCTGGCCCTTCCTGCAGGGTTGCCACAGGTTGGCTGTGTCCCCCACCCAAAGGCTACAGCTCCTGTCAGCCCCCTGTATGCACCTCTGGGTCCATGTAACCTCTCCCTCACCCTCCTTCAGGCCATGGACAATAACAGCTCCCCATTGTTGCCAGTGCTGGAATACTGCACCATCCCTCCTGGTTTCCCTAAATCCTGCCCACAGGTTTGTTAATAGTCCCCTGATTAAACTCTCTTCAAATTACTCAAGTGGAGTGCACCATCTGTTTCCTGCCAGGGCCCTGATCATGGTTTTAGTGTGATATATATCCTGTTGTATTCATCTAGGACTCCAGGCATGGTAGAATAATAAAAATTCACACTGCTTTTGCATATATATATTTATCCCTTGAATTTAACTTTTGCTGAGTATCTGCAGTGTGCCTGGCTCTGTGCAGGGAGCTGGGAGCAGAAATGACCAAGATATAGCCCCTGACCTCAAGGAGCTCATAGGCTAGTTGGGGAGACAGACACCTAAACAGACAACCACAGTATTTGCTGAAAACCATAATAGAGGTATGTGCAAACCCTGTGGCAAGGCAGAAGAGACACCATCAAACTCTGGGAGATGTTGGGAAGGCTGTAGAGAAGGACTTTGGAGCAGCATCTTCAAAAACATTTTAGTAACATATTTTACTTAACCCAGTATTTCAAAATATTATCACCCTGTATTTTCATTTAAAATCGATATAAAAATTCTTGAGGATTCACATTTTTTTTCTAAATCTTCAAAATCTGATGTGTACTTTACACGTACAGCACATTTCAGTGCTGAATAGCCACGTGTGGCCAGCCTTGGGCAGCATCTCAGATGATCCTCACAACAGCTCTGGAAGCTAAATGGTGCTATTTCTTCCCCTTTGTAGATGAGGAAGCAGAGACTCAAAGGAGGAAGTGACTTGCCCAATGTCACAATTGCTCCCTGGTGGGGCAGGATTTGAACCTGCCTCTTTGTAGCTCCATAAGCCTCTCTCTTCTTGCTGCCCTGTTCTGTTTCTGAGCCAACCCCTCCCCCCCCAGAGTAAAGCAGCTGACAAGGGCTGAAAGGTCAAAACTTCAGCTGAGGTCTTCTGACTCCAAACCTTGTAATGTCTGCAGTTTAGCTGATTCTATGGGGCAGACTGGGGGAAGGTAACAACCCTCCAAAATAGGTTCTGACCTCTATTTTTCTAGGTCCCTGACATGGCATGGGGGTATGGTGGCAGAAGAGAACTGGAAGCTGCTGGGAAGTTGTAAAATTCTCTTTTTTGGGGAGTTAATGGGTGGAAGCACTGGATGGGAAGGTCTGTAGTGGCAACTCAGGCACACTGACACGTAGCCAGCGGCTCATGTTGGCACCTTTGCCAACAACATAGTCAGCAGTTCTTTCCTAGCCAAATACTGGATTTTCCAGAAACATACACTCCCCAAGCCTAGTGGAGTACATACAGTTTGTAATGAACTAGTCACCATCATTTTCACACTGATGCTTGGGAAATAGAAATGGGATGATAATGGTAAGGCTTTCTGATGGGCAGCCTACCCCTGGCTCTCATATGGAGAATCATGGGAGGATATTTAGAGCCACATCCATGCTTCAGAGGGGAAACCAGTGCCATGGGTTAATGACTGGAAGCGAGGAGAGTTCCCTGGCAAGTCCAGGATGTGCGTTTGGTGACTCCAGAGTCATACTGAAAATAATGATCAATAGCCGAGTATTCACCAACCTATTTGCTCTTCACCACCCACCAATAGAGCCATGCATCCAACCACCCATCCATGCACCCATCTCAGTTCCTTCATTCCCTCATCCACCGTTCATTCATCCTCCCCTCCCCACCCCACCACCATCAGCTCTGCAGCTGGTCCACGTGCTGGGTGTTCAACGTGTAGCTGAGCAGAACTCAGATCCTCCTTCAAGCCTGGTGAGCAGATGGACACTCAGTCTAAGAAAAGGAGGAAATACGGTGATGGAGGGCTCTCAGAGGGGCAGTGCGAGCTCCGAGGAGGAACTGCACAACAGTTCCTGAGAGGGTCAGAGAAGGCTTCCCGGGGAAGAAATGCCAAGCAGCTCTTGAAAGAGGAACAGGGCCTTGTGCAGCCCGAAGAAGGAAGCCTGGCTGATGAGATGGGCAGGGATGCGGGCTGGCCAGTGACCCAAGAGGACCTGCAACAGAAGCCAGTGGAGGACTGGCCTCCAGCCGAGATTTCACCGGAGTGGCTTAAAAATGGTGACTACTCAGAAGTCTGGTCCAGCCTTACCTGTCTGGCCCTCACTTAGCACAGCAAAACGTCTGAGACATCAGATATGGAAGACCTAGAGATTAGCTGAATTAGTTCTCTTATTCTAAGTCAGGAAAACCGAGGCCCAGAAAGGACAAAAGACATGCCAAGTCACAAAGAGAGTTGGGGGGACCTGAACCCAGGCCTCTGACTCCCATGCCTCTTTCCACTGGAGTGTCCCCCATACTCAACACCAGAGTTCCCTCAGTGCCTGGACAGTGCTAGGTCCAGAGAAGGACTTTCCCCACTGCCCCTGGGCTCCTGCCCTGTTCCCACAAATAATCAGATTGTAGAGCTCATTCATGCTCTCTCCATTGTCCCATTTCATTTTCACAACAATCCCGGAGGGACTGGAATTACTACTCCTTTTTATAGATGGGGGAAAGGAGGCTCAGAGAGGGGAAGTGGCTCGTCCAGAGTCCCACAGCTCAAATGCAGCTGAGCCAGCATGCCGATTGCCTGTCCTATACCTGATCCCAGACCCCAGGCGGCACTTCATCTTGAATGTTCTAGCCCCGTACTGACCCTGTGCCACTGAAGTCAGGGTCTGTGGACAGGGAGGTTCAGAAAGCACAGGAACCAAACTGGGGTAGGGGACTGAGAGGTGGGGGGCACCCTGGAAAGGTAACCTCTGAGACTGTTTGCACCTGTAACCTGCTCTGCCCCACCCAACAATGGAAAATGTGTGTCAGAGGAAGCTGCTGGCTGGGGACAGGGTAGGTGTGCGTGGGCAACAGCATGTGGAGGGGTGCCATGGAGGGCAGGATGTGCTGGGGTTGGGGGGCAAAGTCAGGTGCTGGAGCAGGGCTCAGGTTCTGCCCCCTGCCTTGTTCTCTCTGAGGCTCACTTTCTTTCTCATGCTCTCAGAACTGATGGTAAGACTTTCGCTTCCAGAGGATGGGTAGACTGTCCTATGAAAGTGTCCCCAAGCTCAATCTCCCAGATCTCTTCAGCAGTTGTCAACTCTCTGCTCAATAGTTCACTCAACAAGCATTTACTGAGCACCTGCTGTGTGCTCAGACTCAGGGGTGCAGGATGGCCCCTTCCCTACCTGGAGAAGTTACACAATCTGCTGGAGACAGAAACATGACGAGACAGGTACAATACCTGAGTGACAGAATCCCGCGGGGTGCCGGGAGGACAGCATGCCAAACGTAAGGGAGGTAACGACTGCTGTTCTGTGTACTTACTTCAAACCAGAGTAAAGGTCTAAGCCCTTTAAAGGCTTTTATACTTTTCCATCCTCAGTCCACCCTGTGAAATAGGAACTGCTAATGTTCCCATTTTACAGGTGAGGAAATTGAGGTAAGAACTTGCCCAAAGTCTCACAGTTAGAGTCGGCATTCAAAACCAGGCAGTCTGCTCTTACCTGCTCCACCAGAGAAAGGGAAGAGAAACCAGGTACAGGGGACAGAGGGCACCAAGGGGAAAGGCCCAGGGAGGAGACAGTGTGCTGGCGCTGAGAGTGGGGGGGAAGGTGCTGAGTGGTGTGGCTAGGGAGCAGCCAGGATTCAGGCAAGGAGGCCCTCAAAACATTGCCCTGGGCACTGGGGAGCTATGGAGAAGTTTGGATTAAGGGGGTGACATGGACTGGCTGTTCTAGAAAGTCACCCTCCTTTAGAGGGGTAATCAGTGGGGTCCTAAATGGATAAAAGTTCAGTGTGATTTGTCTCACTGAGGATTGGAATCAAGGTGTCTTCAGGGCCATATTGTCTGACCCTGGATAGAATCCTTTCCTGCTCTCCTGGCTGCTGGTGGTGGCTGCCAGTCCTTGGCATTCCTTGGTTTCCCCCTGCATCACTCCAGTCTCTGCCTCTGTCCTCACCTGGCCTTCTCCCTGGGCATTTCGCTCATCTTCTTATAAGGACCTGCCCTACTCCAGTGCCACTTCATCTTAACTAACTACATCTGCAAAAATCGTATTCCCTAATAAGGTCCCACTCTGAGGTACTGGGGAGGTTAGGACTCTAAGATATCTTTTTGGGGGACACATATCAATCCACGACAGATGTCATTACAATGCTTGTCATATGGATAAACCTCAAATCTGAAAAAATCCTATGCAGACCACATGTCCTAGTTTGAGATTCAGAGATAACAGCCTTGGCATATCCATCTCCAACACTAATACTTTGCCTTAGTGAGTTTGAGAAATATTTGACTTGTGCCTCCCTAAGGCCCTCAGGTCTTTCCTTACCAAGTTAGAGAAATAGAATAGAAGTCCCCAGAGAACAAAGTCAAGCTGCCCTCTGTCCTAGATTCCTGGGAAGCAGCTGCTCCCTGACCTGGGCAACTCCTTCCCCTCCTGCCTGGGCACCAACTTGGGGGAAAGCCAGTCGTGAGAGAAGGGAGAGGCTTCAGCTTTCTTCCTCCCTGCATTAAGCAGAACCCACTGTTCTCAGTCCTCTTCCTTGCTTCCCCATCCAACCGGCTCAGACTGCTCCATTCAGACAAATGTCCATGCTCTATCCCTGCCTCCTCGACTGGGTTCAGGCCGTTGCCTTTACCACTGGGACTATTGCCCCAGTTTTCAAACTGATTTCCCTGCTAGCAGCCAATCAGGTCATCCTTAACATGAATCTGATGACTTTTCTCACTGCCATAAAATCTATAATGGCTCCCTATTGCTCTCAGAATAAAGTCCAGATTCCTTAGCCTACCATTTCAGGTCTTGCACAAGCTGGTCCTAGGTAGCTACCCTGGCTTGTTTTCACTGTTTGCCTATGGGCAGTGGCCGTTCCAGATTTTCCATTTAAAAGACGGGGTGCATTTTGATTGGAAGGGGACACAGGAAAGGGGCATGAAGGTAGGGGGGCCTGTCTTGAAATTGTCTTTATAAGCAGGAGTGCCTGAGCATGGTTGTGCTTCCCTCTTTTCTGCATCTACTCCTTGGCACCCACTGTTCCCTCTTCATGGAATGTTCTCTCTATATCTCCATTTTTCAACATCTGACTCAAAGGGCATCTTTGCTCTGATCACATAACCAAAAGGACCTCTCCCTGTTCCAAACAGAGTGTTTTGGTTGAACTTCCTTACAAAGCTTAGTCCAGTCCACCTTGTGATGACCAGAGGCTGCTCTCACCCCTCCTTTAGAGCTAGGTTCTAACCCCCAGGCCTGTAGCTGAACAGCAGAAAAAGCAGGTGAGAAAGTGCCAGAATGGAGACCTGGCTGCCCATATACTTATACTCTGCCTGTGTCTTCCTGCATGACCTCAGGCAAGTCACTTTCCTCTGTGGGCCTCAGTTTCCTCTCTGTAGAGTGGGATGTGGGGAAAGACATCCTAGCAAGGTAAAAGTATGAGCTAAGTTTCCCCTCACCCCCTGGTCTGGACAGACCTTGGTCCTGTGAACAAGAGCTTTTGGGGTCCTTTATTTTTGTGTTAATTTGCATATATTTGCATATGTGCTATAAGAAGCACCAGCTACATTTCATTCATAGAAAGAACTGAGACTGTCATCTAATTGATGTGCAGGGATGCAAAAGACCCACTGGCTCATGGTTCCATCCAAATCTTAGCAGTCAGAGGTTTTTCGGAATTAACCCTCCACCCGTCTCCTTTCACAGATGAGTAACTGAGGCTCTGAGAGGGAAAGTGACAAGCCCAAGGTCACCTGGTGAGTAAGGAGCTTCCTCCCAAACTCCTCCCGGAGCCTGTCCCACTGTTGACCAGGGATTGCGCTACACCCCTCATTTCTGTTTGCATGCCGAGTGGATGAAGATGCAAGGGGAGGCTTAGTTTTCTTTTAGGCCCCCTCAGCACCCCAGAATAACAAAGCCCACTGGTTTGGCATCCTCTGCAACCACCACAGGAAACCAAATTGTAGCAGAAAGGCAGACTGGAGTGGAAAATCCTCTCAGAGATGTTAGATCGTTGCTTTCACCTGTTCTAAAAATAACCCAGTTTATTAGAGATTGTTAGATGACAAGATAACCCACAGTTATTCCACTGAGGCTGAGGGGAGGAGAGTGCCATTCTGTTTGAATGAAAGGGGAGTTGGGAGATGCTGCAGGGGGTTGGTGAGCTGGCTGGACCCCTTGAACTCAGTATTCAGCCAGTGTCGATAGAGGGCCAACTGTGGCCCAGTACTGTGAGGGCTGTAAGAGTCCTGCCCTAGCAAGGCGGAGGTGGAGGCAGTCTTCCAGAGAGCCTGTCTACAGAGGGGGAGAAAGAGAACAAAAGTCAACAAATAAAATAATTGCAAATGGGATAAACACTGTGAAGGAAACAGCAGTGCTGAGATAAGCAGTGCTTCTGCAACGAAGAGACAGGGGACATGTCAGCTGAGACCTGAAGAGGGAGAAGAAGCCAGCCCGGCACGCTGCACTGCGGGTAGGAAAAGTGGGGAAAAGTTTCCTGTCCCTCTGTGTTGTTTTGAAGGTTAAAGCAAACTAATCCTCATAAAGGGCTTAGCATCGTGCCTGGCACATAGTAGATATTCAGTTAAGGCTCACCATAAATACAGTGCTGAGGGTCTGAATTCGGGCAGTGGTAGGAGAAAGGAGGAGACCGGTGTAAGAAACACCAAGAAAGTCAGATCTGCAGGACTGACTGGATATGTGGGGGAGAGAAGAGAAGTCAAAGACGTCCTTCAATATTTATTAAATGCCCACCACATCTCTGAGCTAATCCATTCAGCTAGTGGTCCAGCTTCCTTCATCCACCAACTTTTTGTTGAGCACCTACAACGTGCAAGGCACCTTATTGGTGCTGAGGCTATAAAAGCAAAGCAGAGATGCTCCTTGGCCCTTGAAGCTCACTGTTCAGACTTCCTTAATGATGGAAGGACCAACCATCTACTCTCCTCAGATGGCCCGAGACCACCAGGATCTCTGGAGCTGCCCCCTGGCAGCTCCCTTGGTAATGAATGCGCAGACTTCTTAAACCTAGCATGCCCCCAGCCAGATTCCCATACCTGCCCCTCTCGCCTGCCGGTTTTCCCACTTCAGGAAATGGCACTATCACGCACCAGGACTCAGGCCAGAAGCCTGGGTTTCCCTTCTAGTGCCCTCTTCTGCTCTATCCTCAACCCATCTCCAGTCTAATCCATCTGCAGCTCCTGGGAAGTTTATTTCCAAAACCACTTTGAATCCATCTAGTTCTCCCTGCTTTCCCTTTCCCATCTTAGTCCAGGCCACCAGCCCTCACACCTGGATACACGTCCGCTGCCTGGCTGGGCCTCTTGCTGCTTGCCCCCTCTGATCATTACCCCCACAGTAGGCAAGAGCAAGCTCCTTAAGAGGGAAACCACACCCCGTGATTCCACTGCTGAAAACCTTGCTCCAGTAGCTTCCCCGACCTGGAATCAAATCCACAAGCCTAAGCAGGTCCTCAGAGCCAGCCCAGGTCTGGCTCTGCCCCCTTCTAAGCTCCGTCCCGGTTCCTGAACCACCAAGCTCCTTCCCACCTTCAGGCTTTTGTACATGCTGGTCTCCCTCCTGGAGATGCCCTTGCTGCTGTTCCTGACTACAGCAGCTTCCGGTGTGACCTTACTGTCTTCAGGCTCCCCCTTCCAATCCATACTTCAACCAGGGTGGTTTGAGAAAAGTCAAAATCTGATCTGTCCCTCTCCCGCTTACAAGCCCCTCGTCACTTCCAGGATGGTGACCCAATGTCTCAGCGTGGCTCCCGGGGCCTGGGTTCCAGCTCGGCCTCACCTCCCGCTGTGCCTGGCTGAATCTTCACTCACAGTCCCCGGGAGCACCCGACGCTGTTTCTCACCTCCATGCCCCTCTTCACGCCGTGCCCTCTGCCCAGACTGCTCTTCCTGTGGCTGGTTCCTCCATCCACACTCACCATTTAAGGCTCACTCTTCATCCAGTCTTCTTTGACCCCAAAACCAGCTGGGGTGGGGGCCCCTCAGGCCAGCCCTTCTCTACTCCATGCTGACTTCATCAGCACCCACCATAATAAGAACTGTTTTTCATATGATAATTTCTCTTTTAATGTATGGGATTATGGCCAACTCCTTAGTCTGGTGGTTCCTTAGTCACAATTATACATAGAACAGTCCCTCCAAGCGGGACCTCACCACAGGCACGTGGAAATACATCTCGCTGCCTAGTGGGACCACACAGCTGCCCCTCGCCTTGTGCAGCCCCAGCTGCAGGTCAGGACCTACTCCCACTTCATGCAAATGGTGACCTCAGCTGGACCAATGGTCCCTGATCCCATGATGCCTGTGGACAGAGAGACACAGTCAGCCATGGAGAATGGGTGCCAACCAGCTGCCCACTCAGCATCAGCTTCTAGTCAACCTTGGCTACCATAGTTTTCACTCAGGAACCAGACTCCTTGATGTGTTGGTCAAAATGCCATCCCTATAATATTGGTAACTTTTATGTGTTGAGACATTACATATGAGTGACTGTACTGAGTGCTTTACAGGTATTCAGTCATTTAATCCTCACAGCAATCTTGCAACGTGGGTAATTATTGCTTCCATTGTACAGATTTAGGAAGTTGAGGCACAGAGAGGTTAAGTGACTTGCCTACAGCCACACAGCCAGTAAGTGACAGAACGGGGATATGAACCCGAGCAGGCTGGCTCCAGAGCCACACTCTGGGCGGGTACACTCAGATGCTTCAGTCAGCCACGTGATGTACGTCTGCTGCTGTCGAGAACTAGGACTGAGTCTTGTTGCTACTTATCTTCAGCACTGGCACAGCAACCTGCACCCAGGGCGCGCTCCTCCAAGCCTCCCTTAACATTCCTGCTTTAGACAGGAGAGCCCAAGGGGAAAAAATGTTTTTCATTTTACAATATTTTGCAACCATCTATCCTACATGATCTCATTCAGCTTCACATCACTGCCAGGCACAGATTGTTAGACCCACCTGTCAAATGAGGAAAATGAGGCCCAGAGAGGCTAAGAAATTTGCTTGTTATCCAATTAAGAGTTGGTGGAGATGGTCCATAAACCCAGGTCTCCTGACTTCAAGCCCAGTGCTCATAATACGTATCCGAAAGGGGGCCTGTGAGATGTTGCTGAACCCAAACTCAATCCAAGGGGCATGGAGGCCCTTCATGTCAGGGCTCATTAATCACTCCCATCCCAGTGTGGAGGAGCCTTTGGGGACAGAGGCCTGCTTCCCTTCCTCTCTGCTCTTGGGGTCTAACACCTCTTCAGGGCAGGAAACTCTTCCTTGTCACAAAGCTCTGGCCCTCCCTCTCCCCTCTCCTCCTTGCCCTAGGCCACTCCCTGCCCTGTCTCCCTCAAGGGTCTGGGTAAAAGCATCCGCTTGTCAGTGTAAATCTGCAGGGTTCAGACCAGCAGCTGGAGATGGATGGGCAGGAAGCAGTAACAATGGATGAAAGACCCTCTGTGCCCAGGTGGGTGGGGGAGGGAGAGGCAGGAAACAGAAGCCTCCCTCCTGTGGAGGCCGGGAACCACCGGCTGGCTGGCAGGAGGCCTGGGATACCAGAACCTGCGGGGTTTATTTGGATTCCCTAAGGATCCAAGCTGGGAGCTCTTCACAAACATCAGACCAGCTCATCTCCATGGGGTGCCAGGTCCAGGATGTGTGTGACAAGAATGTTGCTTTCATGCATCACTGTCTGTCCCCAGGGCCTAGCACAGGCCTGGCTACAGACTAGGGGCTTTTTTGCTGAGTGAAGAAATAAATCTGGCACTATCAATGACATAAAAATTTATAGTTTTATATCAACTTTATTTTAAAAAATTAAAAGCACTCACAATGATCCTTTTTGCCCCTTAGAGTTTTTGCACATGCTGTTCCTTCTGCCTGACATGCACTTCCATCTGCTTTTTGCAAGGTTAGTGCCCTCTCGTCCCCCAATTGTAGGTCAAATAAAGCTCTTCAATGAGGTTTTGAGGATACACTTTGACACCCCCCCCACAGCTAAGGTAACCCCACTTTCTTTGCCCCTTTAGCCCACCCTTGTTGAATTCCTTGGTGGCTTTTATTATAATTAGAAATCTTCTCGCTCAATAAATATCCTTATTCCTTTATCCCCTCTCTTTCCCACCAGAATGTAAACTCGGAAAGGGAGCCTGCCTGTTCATTGTTGTATCTCCAGGGCCAGGCACTTCGAAGATGCTCCATAAATCGTTAACTAGATAAAGAGATGAACAACTGAGTCTCTGTAATAACGTCATTCACACCCTGTGCTCTGCAGTCTGCTTCCTTGAAGAGGACAAAAGGGAGACTTGCTTTTGCACTGAGGACTGTAAAGCCCCAACCCAGAGTGAGTGGCTTGTTCCCGGGTCAATAATTGTGACTATTGCAAATCATTTTAGGGATTTGCTTCCCCCACAACAATTTTTGAGGTTCATCAAAACCTGGGTGTGCACAGGCAGGGAGGTCATATGTGGGAATGCCACCGTCTGTCTAGCATGCTGCCATGCACACTGGGGTGGAGACGGATGGCTCTATCTCAAACCTATCCACTTCAAAGGTAGGAAATCCAAGGCCTGGAAATGCCAGGATCACACATATCAATCCAGAGCTTTACTAGCAGAGAACACAATAGTGCTGTAGATACATTGAGTCCAAAGATTTGTTCATTCATTTAACAAATATTTATTGAGCCCCTATGATATGTCTGGCACTGTGGTAACAACTGGGGATATAGCAATGACTAAAGACTCAGAGACTCAAAAGAATTAAGTAAAAGGCCTGGCCCTCCTAACACAGAGCTACTTCGGTGACCTTAAAAGCGAATCCCCTCTTTGGCAGATGGGGAAAGGCTGAGCATGGGGTGGGGGAAGAAGAACTCAAAGTGTTAGGAAGCAGAGAGAGGGAAAGTTGATGGTCTGGACACAGAGAATCTGAAATGGAGGAAAGTGTTGACTCTGACTAAGAAGCCAGCTTAGGCGGGGATAGTGACCCTGCTTATGTGCCTGCTGGTGCCAGCTGGGTTGGATTCGTGCCCAGAAATTCAGTGCCTTCAAGTGGAACAGCTTGTGCCATCTCAACAGTGTGGGACCCAGTTGCCAGGGAAGACCAAAGGCCACTCACTCACTCAGGAAACTCACATTGACCACCTGCGATATGCCAGACCCTGTGCTGGGCCCTGGAGTCGCCCAGGTGAAGGGGACACTGTCCCAACCCTAAGAGTCCTCAGTTCTGGCGGGGACACACACACACACACACACACAGACACAAAGACAGGCCGTTGCAGTCCCAAGGTCCTGGCAAGGAAGCCACTAAAGTGCCTTCCGACGCCCCTCCTCTGTCTACACCAGCGACCCCAGGGACCATTAAGGGCATCAGGGGCCAGGCAGACCTGAGTCTGGTCTCAGCCTCACCTCTAGGTCCACATGTGATCATAAGCAAGTGACTTAACGCCTCTGAACCTCCATTCCCTCATGTGTAAAGTGGGGACAATAATAGTACCTGCTTAAGTGGTGCTGAGAGCATTTGATGAAAGAAGCTACAAAGCTCTTGGCATATAGCTGCTTCAGAGATGGTAGGCCAAAGCCGGCTTCTTTTCTGGGTAGGAACTGTGTGCTTGCGCTCTCAGATGGCCTGTGGTTTACTGTCGTGTCGCTAT
Organism: Smutsia gigantea; assembly: GCA_032199065.1. Lineage (NCBI taxonomy): Eukaryota > Metazoa > Chordata > Mammalia > Pholidota > Manidae > Smutsia > Smutsia gigantea. The sequence goes on from JAVSCE010007059.1 coordinate 59,976, forward strand.
TACCAGCATTCACTCTCACAAGCTCTAGTCTTAGATGGAGTCAGTCGGGGGACAAACAGGTACTTGCCGCTGGGCTCTGTGACAGCGCCCGGCCTGGGGCAACAAATATGAATGAGACCCAGCCCCACCCCAGGCCTTGCTCCCCAACCAGGGAGGAGCAGTGTGGTAACATACTCAGAACAAAATGTGATCAGTGTTATTATAAAGTTCAAGGCACAGTTCTCTGAGGTGGCCTCATACTGGTCCTTTATCCCCCTCTCACTGCTGAGAAACTGAGGTTCGGAGAGGCAATTCACCTACCCAGGGTTCACATAAACTCTGTTTGTCTCCAGAACTCAATGCTTTGCCCTCACAAACTCCCTGGACATAGCAAATCCTGTTTCTCCAAAGTGCTGTACAAGTGTTGGCTCACTCAGCTGGTGACCACCTAGTGTATCCCTGAGGTGTGCCAAGCCTAGACCGGGGTGTACCGAGAGTGCAGCTGAACAGGACACAGCCCCTGCCCCCACCTCCAGCCAGGAAAGAGGGAGATTTGGGCCTGTGGGGGCTTTGTCCCTGTGTCTTCTTGATGACACTGATGGGGAACCTTTTGGCATCTGTCTAGCCTTCCCCCCACCAAAGCGCCCACAGAGCTGCTAGGAAATGCCAGGGAGGGAGGCTGTGACAGCTTCAGGCCCCCAGGGCCACCATATCCGCTCGGCTCAGCCGGCTCTGACTCACTGCCCACACCTGGTGCTGGCCTCAGGCAGCCACTGCTGGAAATAGACCCAGGGCAGAGAGCAGGAGCAGGGGAGGGCAGGGAGGTGGCACCTGCCTTTGAGGCTGCAATTCCCACCCCTCCCCACCAGGAAGCATAGACATGTCATCCAACAGAGCTCACCTGAAGTAGCCAAGGTTGGAAATTCTCCTGGGGGATGAAGACACCAGCCTATCTGGGAGGCTGGCCCAGGAGCAGCAAGGATTAAATAAAAATAATGACGCCTCACTTCCTATAATGCTCGGTCGTTGTTGAGCACTTGTGTGCCAGACACAGGCCTAAATAAGTGCTTTGCATGTCTTAATGATCTCACTGAACTCTCACAGCTACCCGGGAGGTTGTACTATGATTAAGCCCATTTTACAGATGAGGAACTTAAGACTCAGAGAAACAAAATAACTTCCCTAAGATCACTCAGCCCTTATATTAGGCAGTGTGATCTCACCTCAAACTCCCCACCCAATCCCAGCTCAAAAGGCTCATTCCGGGTCACATGGATGGGTTCAGTTCCCATCTGCCCGGCCTCCATCACCTTCCCTCTTCACCAGGGCAAAGCCTCCCTTCTTGTGGCTCTGGAAGCAGAAATCAAACCATATCCTCCTTTCCTTGCTACCCACTCAATGCTGCTCAGCTGTCAGCCCAAGTCTGATCATGTTGCCTCCCAATGTCTAAAACCTGCAGTGGCTCCCAATGCCAAGATAAAATGAACCTTTTGTAAACTGGGCCTTGCCCACTTCTCCAGCCTCCTGGCTCATCGGTCTTTGCTTGGGCAAGTCAGGACACCTGCCAGGGCTCGTTCTTTCTGTGGGCATGATAACACTTTTGCACAGTAGTGAGGGTGAAGAGGCTGATGCCTGTGAAGTACATAGCAGGCCACCTGGTGCATAGCTCGTGTTTAGTAGACCTTCCTGCCTGCTGCCAGCTCTGAGCCAGAGGCTGGGCAGACTTGGTGGTGCATGAAATAGTCTCTGCTTTCAGCCAGGCTGGGGTCAAGGGCTTTATGGTAGTTCAGCTCAAAATCTGTCAGTACTAGTGGAATTTATCATTTTGATAAATTCTGCAAGGCTTTAGGGCAGCAGTAGTTGGAGAACGAAAAAGGTAGGGGAAGAAGAAAAAAGCATAGGAACTGTGGGTGGGTATATAATGATACAACCATTGTGGAAAACAGTATGACAATTCTTTAAAAATTAAAAATAGAATTACCATATGGTCCAGCAATTCCACTTCTGGGTATATACCTAAAGGAATTGAAAACAGAGTCTCAAAGAGATACTTATACACCCATGTTTATAGCAGCAGTATTCACAATAGCTAACATGTGGAAGTAACCCAAGTGTCCATTGACAGATGAATGGTTAAGCAAAAGGTGGTATATCCATACAATGGAATAGTATTCAGTTTCATAAAGGAAGGAAACTCTAACACATGCTACATCATGGATGAACCTTGAGGACATTATGCTCAGTGAAATAAAAGCCAGACACGAAAAAAGACAAATGCTATATGTTTCCATTTAGTTAGATTCATAGAGACAGAAAGTAGAATGTTGGTGGACAGTGTCTGAAGGGAGGGGGAATGAATGAGAATGGGGAGTTCTTGTTTAATGGGTACAGAGTTTCAGTTTTACAAGATGAAAAGAGTTTGGAACTGGACGGTGGTGAGAGTAGCACATTATGAATGTATTTAATACCACTGAATTGTGCACTTAAAAATGGTTAAGATGGTAAATTTTATGTTTGCATATTTTACCACAATAAAAACAAATTGGAAAAAGGGAAAAGGAAACCAACTTTCCTTAATAGGCTGTTTTTTATCTTCACTGTAATCTAGAAGTGGGTATCTAGATGTACCCCCTCTATAGAAAGGAAAACTGAGGTCAGAGAGTGAAGATTTACCAGGGTATCAGGCACAGAGCTTGTTCTGGGACCAGCTTGATCAGGTTCCAAAACCCATGCTTTTTCCTTGCCTGGGCCCAGCACCCCTGAGCCCGGAGGAGACAGAGTGTTAGCTTAGTAGGGGAGGTCCGTGCATGCGCATCACGTCCGTACTTGAATGGAGGCTTAAGGCGGGACTGTTCCCCGAACTCGAGGCTCTTATGGATGCAGTGATGGAGGTGAATAGCTGGGGTGAGGTCAGCTGTGCCAAGCAGAGGAGAAGCCCGGACTTGGTCCTTCCTCAGCTTTCCCCCCACCACTTCCCAGTTGGGAAAACTGAGGACGTGTTCCTTAGCTAGGCCTCCATGATGCAGTGGGCTTGTGGATGGCTGGAGGAGGGCTGAGGGAAGAAAGGAGGTGACTCGGGTTGGGCAGCTGCCACCTCTCTGCACCTGCCCCTCTTCCATGCTTAGCCTGTCACCTGACTTACAGGTGGGAATGACTCAGGCCTGGGGCCCTGCTCTGGTGGCCCTGGTCTCTGGGCCACAACAGAGCTCTGGGCCTCTCAGCTGTGATGTCAGTGGGCCCTTCCTTCCTCCCACATCTGCTTGAAAAGGTCACTTATTTTAAACTCTTTCTCACCTCACCCTGTCCCTCCCCTCCAAAAGAGGGTGAGTTTTTGTAATCTGTGTCAACAGCTCAGTTCAATATCCAAACAGCTTTCTCTTCTGATGCCGGGCACCAGCACCTCCACTGCAGGGGAACTCCAGCCCCAGCAGACTCTCCCAGGTAGCTGCTTTGAATTTAATAAATAAATCCTGAGTATCTGCTGCATGCCAAGCATTGTCCTAGGCCCCCAGGGGTAGATCCTGCCTACCCGGAGCTCACATTTTAATAAAGGCAAATAGACAACAAATAAACAAGTCAATGAATATAGTAACAAGATCATTTCTAATAATGCCCAGTGCCCTAAAGAAAACCAAACAGGGCAAGAAGATAGTGACTAAGTGGTTACTTTATATTGAGTAGTCAAGGACAGATTCTCTGAGGAGGTGACAAAGATTTTGGAGACAGCATCCTCCTGAGGAGAGGGAACAGCAAGTTTAAAGGCCTTGAGATGGGAATTGAACGGTATGTTAGAGCAGGAGTTCTCACAGTGGGGTCCCCCAACCACCAGCAGCCCCTGGAAACTCTTTAGAAATGTAAATTCTCAGGACTCACCCTAGACCTACTAGACATTTCTAGGGGTGGAGCCCAGCCAGCTTAACAAGTCCTCCAGCTGATTCTGAGCACTTTTGGTTGTGAGGGTCGCTCTGTTAGAGAGCCCAGGCAGAAGCCCTATGACGAGTGCGGAGACAGAGAGAGGGATAGCCAGTGACCCTTAGCCTCACTCCAGCCCACCCCATTCACTGCCCCACTTCCTCCTGGCCTCACCATCCTGGCCTCTTGGAGGCAAAGCTGAAAGCCCTTCTAGGGTTCCTTATTGCCCTCTGGGGGAAATCAAAACATGTGAGCTGGGTTCATGAGGCCCCTAAGAGCTGCTCCCACCACCTCTCCAGCCTCATCCCTCACCCTCTTCTTTCTCAAATTTTACACTCCTGAATAAAGCTGTTCCTTCACTCCTCCAGTCACACTGTTCCTTTGTCTAGGATATTCTTTCTCCATTTTTCATCTGGCTAATTTTCATCCATCCTTCAAAACATAGCTCAGGACTCACCGCCTTCAGGAAGTCCTCCCTGATTGCCTGATCAGGGCGAGAGACCCTCCTCTCAGTTTCTATACCAGCCAGCCCCCATGCTTTCCCATCATTGTGCTTATCACATAGGTTCAACATTATCTGAGGGCAGAAGAGTTTTTTACTTTTATTCCTATTTTTACTGAGGTATAATTGACATATAACATTGTATTAGTTTAAGATGTACAACATAATGATTCCATATATGTATATATTGCAAAATGATTACCACAATAGGTTTAGTTAAAACACCTCACATAGTTATGAATTTTTTTTCCCTTGGAATAAGAATTCTTTTTTTATTAAGGTATCATTGATACACAATCTTATGAAGGTTTCACATGAGTAACATTGTGGTTACAACATTCACCCATATTATCAAGACCCCATTGCAGTCACTGTCCATCAGCGTAGTAAGATGCTATAGAGTCTTGTCTTCTCTGTGTTGAACTGCCTTCCCTGTGAACCCCTATGTTATGTGTGTTAATTATAAAGCCCCTTAATCCCCTTATCACCCCCTTCCCATCCACCCTCCATAAACCACCACTTTCCCTTTGGTAACCGCTAGTCCCTTCTTGGAGTCTGTGAGTCTGCTGCTGTTTTGTTCCTTCAGTTTTGCTTTGTTATACTCCACATATGAGGGAAATCATTTGATCTTTGTCTCTCTCCGCCTGGCTTATTTCACTGAGCATAATACCCTCTAGCTCCATCCATGTTGCTGCAAATGATAGGATTTGTTTTCTTCTTATGGCTGAATAGTATTCCACTGTGTATATGTACCACATCTTCTTTATCAGTTCATCTACTGATGGGCACTTAAGTTGTTTCCATTTCTTGGCTATTGTAAATAGTGCTGCGATAAACATAGGGGTGCATATGTATTTTTCAAACTGGGCTCCTGCATTCTTAGGGTAAATTCCTAGGAGTGGAATTCCTGGGTCAAATTGTATTTCTATTTTGAGTTTTTTGAGGAACCTCCATACTGCTTTCCACAATGGTTGAACTAATTTACATTCCCACCAGCATTGTAGGAGGGTTCCCCTTTCTCCACATCCTTGCCAATATTTGTTGTTATTTGTCTTTTGGATGTTGGCCATCCTAACTGGTGTGAGGTGATATCTCACTGTGGTTTTAATTTACATTTCCCTGATAATTAGTGATGTGGAGCATCTTTTCATGTACCTGTTGGCCATCTGAATTTCTTCTCTTTGGAGAAGTGTCTGTTCATATCCTCTGCCCATTTTTTAAAATAATTTATTTTGGTATCATTAATCTACAATTACATGTGAAATATTTTGGTTATTAAACTACCCCCTTCATCAGGTCCCCCCCACCAACCCCATTACAGTCACTGTCCATCAGCGTAGTGAGATGCTATAGAATCACTACTTGTCTTCTCTGAGTTGTACAGCCCTCCCCATTCCCCCCAACACTACATCTGCTAATCGTAATGTCCCTTTTTCCCTCTTATCCCTCCCTTCCCACCCATCCTCCCCAGTCCCTTTCCCTTTGGTAACTATTAGTCCGTTCTTGGGTTCTGTGAGTCTGCTATTACTTTGTTCCTTCAGTTTTTTTCTTTGTTCTTATACTCCACATATGAGTGAAATCATTTGATACTTGTCTTTTTCAGCTTGGCTTATTTCACTGAGCATAATACCCTCTAGCTCCATCCATGTTGTTGCAAATGGTAGGATTTGTTTTCTTCTTATGGCTGAATAATATTCCATTGTGTATATGTACCACATCTTCTTTATCCATTCATCTACTGATGGACACTTAGGTTGCTTCCATTTCTTGGCTATTGTAAATAGTGCTGCGATAAACACAGGGGTGCATCTGTCTTTTTCAAACTGGGCTGCTGCATTCTTAGGGTAAATTCCTAGGAGTGGAATTCCTGGGTCAAATGGTATTCCTATTTTGAGTTTTTTGAGGAACCTCCATACTGCTTTCCACAATGGTTGAACTAATTTGCATTCCCACCAGCAGTGTAGGAGGGTTCCCTTTTCTCCACATCCTTGCCAACATTTGTTGTTATTTGTGTTTTGGATGTTGGCCATCCTCACTGGTGTGAGGTGATGTCTCATTGTGGTTTTAATCTGCATTTCTCTGATGATTAGCAATGTGGAGCATCTTTTCATGTGCCTGTTGGCCATCTGAATTTCTTCTTTAGAGAAATGTCTATTCATGTCCTCTGCCCATTTCTTAATTGGATTATTTGCTTTTTGGGTGTTGAGGCATATGAGTTCTTTATATATTTTGGATGTTAACCCCTTATCAGATATGTCGTTTACAAATGTATTCTCCCGTACTATAGGATGTCTTTTTGTTCTATTGATGGTGTCCTTTGCTGTGCTGTCCATTTTAGTTTGATGTAGTCCCATTTGTTCATTTTTGCTTTTGTTTCCCTTGCCCAAAGAGATGTGTTCAGGAAAAAGTTGCTCATGTTTATATTAAAGAGATTTTTGCCTATGTTTTCTTCTAAGAGTATTATGGTTACATGACTTACATTCAGGTCTTTGATCCATTTTAAGTTTACTTTTGTGTATGGAATTAGACAATAATCCAGTTTGATTCTCTTACATGTAGCTGTCCAGTTTTGCCAAAACCAGTTGTTGAAGAGGCTGTCATTTCACCATTGTATATTCATGGCTCCTTTATCATATATTAATTGACCATATATGCTTGGGTTTATATCTGGGCTCTCTATTCTATTCCATTAATCTATGGGTCTGTTCTTGTGCCAGTACCAAATTGTCTTGATTACTGTGGATTTGTAGTAGAGCTTGAAGTTGGGGAGCATAATCCCCCCAGCTTTATTCTTCCTTCTCAGGATTGCTTTGGCTATTTGGGGTCTTTTGTGGTTCCATATGAATTTTAGAACTATTTGTTCTAGTTTGTTGAAGAATGTTGTTGGTATTTTGAATAAGAACTTTTAAGATCTACTCTCTTAGTAACTTTCAAACATACAATACAGTATTATAACTATAGTCACCATGCTGTACATTGCATCCTTACAACTAATTTATCATATAACTGGAAGTTTTTACCTTTTGACCATCTTCAGCCAATTTCTCCTCCAGCCCACTTTTTTTTTAAGTTAATTTTTTTCTATTAATCACATGGGGAATACATGAATATGTATTTATAAAATTTTCAAACATACAGATACAGTAAAAGACCTCACTGGGGCTAGTTTGATGTCCATTCATACATTTTTCAGTGCATTGTACACATAGATGTACAGAACTTTCAGGTTCATTTTTTGTTTATTTTTTTCCACATGCAGATGGGATCACATGGGTCAGTATTGTTCCACAATTTGCTTTCTTTACATAACAGTGTCTTGGAGGTTATCTAAGTCAGAACAGAAAAAAAACTTACTATTTTTAAGTACTATATAATATGCCAAAGTATGAATGCACTGTCATTTTTTAGTCATTCCCCAAATGTATTAATCATATTTTTATTTTCTGAGGCTTTGACATCCTGGGATCTTTCTAATCCTGGAGAAACTGCCCTTCCAGGGTGAGCTTATTCCTAGAGATAGGAAACAACTTGCCTAGAACATGCCATCATATACAAACCAACCAATTCAAAGCCCATATATACTGGGAACCACCTCCTCTATCTTAACTTTAACACACACCCTCCTCTATCTAACTAATATTCCCATTGCCCCAAATCCCTCCAGGTACTGGACAACTAGAGCCTATGCCTACAGGCCAGAGCCCACCAACATTATTCAAACTATCCAACTCTAAATTAGCTCAAATTTGCCCACCCTCTCTAGCCCATTCCTTCCCAAAGGAACCACCACAAAAGTCATGCACTCCCCTAGCTCCTTCTGTCTCCTGGCAGACCCTGGTGCTTCCTTCTGTGGTGTGGTGTGCCCCATCCTCTTTAGAACTGTAAGTAATACAATTTCTTTCAATGGTATTGGCCTCACTATGTCATCATTCACCTCTGTAAATTAATTCCCAGGTCCAATCAGAACATCAAATGATGGACATTAAGAGGTTTTCCATTTTTCACTGTGCCAGGACAAGCTGTAATGGTCATCTTTCTTTACAGATGCCTCTTTGTGCATACGTGTATTTCTCCAGGAGGGGGAACTGCCAGGTGATAATTTCCCAATTACTCTTTGATCTCGATGGGCAATACCCCTCCCAAGCCCCTTCTGTTCCCCTTGCCTTGTCAGTTCCACAGCTACTGAATCACAGAATGAACGAAACTTATCCACAGGGTGGCCCCTGGAAAGGTTTGGTTAGCACCAAAGAAACTCCATGATGTGAACATCTTCTCCATCATCAGTCCATCCTGTCCCCTGAATTTCCCTCCATTGGAGACTTAGCATCACCTAGTCAAAGGAAATTTCCCCTGGAAAGTGGAACCTATCAACCAGAAAGTCAGAGGGAGCTCTGTTAGAATCGTGCCACATGGAAGGAACATGGGAGTTGGTTAACACCTGGAGATTCGGGGAGCATAATGCACCCAGAGAGGGCATGGAAGCTCCACACCCCTTCCTGCATACCCTGCCCTACACATCTCTTCCATCTGACTTCTCCTTTTATAATAAGCTGGAAATCTATTGACAACATTGACCACACTCACTGAAAAGCAATGGGCTTCCTGAAGTTTCACTGCTGGGACTCCTGAGGGCGAGGCTGGCAGTGGGGTGCCCCTCCACAGGCTGCCCAGGGCTGCACCTGTTCAGACAGGCTTGCCCAGCAAGCTCTGGGGCCACTGGCCTGTCTAGGCTTTGCATGGCTTTAAAAATATTTAAATATCCCCCCATCTTCCATCTAACTCAAAAGACTTCATTAAAATATCTTTTTTTTTTTAAAGAAAGCGGAAGGAAGGAAGGAGGGAAGGAAGGAAGGAAGGAAGGAAGGAAGGAAGGCAGGAAGGAAGGAAGGAAGGAAGGAAGGAAGGAAGGAAGGAAGGAAGGAAGGAAGGAAAGGAAGGGAGGGAGGGAGGGAAGGAAATGGTTTTAGAGTCAGAAGACCTGGACAACTCACTTCACCAACCTGAGCCTTGGTTTTCTCACCTCCTAGAGCAGCTGCCAGGATATATGTAATACATATAATAATATAATAATTATGTAAAGCCCCTAACACAGAGATGTGCTAAAACCAAAACTAAAACCAAAACAAAGCATGCTGCATTTTCTCCCTTCGCCCACCCAGACTGGCCCTCCCTGTTCCAGCAGGGAGGCACCTGGGCTTCTCTGCTCTCCGGCTGGCGCTTGGGTTTGGCCACAGGAAGCACTGGCTGAAGGCTGGTGTCTGAAGGAAGGGAGAGGGGCCAGGTGTTTTTCGCCCTGGTTCCCTCCTCCCTGCAGCCAGTTTGCCGGCACTGAGTTCTTCTACCTAAGACTGCAGTTCCTTTCCTGCAGTTCAGCTGTCACCCTCCTTCCTCAACCCCTCAGGCCAGTGGTGGCCAGGGCTTCAGCTCTTACTGGTCCCAGGTCTCCCTCCATCCCTCAACCCTGCCAATCCCTTTAAAGATTAGGCCTTTCAGTAAACTCACCCTCCAGTTGCCCCTTCCAGGGTGTCCAGCTTGACTGATGCAAGGAACCAGTTTCCCTATTTTGATCAAGTTGCTCTGTTTGTCCTTCATCCCAGTTGCTGAAACACAGCCCCTATATCCCAAAGGATAGACCAGTCTTGGAGAAGTCTCCAGAGGTGTGGAGTGAGGCCCCAGTTGGGAGAAGAGGCCTGGGAGAGGTGTCTTTAAAGAGTTGCCTTCCCAGCTGATCCCCACAGATAGCAGCTCTCAGCGAGGACTTTGATGCCCCAATCTTCCTCCAAAATTTTCCAAGATCAGGGTCTTGTCCACCCAAACCCCTTCTACCAGCCCAGGTGTCCAGGCTCTGGGACCCTGACTCACACTAATAAACCCATCCAGGACCAACCAATATACCCGAAACCAGTATATTTGTTGATCCTGAGAGAGACACAGGCTGAGCAGCAGGAATCCTAGGGTCAGCTGGTCAGAAGGTTCTCTTTCAAGAATTAGTAATAATAATAATGACAGTGACCAGATACCGAGCACCTACCATGTGTCTAGGCACTATACTAGAACTTTCATCCATTCATATGGCAAATATTTATTGAAAGTCTACTATATGATGGCTGCCCTCTTAGAGCTCTAGGAGGTGGGCCTCTACAGCCCTAGTTAGTCCGTGAATGAGGATACTGAGGACCAGAAACTTGTCCAGGCACTCAGCTGGTAAGGGGCTGAGGCAGGATTTGAACCCAGACTTCCCAACAGGAACCATATCTTAGAAAACTACAGGAGGACCAGGAGGCAACCTGGGAGGAGCCAAACCCAGACTCCAGGGAGAGAGGACCCCAGAGGAGGATGCCTTGGGCTGGGGGGGACGGGGTGTGAGGCTCCCCTCTGTATTCCAGACACCTGCCATGACTAAAATATAGGGTCAGGGGCCAAGGGTGACACAGCCGGGGAAGGATGCTCTGTGAAACAACGCTCCTAGTTATTACTTGTTTGTAATTTCCTTCTTGACGTAAAATTTATGAGTCACGGTCTCAGAACTTGCCTGGGTTTCACAATCCACACAGATGACTGCAGACATGATCGTGTCTCCTGCAGCATTTTCAACAGTCATTTTCCCCCCTTCCTCCCCCTGTTTGGGACATCAGGGATTTATTTGGGAAGGTTGGTGGGAGCAAGGCAGGGAAAGGTAAGCACAAGTCTGCATGTGCCACTCAAGGGACAGTTGTTCCAAGGGTCTGGAATGGCTAAAGAGCTGGTCAGAGCTCCCTTTCCCCAAACACCAGCAGACATCATTTCATTGAGCACCTACTATGGGCAGAACGTGGATTAGGCAAGGCTGGGCAATGGTTAAAACCATAGATCCTGGATCAACTGGATTCAAGCCAGCTCTACCACTTTCTGGCTCTGTGACTTCAGGCAAGTCAGTTCACCTCTCTGAGCCTCAGTTTCCTTATTTGTAAAATGGTGGAAATAACAGTGCCTACCTGACAGGGTTACTGTGAGGATTAAGTGAAGCAACACATCTAAATGCTTAGAAGAGGACACAGTGCATTGTGAGTGTGCAAAAAAGGTTAACAGTTATCACCACCATCAGATGCAATGAGGGAAACAAACACGTATATGTACATCACATTTGTATACTTATAATAATAATTTAGCCATAATACAGGTGTATACTCAGTGTGATCAGTTTTATCCTTTGCCTGTGGCTCTTCAGCATTTACACAGCACCCTCACTTAGCATTAATTCTCTAGGTCTCCACTCTTCAAGATCTTAGTTCAAATATTGCCTCTTTAGAGGACCCTGTCCAACTGCCCAATATAATCAGAAATGTCTCTGTCTCCACCTCATCACCCTTATTTCTTTGTAGAACTTAACATTCTTTGATATTTTCCCATTGACTTATTTGTTTATGATCAGCCTTTCCTATAAAAATGTAAGTTTCCATGACAGCAAGAGCCTGACATCCTGGCTGCTCCTTGATTCCCAAAGCCAAGTACGATGCCTGACACACAGTAGGTGCTTTAAAAATAGTTGTTCACAGACAACTAATAAACTGTATCTTCCCAGTAGCCCTCTTTACAGAGGAAAGTAATGGAGGCTCAGCGAGGCCAGATGATTGTATGGTTAGCTGCAAGCTTGCCTGTCTCAGTCCTTGAGTTGGCTCCACCACTTTGCCTCTGAGCTGTGCCCCAGAGAGTAGCAGGATGAGGTGGTGACTGTCAGATGTGGCAATCAGAACTGCCTGCCCCTCACCCAACTCCTGGTACCCCATGGTGTGGAAATAGCCTCTGGCTTTTGCAGGAGGCTTGGTTCCCAATTTTATCACTGATTCGTCAGGTAACCATGAATGAGCTGCTTCTCTTCACCTGGTCTCACTCTATCTTGAAAACGAAAGGGATAGAATAGATCGAAGGGTTTAAAAATATATATGTATAATTCACATAACTTAAAAGATCAAAGGTTTTTTAACTTCCTTTTGTTGCAGAATCCTTTTTTCCAAAATTAAATTTTATATGAAGACACAATATGTAAACAGGATAAGAGTGGGGCTGTTTGGAGTGGAGGGGCGGCTCGAGAACCTGGCCTGCTTAGTGCGCCCCTTGCTTCCGCCATGCTCCCACCTTCCCAGCCTCAGTGGTCCCTAAGGCACTTCCACAGAATCCCATGGCTTAAAAGAACCCAGTGTGAAAACCACTGGACAAGAGTTACTCTTTAGGGTCCCTCCCAAGGAGCAGGAGCCCTGGGGAGCAGTGAGGGGCCCCTTTTCTCCCAACTTGCAGATGAGAGTTGTTCCTTGAGCCCCAGTCCAGCTGCCTTCTGAGGGTCATGAGAAAGAAGGCAAGGGCAGGCTCAGGGCGCAGGAAATGGAGCCGGCCAGCTGGGAGGCAGTGACAGGCGCTGGTACTGTGGCCTCCTGGATGGGCCGGTGACATCAGAGCCCCAGGAAGCAGCTGCCTGAGAGGCTCTAGCTGTCCCTTGGTCCTCCTCTGGGAAAATCAGCCACCAGCTGTTGTAAGTCCTCTTCTCACTTGCTGTTCTAGATTGTCCCCTCCTGAACCATCATCTTCAGCAGCAGCAGCCACTTCCTCTCATTAACAACCTACTATGTGCCAGAACTGTATTGCCCTTATAACCCAGCTCATAACTGCATGTATTCCCTTACATCATTTAATTCAATCATCACACCAATGTTATGAAATGGGGGCCAGTACCACACCCATTTTATAGGCAATGAAACTGAGGCTCAAAGCAGTCAGGCAGATCACACAAGTTCACCCTGCTGGTAAGCACCAGAGCCAGGACTTCAACCTGGTTCTGTCTGACTCCATCTACACTCTTGTCATGAATTACCACATTATCAGATTCAAAGCAAAACAACACCAGGTGGCGATTTCTTCATACGTGGCAAGGTGATATCGTCCATTTCAGACCTGGTTTCTTTCTTAGTGGTTATTCCTGGCCTATTATCCAGGCCATGTCTTAGGATGCCTGGAAAGGCCTTAGCACACTGCCTGGCCCTCTACAGATGTTAGCTATTACTATGACCCTCTCCATTTTACAAAGAAGCAAACTGAGGCCCAGAGGAGCAGAGTCATTAAGCAAGACCATAGAACAGGTAGATGCCAAAGCCAGGTTTGTGAGGTTCCCCAATCTTGAAGCTGTTTCCCTCGAAGCCTGAATTTCTTAGGATTATCTCCCTGCTCGAGTCCTGCACTAGTTTCCTAGGGCAGCTGTCACAAACTACCACTAGGATGGTGGCTTAAAACCACAGAAATGTATTCTCTCACAGTCCTGGAGGCCAGCAGTCCAAATTCAAGGTGTCAGCTCCACAACTCTGTACTAGCTGCTGGCGGCTGCAGGCGATCCTCAGAGTTCTTGTCTTTGGATCTAATGACTCCAGCCTCTGCCTCTGTCTTTACCGGCCTTCATCTCCCTGTGTCTCAAATATCACCTTCCTTCCTTTTATAAGGACACCAGTCCTTGGATCTAGGGTCCACCCTAAATACAGATTGATCTCATTTTTGAGATTCTTGATTACATCTGTAAATACCCTCTTTCCAAATAAGGTCATATTCACAGGTACTGGGGTTAGAATTTGAACATATGTTTTCAGAGGACATAATTTAACCCACTACCTCACCACCCTGGCTCAGCAAATCTTCATTTAGCATGAACAACATGCCAGCCAGGGACACGGCAGGAATATTGCCTCAATGTCCACAGTCCAGTGGGAGAGGCAGGCAGCAGAGGTAACGGCAGGATGGTTTTGAACTAAGCATGGAAACAAAGACTGGGATGGGGTAAAAGTGGGACCATGGTATGTGTCCTAGCAATCAATAGCTGTTTATTAAGCACTTACTATATGCATGATATTTGAGGGCAAATATATATATATACATTTAAAAAATGCAACAGAGTAAAAATATGAGCCTGAATTTTAGCTTTGGAGACAGAAAGACCTCAAATACAGGCTTTAACCTGACTGTGTCTCAGTTTTCCCTTTTATAAAACGGGAATACTAACAGCATTTGCCTCACAGAGTTATTATTAAGTTTAAGTGAAATCATGCAAGCATTCAGTCAGCAAATATTTATTGAACATTTTCTATGTGCTGGGCACAGAATGTACAGTAAGGGGCTAGCCAAACGCCTCACACCAAAAAGCACATAATAAATGTCAGTCCTTAGCAGATGTAATGTTGGGGGGGCACGGGGAGGGCTGTACAACCCAGAGAGGACAAGTAGTGACTCTATGGCATCTCACTACGCTGATGGACAGTGACTGTAATGGGGTTGGTGGGGGGGAACCTGATGAAGGGGGTAGTGTAATCACCATAATATTACTCATTTAATTGTAGATTAATGATTTCAAAATAAACTTATAAAAAAAAGAATAAATCAGTGGAAGATAAAAATAAAATAAAATAAATGTCAGTCCTTATCCTCTTTCTCCTAATTCACAAGTTAGGTAAAAGTTCAGGACAGGAATACAAGGCAGGACGGGCTAAAGGCAAAAACAGAGTACGAGATCTGTTTTGGAAATAGTGAGGACATGACCAGAGAGCTCTGCAAGTGCGTCCTGGTGAAAAGGGGCTTTGAATCAGGCCCTGGAGGACAGATAAGAAGGAGCAGAGGGAAGACTCCACGGAGCAATGGCAGGGTGACTGTAAGATTGGAGGGAGGAAATTAGTTAGTGAGAAAATTAAGTTTGGCCCAGATGGTGACCCTTTCTGAAGGATTCTGGGCTTTTGTGATGGGGGACAGAGTGGCAACTGAAGCATCATTTAGAATAAGATAAGAATGTACTTATGGTGGGGGGAGGGAGAAGTAGGTCAAGGAGATTAAGAGGCACAAACTTCCAGTTATAAAATAAATAAGTCATGGGGATATAAAGTATAGCATAGGGAACATAGTCAATAATATTGTAATTAATTTGTCTGATGACAGATGGTAACTAGACTTACCGTGGTGAGCATTTCATAGTGTATATAAATGTCAAATCACTATGTCATACACCTGAAGCTACTATAATATTGTCTGTCAACTATACTTGAACTTCTAAAAAAAAGAATGTACTTAATCATATCACAAGTGTTTGTATTTATTTAAATTTTGCTCCAACTTTGGTATCACTTTTTATGCAGGACAGTTCCCATAGGAAATAATTTCCCCCATTTCTACTATATTTAACTTGTCTTCTTTTCCTGTTCAACTAGGTTCCTTGAAGGCAGGGGCTGTCCCTTAGCACCACTGCATCCCTGGAGCCTTGCCCAGTGCTTGGCATATAGTAAATACTCCATGATCCTTTCATTGCATGAATTACTTATATATTTCTATCTTACATAAGAGCATGACACTTTGAATGGCATGCTAAACTTCATTTCCTGGCCTGAGGCAAGTACAATATTAATATGCACAATATACCCAAGCCAGGCAGGATTATTTAGGTGGAGACTGGAATGACCAGCCTGGAATCTAGTAGGACAGAGCCATATGGAGGCCTTGCTAAACTTAGGAACTCACAGGCTGTGTTATAGACCCATTAGGCTGTGCTGCTTTAAACTGAGGTCAGCCAACCAAAGGTGGATGCAAAAGACTTTCTTTAAACAAGCCAGTAGCCTGAGACTCGAAATAGAACAGAAAGGGAATTCAACGGACTCACCCTTGCTTCTGGGTGGAGCCCTTGAGACCTGAGCTTGCTGGCTAGGCTGACTCTGTTGAGATAAGAAACGGCAGCTTCTTTAAGGTTTATTTTGTTTTTGGAGCCACCAGATCCAGTGGGCGGATCATGCCTTGAAATAGAAGCATCTTGAAAGGCCTGTGAATCATTTCTTAGCTCCAGCCTGCAAGGTTTCATATCCTGTTCTCGGAGTTACCTTGGGTGCTGTGTGCGTGAGTGTGTGTATTGTTTTCAGGGTTGTTTGCTTAGGATCTGGTTTTGAAACTTTTACTTTCTTTTAATAGCTTCTTTTTTTAAGCTGAGTGGATTTTTTGAATGGTTTTTGCGAGAAAGTTCAAACCCTGGAATGACTAAGTCTCTGGAAGAATTTGGACTTTGTGAGGGGAATTTGTTTGTATTTGGTATGAATCACCCAGTCACTGATTTCTGCAGTGAGAGATCTGGGAAAGCCTTTTGGTCGACCCCCTCATTGCACACATGGGGAAACTGAGACCCGGGGAGGGAAAGTGTTTCAGTGAGGCCACACACCTTGTCAATGGAAATAATGGAAACGAATGGAGGTCTGACTCTTGGAAACAGCTTCAGGTTTGCAAAAAGCTCTTGAGCACCCAGTCCATTTGTAGGGGGCGTATCTTCAAGATCAGTAAAGATTCAAAAAGAAGATTCTGAAGAGCTGGCATTCACAGAGTATAGGTTGAGAAGGGAAGAGGAAGGGAATGTCTGAAGGCATTCTGCATGCTACCTCCCTTATGTCTGCCAGATCCTATCAGACCAACGGTCCTCAGCTAGAGTTGATTTTGCCCCCAGGGAACATCGGGCCAGGCCTGGAGACATTTTTATCTGTCACAGCTTGGGGGAGGGGGTTGTTACTGGCATCTCACGGGTAGAGGCTAGGGATGCTGCCAAACAACTAACTGACAATGCTCAAAACGGCTCCCAACAAAGAACGATCCGACCCCAAGTGTCAATAGTGCCAAGGTTGAGAAGCCCTGCTATCTGGAGGTCATGCTGATTGACATCCCCATTTAACAGCTGAGAAAGCTGAGGCTCAGAAAGTAAAGCCACTCACTAGACATGTGATGTTGGGCCAATTTAACCTCCCTATGTCTCAGTTTCCTCATCTATAAAATGGAGGTGACAGTGCCAATGTCAATGGTGGTTGTGACAATTAAATAAGTTAAGATTTGTAAAGCACCTAGAACAGTGCCTGACATGCACTAAGTAATATATGAGTGTTTGCTTAAAAAATAATAGTAATTAAAAAAAATAAACAAACTTGCTCAGGATATATAGAAAATAAGTCTGTATCAAGATGGTGAGATGGTCTCTGGCATTTATAGGCTCTGCAGGCTGAGGAGGGTGAATTTTCATAAAAGTCTAAGGCCATTGAAGGGCCCATGGGCTGGAAGGTGACAGTCATTCTGGAAGTGCAGGGCCTTGTAAGCAGGTGAGGCATGTGGCTGTCCATGTGGTACCTTACATCCCGCTGGCCAGGAGGTTTTCTTTCCCAAACACTGCTACCTTAAATGAAACTTCATCTTTTTATGTTAAAGTGATACGCACTGTTAAACATGAATATCTTTGGCAAGTCTGACACAGTAAGCCACTATCAGTCATCAGTAATTGCTTAGGATAAATTAGTTTATCAGTTCCCTCCCAGCAAGTCAACCTACCGTTCCCCCTCAGCAATCCCAAACTATCAGTCTGGTCCACACCAGCCTGCACCACCTAAAACTGGCTTCCAGCCTGGACCAACCCTGTGCCCTGCCCTACCTGGCTCCCCTCCTCAGGAATGGACTTCTTCCTCTGCCCTTCAGCTCTGATGGCCCTTCCACCACACCCCTCCCCGCCTGCAGCCTTGTCCCCAACTTCCTTGCTGACCCTCTAATCCTGTCTTTGATTAGGGATCAGATTCTCCACTGCCTGCTGGCCCCTGGCAATTCTGAGTGATTAGCATGTCAGCCCCCAAGGCCTAACTGCTCAGTCCCGCTCTCTCAGCCAGCACTGGGCTCTGGGAAGGAAACCAGGCAGAGGGGTGTTATGAGAGCAGAGGGAGGAAAAGGCAAAGCAAGAGTCACCCATGTCTCCCCTCTGCCTGGGACCCACCTTCCAAGCCTATTCCCTATAACAATAGGTGACATTTATGGAGCATTTTACGCTAAGTATCTTATATACAACAGTTCTTATCCACTGGGCTCCCACCCCACCCATCTCATTTGGCTAAAATCAAGGTGTTGGCAGAGCTGTGCTTCTTCCTGGAGTCTCTGGAAGAGGATCCATTTCTTTGTCTTTTCCACCTTCTAGAGGCTGCCCACATTCCTTGGTTCAAGGCCCCTTCCTCTGTTTTCAAAGCCAGCAACATGGCACCTCTCTGACCCTGTTTCCATAGTCACATCTCTTTCTCTGACTCTTCTTCCTCCTTCTTCCACTTTTAAGGACGCTGGTGGTTACACTGGACCCAACAAAATAATCCAGAATGCTCTCCCTATTTTAAGATCAACCTTAAGTCCCTCTGCAACCTTAATTTACACTTACCTTACAACATACCTAATGTATTCATAGGTTCCAGGGATTAAGTTACAGACGTCTTTGGAGGGGCCACTAATCTGCCTACCACATTAACCAACAGGGAACCACGGCAATTCAAAGAGCACACGCTCCTCATGGATGCAACTGTTACTCAGCCCCAGCTGATTTCATCATGCGCAAATACAGGTCCAGTGTAGTTGGATCTGTCATTACTTCAAATGAAGCTGGAAAATAAGATTTTTCAAGTGAAATTTCCCAATTTTGAAATCACTGAGCAAGGCCGAAAAAAAAAAATTCTCATAAGCTAGATTTGGCCTGAGGCCACCCAGGTGTGACCTGTGGATCCACCTTCACCCGTCGCGGTGAGATGGTGAGATGGTCTCTGGCATTACAGGCTCTGCAGGCTGAGAAGGGTGAAGAGCCAACCAGCTGGGCCTAGAGGTGGGAGGGAACGTGATCAGGAGCATTGCGGGTACCTGAGGGGGTTCCTCAGGGGACAGTTTAGAGGGAGAAGGGACCAACCATTTCCCTAAGGGACCAACCATCACCTGCAGGAAGCAGCGGTGCGTCAAACGGGACAGGAAATCAGGCAGAGGCCAACCTGAAGAACTCAACCAGAGTAAGGTAGGCTTTATGCCTCCTGACTTCAGAACAAATCGAGCACACACTTTCTAATTTCAAAAGGTGTCAGTTCTTCCCTTTCCCCTGAAAAAACTAGCAGTACCGGCTGGCTGGGAGGAGACTGGCAGGCTGGGGGATGCCAGGGTTGCGGGGCAGAAAGGGCTTTTCGCTTTAGGCCTTTTCGTGCTTTTCGGATTTTGAACGTGGTGAAAGTGTTACCTATTTAAAACCTTAAATGGAAATCACTTTATTCACTTAAAAATATTTTAAAATACAATAGCTTATGTTAAAGGTGAAGACATGCATGCAGCTTCCCGGTGACTGTATTGCACTTCCATGGAGATGGTATGTGTGATCTCGTTGCAGGAAAGTTTAGAAATGGTGAAATGTTAATAAATCTGGCCAATTACTTTGGACCTGTCATCTTAACTGCTGCTTTTCCTTATCCTCATACACCAGGACCTCAAAAAACCAAACTGGTATCCTCCTGAGTTCCATTCTATTCCATTCTGGATGGCAAAAAGCTAAGGCTCTGAAGTCATTCAGCTTACCCCTTCCACACTGGGTGACTCTGAGCAATGTACTTAACCTCTCTGAGCCTCAGTCTCTACATCTGTAAAATGGGGGTAATAATAATACCAACTTCATGGTTTGTTATGAAGATCAATGAGTTAATGCACGTAATGCACTTGAAACAGGACAAAATCAGTGTCCATAAATGCTATTATTATTAACATTTTTCAACCTTTTTTTAGTTTAACTGTGTTTTTTTTTTTTTGAGTGGGGGTATTATTAAAACCGTAACAACTTAAGACATGAAATATAAGTGGTCTAAAATGAACTGAATTTAACCTCTGGTCTGCCACATCCTTACAACCACCCTCTGAAGGCAGTATCATTGTCTCCATTTCATAGATAAGGAAACTGAGGCTTGGAGAAGGTAAGCAAATTGCTCAAGGACACTGTGTTTGGAGGCAGAGAAGAGAGAGCTTGAACCAGGTGTTCAAGATTTCAGATCCCATGACTTTCAACTCAAGTCTGTCCTGTTGTGTGATTACAAAATAACAGAGCCAAGTTGGGCACTTGGATTTCTGTTTGTTAGTTTTGGTTTGGGGACAGCCCCTCCCCCACCACGCCTCCAGATCCAGGAGATTCCAAGGTGGGGGTCAGGTCAGGTCTCTGGGCTCATATTCTGTCCTCAGCTCTGGAGCCGACTTCCTCTCTCCCCTGGGAGAGAGAAAGGGTTGGGGAGGGGGTGTCAGTGCATAAGGGTTGCTGCAGATGACCCTGGCCCAGCTGCTGCCTGAGCTTTCTCAGGAGGGAGGTTCTCCCAGGGTCCTACATCTACCCCAGGCCCTCTGCCGCGTCCCCCTGACCCTCATCATTTAAGAAGAAGTTGTTGCAGCTTGAAAACATGTCTGGCACCAAATCTGTGAGTTAAATGTCCCAGAAAGACGGAGGGCACTACCCCTTCAGGAGATAGGAGAGCCCAGAGGTCAGGAGCATGGTGCTGCAGGTTTCAAATCTGGCTCCTCCACTTCCTAGCTTGAGGAGCCATGGGCTTCACCTTCCTGAGGTTTCTGCACCTTGAAATGGGATAGTAATAGTATCTATCACAAATATCGGGATAGCTTTCTGTTTTAAAAGAACTTTATTGATGTATAACTTACAAACCATAACACCCACCCTCTTGAACTTTACAATTCAATGACTTTTAGCATATAGCGTTGTCCAACCATCAGTACATCGGTTTTAGAATATTCTCATTACCCTCCCCCAAAAAACCCTGTGCCCATTAGCAGTCACTCCCCTTCTTCCTTCCAGCCTTAAGCAACCACTAATCTACTTTCTATATCTATAAATTTACCTTTTCTGGAAGTTTCCACCAATGGACTCATACAATATGTGGTCCTTTGTGTCTTCTCCTTTCACCTAGCATAATAGTTTTGGGGTCCATCCATGTGTTGCACATCTTAGTTGTTCATTCCATTTTTATTGCTGAATAATAATCCATTCTATGAATATACCATCTTTTATTTATCCATTCATCAGTCAATGGACATTTGAGTTGTTTCCATTTTTTGCCTAGAAGAACTGCTGGGTCATATGGTCAATTTATGTTTAACTTTTTAAGGAGCTGCCAAACTGTTTTCCAAAGTTTTACATTCCCATCAGCAATGTATGAGGGAATTAAATGAGATAATTAACAGAAAGTGCTTAGTTAGCATAGTGCCCAGTCATAATGAATCTTCAATAAATGGTAGCTCGGACTGATGGACGTCTTAATAGAATCAACTAGAGTTACAGTACCTACAGCAACACTGCCTGCATCCCTGACAAAAAGATGGATCTCAGACAGTTACTCCGAATATTAATACCCATATTCTTTATGCTCTCAGCCTGGCACTCAAGGCTTTCCATCTACCCCCCCTCTATCCCCTTATCAGCACTGCTAGCAGCCACCCCACCCTCTAGCTTCTGCCCAAGCCAGCTGATCAGCACCTCTGCTCACACCTGTCACTGCCCTCGCCCTCCTGTCTTCCTCCTGCCTTCTCTTCATGTTTTAAAATCCCACCTGGCCTTCAAGACTCAGCTCGAACATCCTTTCCTCTCTGAGGTCTATCTCGACTTTCTAATTAGATCAGCACTGTCCAGTCAGTAACTAGTCATACGTGGCTTTTGAGCACTTAAATGTGGCCAGTCTGAACTGATACATGCTGAAGTATGAAATACATGCCAGATTTTGGTGAGTTAGTATGAAAAATAGTCAAGTTAATTGTTTTTGTATTAATTACATGTTCAAATAATAAGGTATGGGGTGTATTGAGTCAGGTAAAACACATTATTGAAATTAATTTCACCTGTTCTTACTTTTTAAAAACATGGCTGCTAGAAACTTTTAAATTACATACGTGGCTCATATTTATTTACTATTTATTGAGCATCGTTTTTTTTTTTTTTTTGCATTTTTGTATCTGTTATCTGATGTAATGCTTAGCACAATCCTGTGGGGGTACATTTTATGAATATCTCCTTTTTACAGATAAGGAAACAGGGTGGGTGTGACTTCCCCAAGGTCACACAGCTGGATGCTAGCAGATTCAGGATTCAAACCCAAGTTGTCTGACTCCAAAGCCCATAGTCAGTCTTCCATGGGATCTTACCATACAGACCAAACACCATGGGCTCTGGGGGTCTCCCTGGGGTGTCTTTGGCTGGAATTAGAACAGCTCTGCATGGTAATGAGTCATGCTAATCAGAAACCCTGAGTGAATGCTTGTCTTTCATAAATACAAA
This sequence comes from Smutsia gigantea, assembly GCA_032199065.1. NCBI lineage: Eukaryota > Metazoa > Chordata > Mammalia > Pholidota > Manidae > Smutsia > Smutsia gigantea. The sequence goes on from JAVSCE010007059.1 coordinate 82,490, forward strand.
ATGAGAAAACAGATTAATTAATATAAGAAATGCATTTAGAATAAATCGGATCATGGGATCTGTGAGTGGAAAAAAGGTTGAGGTCCACTGATCTGAACAAATACCTCATTCTACAGGTGGTGAAACTGATGCTCAAAGAAGGGAAAGGATTTACCCAGGGTTGTCAAGGACTGGCAGAGCCAAGTGCAAAAGCCAGGTTTCCAGGATCACAGGCTGAGCTTTCCTGCACACATCTCACTGTCTTGCATGGAAGGGCCCTGCCCCCAGCCACCTGGAAGCCCTTTGTCTTGAGTCAGCTCCCTCCTTCCCCCAAGCCTGTCCCAAGGACTAGAGAGGAGGGGGCCAGGAGACCCAACCCATTTCCCATCAGGGTCCCAAGGCCACCATCCGGTCCTGGCCAGGAATTCCTTTCAGGGACTGAATTAAACTGAGCCGAAAATAATTCTGAACCCTTTGGAGGCCTCCAAGAGCCCTGATTCCTCTTCAACCCGAGTCTAGTAGACCGAGCCTCCCCCAGCCTCCCCTTGCCAGGTCCCACTCTCACTCATTCCTGTGTGTAGGGAGAGGGGTGTTTAAACAAACTGCCCACATCCCAGTTTCCTTCTTCCCAGCCCCCTCCAAATAGGCAGGAGGAAGTGCGACAGAGGCACCATCCCTATGAGCCAACTCAGAACCATAGCCAGAGGCGCAGAGAAAGTCACACAGCATTAGACACAAAGAGGCACGGAAGAGTGTGTCCAAGACAAAGAGAGATCAAGGCTAGACGTTTAGATAAGAGAAGTCAGGAGACAGAGAGACGAAGAGAATAGGAGGAAAAGAGAAGGAGAAAGAGGTGGAGGTGCAAAGGGGATTCGCGAAAGGGAAAGTGGAAGAGAGAGAGATTAGAATTTGAGGAAACTGACCGCTGGAGAGAGGGCCCACGGGCACGAAGGGGGAAAGGGCCCGGGACGCAGAGCGCGAGAGCTCTGCGAGCTGGGGCGCGGGCAGCGCGGGGTTGGGGACGCGGGGACCGCGGGGCGCGGACTCTCCTCCCGGCGTCTTGCCCCGCCGCGGCGGTCCCCAGCAGCCACATTCCTCCGGGTTTCCCACACACTCGCCATCAAAGAGTCTCCAAAGCCCCAGCTTTTCCCGCACCCCTCCCCCGCTGGGGCCGGAGAAGCTATTTTTCACCCCCTCCTGGTCTTTAATCTGTTGTGGGGAAAGAAAGCGACTTTTGTTGGGCGAGGGGCTGCGCAGGGGGCGGGGCAGGGGCGCCGGCGATTGTGTCCCGCAGCTGCGTGCCTGGGGCCTCCGGGGTGGGGGCTGCCCCGGCGCGCGGGGCGCCGGGCGCGGAGGGCCGGAGAAGGGCGGACAGGGCCGGAGTGGGGCAGCCAGGGCGCGGGGTGCAGGCAGGAGGCTCGCAGTGGGTGAGGGAGTGAAGGAAAAGGCCACCCGGCGCGCAAGCCCTTTGTCTCCTTGGCCCTGCTGTACACCTGGCCCGGAGACTGGAGAGAGATGGGCGCGAAGGGAAGTGGTCCCACAGGGAGAAGGCTGCACACCTAGTGAAGGCCATATACTAGGCTGGGGGCCACAAGCACCGAGAGGCACACACTTAAACAGGCTGCAACACCCAAGGTGAGTTCCACCGCACACTTTCCCCTGGGGCCCAGACACACAAGCAAGGAGGGTCCCACACCCAGACAGGGGAAAACAGCACACACTCGGGGAGAAACACACATTCAGAGAAGAACCCACTTAGAGACTCACACACATACACTGCCTGACACCCTAAGTGTCTGTTGAGCAAAATGGATTTCCTTCACCTTCCATCCCCGATTTCTCCTTAAGACTGTACCCCATTCTCCAGCACTCGCTTCCTTTCCTCCTCCGTTTGCTTGCCCAGCTCTGCTTCCCAACAGCTGTGTGACCTTGAGCAAGTCAGCTAACTTCTCTGAGTTTCAACCAATATGAGGATTCAGAAAGATCATACATGAGAGATGCCTGGCTCATTGTTGGCACTCAGCAAAAGTATCCTTTATAAGCTTGCTGATACTAGGGTGGCTGTAATGATTACAGTCGGGAATAGCTTCGGCCAGTAGGAGGCTCTTTCTGAGCTACAGGCACTGCTCTGCTTTCTGGGCCCCCTACATTTCCAGCTCACTGTAGAGTTCTGGCCAGTTGTGGGTGGGGGAGCCCTTTACTCTCTGGCAGGGTCAGCTCTATCCCCAGGCAGGATCTCTCCCTTCTCAACCTCAATACCTACCCTTGCAGCCTTTGAACTGCAGCTGGGACCTAGGCCAACACAAGACAGTATCTGGGCAGGGTGAACATTGCTTTTCAAGGCCTCTTTTTGCCTTCATCTTTTCTTGCCTCTGACTTCATCTTTCTAAAGCCTTTCCTGAACCATTGATAGGAGTCCAAATCCAACTGTCAGCATCTGTCTGTAGTAAAGAGCATTATGCCTGGGACTCAGAGATTCATCCAGCACAACTTGTATTCGAGTTTTAAATCCCCCTGTAAGTGGTTTCCCAAAAGTGATCGCTGAGGTGGAATGTAATTCAGTACATCTTTACTAAGGGCCCACTTGGTGCCGGGCACTGAGGCCAGGGAGACAAATATGACTAGACTGCAAAGCTCAGTGCTCCATATGGAGGGGGAGTGTTCAATAAAATTGCGAATGAAAGTGCTTTGGGAATGGTTAAGCCTTTGCAATATATTCTTTCCCTTTAATTATTTGTTAAGTCAAACTTAAACTCCCACAAAACCTACTGATGCTTTCCAAATTCTAGAGGTTCCAAACTTTTCCCTTAACAGAGAAATTAGGTTGTCCCTATCCATCCTCAGTAGCCATCCTCAATACTAGGGTGAGGGAACTAGTCCTTGTGTGTCTGGACACTGTGTATAGTTTGAATGTCTGTTTCAATCCTTGTATGTATCAGTATTTGAGCCACAGGCCTGGGTTCAAATCTTGATTATTGGAGTTTTCTCCTTGCCAGCTATACAGACAAATCTCTGGACTTGATTATCTTTATTATAATAATACCTACCCCAAAAGGCTCTAGAGCAGATTATACAAGATAGGATTTATATAGCACCCTACACAGGACAGGCTCTCAGAAAATAAACTCCCTGCTTCTCTATGGGTACCTACCCCTCCACCTCAGATGCCAGTCCAGCCCCTGGACATCCCATGATCATTGCCTACCTGCTGAAGTCAGGGGTTAGTTAACTTCTTCGTGGTAAGCTCAGCTGGATTGGGGCTGGAAGAAGGAGAGAGAGAGGAAGCTCAATTCCAAAGCTGACTCCTAGAAACAGGAGCAGTCATCTTGCACTTGGCTTAAGAATAAACATCCCTCCCTTAAAGTAGGATGATGAAGTTGGGGGTTTTCAATTTCCAAGACATTTCCAATGCTTTCAGAATCTCTCTGCTTAGAAAACAAAGGTGTTCCCTTAATGTCCCTAATACCTTAGTGTCAGTCTTCCTACCTAATGCGTCCCACCTTGCTTTTCTCTATCTGGTAGGATAAAACCCTCCCGAGATAAAACCAACCTGTCTTCCCAGGAGATCCCTTGAAGAGGCAGAAGGAAAAGCATAGGCACAGAAGGTGACAAGCTTTGAGACAGGCAGCCCTGGGTCCAAGTCTTGGATCTGCCACTTATTAGCTATGTGATTTTGGGTGGTCATACACATTAACCTTTCTGTGCCTCAATTTTTTGCCCATGAAATGGGTCAATGAGATATGTGTGAGAGGGCAAACAGGACTTGGCAAAGAATTAAAATTCCATGAGAGATGATAATAATGGCACCAGTACTGAAATGTAGAGACCATCTTAGAAGCTCTTGAAATCCCCACCCCTGGAAATTCTCATGCTGTAGATCTCAATGCTCCCCACACTTTCCTTCTCAGTATTACCCACATTCCTGAGAACAGTCTCAGCAGGAACCATTAAACTCACCTGGCACCACCTGCCCCACTCACCAGGGGCTAAATCACATCATAGCACATAAAAATAACTAATTGGTTCCCACAGCACATTCCACCCCTCCCTTCTATTTGATCCTTCCAGCTGGGAGGTAGGTGGATATTATTTTCCTTCCCATTTTACAGAGGAGACTACTGATGCAGAGTGAGGGTAGGTAGTCCATTCAGGCTTCAAGTCTGGTTTTGATTCTGAATTCCCTGTGCTTCCCTTATATCACACGAGTTTCAAAGAGTACTTTGAGCTCTAGCCTCTCTGAAGGGAGAAGGGATATGTTCAATGTGTGTGGCCGGAAGGTCCTCAGCACACCTTTATGCGTACTTTGTGAGCAAATAGGTACATACTAGGAAACGCAGCATGAGACCACCCTAATGCTAAGGAGAATTAGGGGGAAGCATGGACTGGGAGCCAGGTGAGGGGGAGGTCTGGGTCCTGGCTCCAGGTCTGCAGCTGACATCCCAAATAACCTTGGGCAACTTTCTGATGTTCCCTTGATCCCCACTTTACAGCCATAAATGGGAAAAAAATAGATAGGTAGGTAGATAGAAGCTCAATTTAGACAAAAAGACATCTGCAACTCTCATTATCATTGCTTTGGCTTTGAAATCAACAGCTCAGAGACCCCCCCACCACTTAAAAAAAATTTAAAGACAAAACAGCAAACTTAATAGTTCTGCCAACTCTTCAAAAAGTCAGAGGCACAGTACTGACATTTTTTTTTCTTTTTCTTTTCTCTCTTTCTTTTTTTTTAATTTTGGCAAAGGAAGATTCAGTTCCTGGAAATGCTTACAAAATGATTCCTGACACTGGGAGGAGATAGTTAAAAAAAAAGGAAGAAGACGAAGAAAAACTATATACACATATAGAGTAAAGAAAGAAGGTGGAAAGAAAGAATAAACAAAAGAAAGAACTAAAGTTGGGGGGGAGACTTTAAAGGGCCCCAATTCAAGGAACGTTATCAAGTTCTCAGCATCTGCAATTCACAAGCCGCTCGCGGTTCTGGGCGGTGCAGACCCCGCCCCTTTCTCGGGTGTCGGGCGCTCATTGGTGGGGGCAGCAGTGGCCGACCGGTGACTGCCCGAGGAAAGGTTGCCTGGGACACGCATCCCTGTGTGAACGCATGACGTCCCACCCTGGCGCCAGGCTGTCTGGGGCTGAGTCTTAGATCAACACAGCTGTGGGACCGGGACCCACAGCTGGGCAAAGGAGCGGATTCCTCAACAAAAAATAGGATTGTGAGAAAAGTTCTGAAACAAAAACAGCGCAGACAAAAGCCTTAATGACATCCTTTCATAAAAATAAAAAATGCAAGAGGGGGGAAAAAGCTGGTAAAAGGAGCAGAACTGGGAACAGAAAGTTCAGAGGCATTTGGAATAAGAGGCTGAGGCCCCGCCACCGCTAAACAAGTTGCAGAGGCCTGAGCTAGCTCTCCAGCTCGCTGTTGGGAAAAGAAGCCCCTTGGGTTCAGATTTTATTCGGTGTTTCCAACCATAACCTGCTTTTTACAGAATTAGAATCTTACATTAGAGAGGATCCTTAGAAGTCATTTGCTTCACACTTCTCCCTCCTCCCCCCTATTTTACAGAAGATGCGGCCTAGGAAGGAAGGAAATTCGTCCGAGGCCACATAGCAAGTGATTGGCATGACCAAGACAATTCACGTTGCTAATCCCTCTGTATCCTTCTCCTGCCTTCTGTCACACAGCCTATGGGCATTTCAGCCTGAAAGCATCTTGGGAAATACTAAATGTGAAGGTGTTTGCAAACAGCTTTCCAAGCCTGAGGCATCAGTGGTAGTAATAGGGAAGGGAAAAGGAGAGAGGGAGAACATGTGTGGACCTGTGGAGAGCACCTACACCACACACCTGGCCCCTTGCTGGGTTCCCAGGCACCAAGGAGGCTAACAGATCTTATGGAGTGAGCATGTCCAGTGCCTTTCACAGAAGAGGCATGCAATAACAGTTTAATGAATGAATTAGATCTAATCAGCTCCATTTAATAAACTGGGAAATTGAGGCACAGAGAGTTGACTTACTCTAAGTTCACATCATTAGTATAAGAGAAGATTTGACCATAAATCTCTCTGGCTCTGAAGGCCATGACATTTCCAGAATCTCCTGGGCTTGATTATTTTGCAGAAACTACAGAAGCTGCATGATAGAAAAGGAAAGCATTTTCTATTTGGTTATTCAGGGGTCCACATAGCCACCATTTTCCTTTCCCATGACCTGGCACACGTTTCACTTGACATATGTAGCAAATACAGAATCCCTGGGCACTCACCAGATATTTTCCTCCTTCTTCTTATACTAAAGAAGCTGTCCTTGAACACATTAATATTCCAGAAAGGAATCTTTCAAAGACCTCTTTCTTGGGACATAGATCCCGGTGGCAGGATGGCAAAGAACAAGGCTTCATGACTAGTTAGTTCTGCCATTACTTGTGGCGTGACACTGGACATGTTTTATAACCTCTCTCTGGGCCCTTTACCTGCCTGTCTGAATTTCATGAAGCCTCAGACTTCTAGAGTTGGAAAGATTTAAAATAATCACTTAGCACCATCTCCCTACTTTATTCACAAGGCAACTAAGGCCAGGGTAACTGGGCTTGTTCAAGAACACATGACAAATTCTGGCATGGCTGGGATGTTGATTCCCAGTCCAGTGTCCTTTCCACTATGACTATTTTGAGTCTTCTAGCTCTGAGTTCCCATTGCCCTGTTAATCAGTGCCACATACTATAGAACTCTTAATTGTTTCCTGTGTTAATCTTGTCTCCCCAAATTGTGAGATTCTTAAGAGCAGGAGCCACTGTTTTATGTGAGGTGACTCCATAAATATTAACCAACTTATTGATTAAGGAAGCAACCATTAGAGATCCCACCTGGTCAGATCCAAGATGGAAACTAGCATTTTGAGACTTCAAATTCCCAAAAGTCTTGGGAAGTGGCATGAAGAAAAGCAAAGAGTATTGAGTGCAATGTCCTGCTGCAATACAGGACTCAGCTTGCCTATCCTCTGATTCCTTTCCTGGGCTCTCAGATAGAGCTGGAGCTATTTCAGCAAGGCTAAGAATAATCAAGTCCAGGTGGCCTGCCCTTCCATAGCAGAAAGGGACAAACAATAGAGTGATGAAACTACCAAACTATTGTTTTCTGCATAGAGGTGTCAGAGGGTGGGGGGAAAGGGAAAGCAAGAGTTAGATTTGCTGATCCAAAGGTGAAGGGGGTGGGGAGGCTCCTAGAAAGGCTTATACAGAAATCATCTCTTCTGTCCCCTAATATTTAAAACCCTGTCCAAAAGTCTAATCAAATTCACTTCCAAAACACAACTGGGTATATATTTGGCTCCTTATGGAGTGCATGGAGCCAGAGGGTGGGAACTCTTTTCCTGCCCCATGCAAAAAGCAGATTCAGGCTGCTTGCTTCTTTTTTTTCCTTTTCCCCTGTTGCTCAAATAAATAGTGTTCTTTCCCCAAACCCCCTTCCCCTCCTCCTTCTGCAATCTCAGCGCCTAGCCCAAATCTGTTTTCTTCATTGTAACCTCAGCTTCACCGCAATTAATTTTTTTCCCCTCTGGTCACAAGATAATTCCTGACGCCAGTGAGTCTGGAGGTCAGACGAACAGCAAATTGGGGAACAAGGCGGCACTAATTCCTTACAAGTTTCCCTTGAAAAATCCTTTGCTTAAAAAAAAAAGTTTCTTTGCTGTTCAGGGATTTATGACCTCGGAGGAACTATGGGTTCGAACTTGTGTTGGGCTGTGGGTGGACTGGCAGGGGGCAGGGAAGCTCAAAGATCTGGGGCGCTGCCAGGAAAAGGCAAATTCTTAAAGTTAATGGTTTTAAGTGATTTTTTAAATCCTTGTTGGCAAAGAGGCCCGCCTCTCCCCAGTATCAGCGTTTCCTCATTCTTTGAATCCGCGACTCCGCGGTATTCGGCGTCAGACCAGCCGGAGAAAGCCTGTTTGCAATTTAACTGGCTTGTGAACGCCCAGGGTTGGCGGAGGCGGGGCCAAGACGCGCCGTTTTGCATAATGGGGCGTGCCTTCGAGGCAGGCTCTATAAGTGCAGACAGCGGCAAGCGTTCGCGTATTACAAGCTGCGCTAGGGGTCTTCTAGTTTCGTGCTCTCAGCACCTCCAACCTCATTCTTCGATATGAAGGCGCTGAGCCCAGTTCGCGGGTGCTATGAAGCGGTGTGCTGCCTATCGGAACGCAGCCTGGCCATAGCGCGAGGCCGTGGCAAGGGGCCCGCAGCTGAGGAGCCGCTGAGCCTGCTCGACGACATGAACCACTGCTACTCGCGTCTGCGGGAACTGGTACCCGGAGTCCCGCGAGGCACTCAGCTTAGCCAGGTGGAAATCCTGCAGCGCGTCATCGACTACATCCTCGACCTGCAGGTGGTCCTGGCTGAGCCCGCCCCTGGACCCCCAGATGGCCCGCATCTTCCCATCCAGGTGCGCGTGGGCGTGCGCGTGAGCCGGGACGGGGCCAAAGCTCCAGCGCTGGGACACTTCTGGAGCCCTAGAACTCCCAAGGACCAGGCGTAACTGTCCCTTTTCCTTCTCTCTCAGACAGCTGAGCTCGCTCCGGAACTTGTGCTGTCCAACGACAAGAGGAGCTTCTGCCACTGACCTGGCCGCCCTGGCGCGTGCAGGTGAGTATCCCTACCTTCTCTGGGAATGTGGCGGGAGGGTGAGGGGGGAGGCTGTGCTTAACGGCAAATAGGCCTTTAAAGGGATTACATACCTCTGATTTAGGAAAGCCGAAGCCAGAGGGGGCAAGTGACTTAACCATGGTTACATCAAATGAATGACAGAACCAATTCCCATTCATTGTGCAACCTAACCCTTATACGAATGTTTCCCCTGTCTTCCCCCAGTGGCTAATGACCTGAGAAAGTAGGCGCCGGTCTGATTCTGTTTGTAGTTTAAAGTCGTAAACGGGGTTGTGTCTTGCTCGGCCCCCTCCCAGTTAATGTCAATTCCAAGAGGGCGGAGTGATGCAAGCCCCGCCTTTGCGCCTTTGGCGCCAACGGGGTGGGGGCACCGTGGGCGCGGAGTTATCAGCTGGAGGTACAGACCAAGTTTCCTCCCTGGCGCCGGCCAGTCTGCGAATGGCCCCCGCCTGGGCGCGCTTGGCGGAAACTGACGGCTCCCTGGGCTTCTTTCCTCCCCTTCCCAGAACGCAGGTGCTGGCTCCGGTTCCGTGTGGGACCCCGGGACCTTCTACGGCCGGAAGCCTGAGGGCATGGATGGGCCCCAACCTCGCCCTGCCCACTTGACTTCCCCAAACCCTTGCCTCGAGGCTGGACCTGGCGCCCGGGAGCGAAGGACTGTGAACTTGGGTGGCCTAAAGAGCTGGGCACCAGTTGGGCCATGTCACCCAGCTCCCACACCACCCCCAAGTTTTAAAGATTGCCTTTCGGTGTGTGGAGGTGTTGGGGATGTGTCTGCTCTCCTAACTCTGCCAAGGCAGCGGTAGAGCTGGTCTTCTGGTCTCCTTGGAGAAAGGCTCTGTTGCCCTGATTATGAACTCTATAATAGAGTATATAGCTTTTGTACCTTTTTGCAGGAAGGTGACTTTCTGTAACCATGTGATGTATATTAAACTTTTTATAAAAGTTAACATTTTGCATAATAAACGGTTTTTAAACACTTGTGGATAGAATTTGATTCCTTAAGTACTTGCACTTTCTCACAAGGCTGAATGTAAGGGAAATAAAATGTTCTTGGAGCTTGGGAAAAGCAAAACTCACTTATTCCTCTGAAAGGGAGATGGAAAAATGCCCAGCTAAGACAAGTGGAGAGCAGGGTAGAAAAGGTTCATGATGGGAACCCCATATCCACTGAGGTTTGGGTGCAGAGAAGATCCTGTCCCTGTCCCCTCATTTCACAGATGAGGGAAGACTGGAAAAGGCAAATGACTGGCATAAGGTCACCTAGCAAGTTGGGGGCTCAGGACAAAAGTCAGGTCTCCTGAGTCCCAGTTCTTAAATACCCTGATTGCTGTTTTGCTATACTAGCAGGTGGCTCTCCTCTTCAATAACATGTCTTTCTAGCAGAGGATGTGGGAGTGCAGCCTCACTTGGTACCCAGACAGGTGATGGTTGACAGACCCATTTCAGAGATTAATAAACATCACTGGACCTCCTGTTTCCTTCAAGTTCCATGGTTTGGCTTCCCCAGTTGGAAGAAGTAGGAGGCAGGTCTCTTCCCTCAAATCTCCAGTCATCCTGAAGGATTTGGGTGCTGGTTGGGAAATAATGGTACAAATCCCTCCTCTGCCACCAGGTAGTTGAAGACTCTTGACCCTGGTCTGGCAATTGGAAGAAGAGGCCCTACAGCCCTCATTCCTTCTGTTATTTCCCTCCCATAACACCTCCACTGAGAGCCTACTCTTTATCCCTATTTTACAAACGTGGAAACTGAGCATCAGTAGATAATGGGTCTGAGGCAAAGGTAGCATAATAACTACAGTGATTATGATTGTAGTGGACAGGACCAAGTCCTGAGACTGATGGTTCCATGGAAACAGGCCTGAGAGTGGGGCAGAGGGCAAGACCCCCAACCCATGCCATCCCTCTGCTCCCCAACCTGGCAGTTCTGGTGGGCTTCACCAGGTGCCTGGCATCACCAGATTCCTGTTTATGATATGATCTCATCTGTGTGTTGGCCCCTGGCATGGTTACTTCAGTATTTCATAACAAACAGGTCACGTCATCACCCTTTATGCCTTATCCATGGAGAGCTTTCAGGGGTGAACAGGGGCATATGGTGGGGAGGCAACCATTGCCTGTGCCAACCATCCTCCCAGCCAACCTGTGGTTTCCTGGTCTCCTCTGATGATCTGGAGGGTTAAGAACACTCTTCAGAAAATAAACACACATGCACACACACACATTTGCAGAGCAATAGCAGACCTCTGATCCCCTGGGAAACCCTCAGTCCCCAGGTGA
>JAVSCE010007060.1:0-86191 GCA_032199065.1 Smutsia gigantea
TTTGTCGTGGTTGTTGGGCTGTAACTCTGAGAAAGATCCAGGGTCACTCAGGTGACCGATGAGGCCACAGTTAAGTTGTGCAAGGACGGAGCTGAGGGCTGGCTCCTGGCGGGAGCTGCAGCATTGCCAACTGGGAGAGCATCAGGCACCAGAGTGGAGACCTTGGGCGCCTGGTGGAGGAGCTCCTCCGCCCGAGCTGGAGCTGTGGCCAGCAGGCTGCTGCGGGTGCCGCAGGAGGCCCCGGGGGCCTCAGAGCCCACCTGGTGTTCTGCCCAAGAGGACAGTTTGCCCATGGCGGGGTCCGCAGGAGTGCCTGGTAGGCTCAGGCATTCACCAGGCTCTGTGGAGGGCCCTAAGCTCTGAGCACAGAGGGCACAGGACACGTGTGGGAACTGATGCTGCTCAGCAAGTGGCCACCCAGCAGGACTGCTGGAGGGTCAGAGTACCAGTAGCAGCGTGTCGCAGCTCTCCCTGTGGCACGGAGCAAACACGCTAGGTGGCTCGGCCAGGGCCTCGCGGTGATGAGCTGTGGGGCCCAGTGGTACCCAGGTGGCCTGCTGGGGCTGGCTGTCCACCTGGATGCCCCGTGAGAAATCTCACTCCCAGGAACTCTGGAGCTAAGGAGGCGCACACACCCCGAGGTGCCACCACACCGCCTGCAGAATTCTCCTCGGCTTTCCTCTGCGCTTTGGGCATCCCTCACTCTCACGTGGGCTCTGCAGGCGTCGGCAGTGACCTGAGGCCTTTCCCAGGTCGCTTCCTCCAGTCCCGTTTGGCACTCCTTTCCCCTTCTGCCCACCCCTTTCTGCACACGTTGGTGAGACCACAGCACACAGAGCAGAGGTGCGGCTCCAGGGGCTGGCCGAGGAGGACGCAGCAGGAGCCACTCGGGCCCGTGCTGGGTGAGAGGCCGTGCGGAGGGGCACACAGGCGTCCGCAGCTGCTCGCCCTGGCGCGTGGGGCCGGCCCTACGCTGGCAGGCCCCCGAGCAGAGCCTGCTGGCCCCTCCGCCGGTCACCAGAACCCCGCGGGAAGAGGGCTGGCAGGAGCCTGGGTCGGGTTGCCTTCGGGCGTCGGGAGGGGCGGGGCCAGGAGGCGGGGACAGGGCGGGGCTTCCTCAGAGACCCTCCGCTTCTGGGGCGGGTCCGGGCTGAGGGACAGAGGAACTTTCCCCACTTCGAGGTAAATTAAAATTACACTTGGAAAGTTCTGCAAAGATTTGGAAACAATTGCTTGTGGCGCCTGAGCTTGGTGAAGTCAGCAGGTGGAGCCGCTGGGCTCATGCTTTGACCGGGGAAGCGCCGTGGTGCCGTCCCACAGCACGCCCTGGCGACGGTCCTTGGCGGCAGCCCTGAGGGGCAAGTCCGGGGCCCAGCGTGCGAGCGCCAGCCACAGGATGCAGGGCGCCCTGTCGGGGTGCCTGCCTCGCGGGTTCCAGCACCCCCGCCCGGCCCCTGAAGGCACGTGCTCTCCTCCTCCCGTCAGCATCTCCCCGCCCACCCTCTGGCCTGCGCTGGGGACTCTGCTCACTTGCATGACAGGTGCCAGCAGGCATTTCCCTCCTGGGACAGGACATCCTGGCGCCCCTCAGTCTCTCCCCGACTGTTTAACACAGACCAGAGCACAGGAAAAAACCTAACTCTAAAATTAGCAGCAGATAGAAGAAAGGCACATGGCTGCATTCTGCACTGTTTGCCAACGAAACAGGTCTAAACAGGCCAAACGCATTTCCTTTTTGGGCAAAACAGACCTGCTGGTGGTCAGACGCCGCAGAACTCCACCACGCGTAAGCGCTCCGCCTGGTGGGTTTGAACAGAGCTGGTCCAGCCTTTCCTGGGCTGGGCGGCCTGGGAATGCCCAGGAGGGGCGGCCCAGCCCCCACCTCGCCAGCACAGGCCCCCGGGAGGCCTGTGGCAGTCCCAGGGTGGCAGTAAGACAGCTTGTATTGGTTAATGGGGTTTCCCCCACTTCCGTTTCGTTTTTTTTTTAATACATTATTTGGAAACAACACTGCTTTGTTCTGAGTAAGGGTTTCAGGAAGGAGGCTGTGAGACTGACCCTAAACCCACAGTGTTTCTCACACTAATTCTGAATAAGCATCTCAAGTTTGCCCCAGTTCATGTCCATGATAAGTGATGGAGCCCAGAGCAAGTCCAGTTCCCTGGACCCTGAAGCCTGTGCTCTTTCCTGGAAACTTGGCCTGGCCGGCCCTTGGCAACCGCGCCCTGCATCTGACCCATGCCGTGGGGAAATGACTGGCCCAGGACCACCCACCTTCTATTAATAGGACCCAAGAGGGCCTGTTCCCGATTCCCACCCAGGCGCTTCCCAGCACATGAATCCTTGCCAGTCTGTTAGCCTCATTCTGGAAATTGCGTTTCTCCAGAAAAGGGCCAGGATCCATTTTTCCTGGAGTGATTCACTTCTCACTTCCTGCCATCTCTTCTGCTGGGTTTGTGAGAACTGTACCTCCCGCGTGGGAGCTCACTGCCCTTTCCCCGGGCAGGGGTGGCAGAGGCGCGGTGGGCACTGCCCCTGTAGCCCAGCCCTTGGGGCTGTCTCTCTCTGTCCCCATAGGGAATTCCCCAGTGGGGGCAGTGAACCTGAGTGCGCCTCCATCTCTGATGAGGCAAGAAGACCCCACTGCCAAACGCCAGGTGCTTGGCCCCCGTGACCACCCAGGGGACCCTCCAGAATGACCCATCTGTCATTTACAACACATACTCTCACCCTTTCAGGACCGCCAAGTATCCTCGTGCCCTGCCTATGTCTCCCTGCGGCCACCCCCAGTGACTGTAGTGGCTTCCAGGTAGTTCTGAAAAGGCTCGTTCACTGATTGCCCAAGGCCCAAAGTGGGGCCCCCTCCGCTCTCCAGGCGCTCCCCCTGCTCTGGGTGGTGGCTCGGGAAGCTGGGTGTTGGAGCGTGGACAGGGTGTATGTGCTCCGTCCACACTTTGTGCTCTTGTGAGGAGGTCTGGCTGGGTCCTGGGAAGGTGCTTACAGTGGAGCGTGCCGGTGAGCCGGGCCGGAGCCACACATGTGTCTGACCTCCCATGCACACACGCTTTGCTGGCAAGGCAGCTGAGGTGCAGGCTCCCCCCCGCCTGTGGCAACGGGCTTCCTGCCCCCTCAGAGCCACAGTCACGTGGGAGGAGCGTGGACCCAGGCCGCCTGCCACACGGGCTACTGTGGGGCAAAGCACATCAGCCCAGAGTACCCGCACCCAGCTTTAAAATGGAAAAGGACAGGAGCCACGGAAGCTCGGACACGCACCGGGTGCCGCTGCAGCCGTGGTGCCCCTCTGTCTGTACTCCTGTCTTGCTTCTGCCTGTGGCAACCAGCTGGGGCAAGCAGGTGACCCACGGGGTCACTGTGAGAGTAGGACATGGGCCAGCCCCTACAGGAGCTGAGCACGGAGCTTGGCCCGCCCAGGGCCTGGGTACTTACTTGCCAGCTGGAATGCAGCAGCCATGGCCTCCTCCCAGCACTGGGAATCAGGCGACATCAGGGACAGGCCGGGCAGCCCCAGGACGAAAGTGAGCTGGCCCGCAGCAAGTGCTGCCGTAGCGACCAGGTTGCAGGCACGCATCATGTCAAACTGCACTGCAAGAGGGAGAAAGGCAGGCGGTCAGCAGGGATGAGGCCACTCGGAATGGGGTGCCCTCCCCTTCCGGAGCCGCCTCTGTCTGCACCCAGTTGGGCTGGGAGCCTGGCATGTGAGGACATGTGCATGGGGCAGCGGAGGACTGAGCAGGCCCTCAGGAGAACCACAAAGGTGGGGGTCGGGCGGGGTGACAAAGTGCAGGCTGTGAGGTGAGGCCCCTCTTCTGGTCCTCCAGGCAGGGGGTGCAATGATGTCTGTCGTTCGTGCTCTGCCAGTGGGGGCGGGGGGGTCCTGATTCCTTTGGCACCCGCAGAAGCTCTGTGCTCCTTCCCATCTATCTCCACCTGCCTCTACCCTGCGGCTTCTGTCCCTCAGAGCTTGAGGAATTTCACCTCCCCCGATCCTGAGCCTTTCCCAACATGCTGCTCAGGCCTGGGGATGGCACCCCTGCTCAGAAGCAGAGGGGCTTCTGGACGGAGGAGCCAGGGAGGCAGGGCAGGCACATGAAGTGGGGGCCCGAGGCCCTGGTAGTCCCACCAGCAGAGCGTGAGCTGGGCCCTGGCAGTCAGCCGGCGCCCTCAGGCTCTCTGCCTCTGACAGCTCACACTCTAGCCTTCGGCATAGCCGCAGCTGCATGGCGGCCATCAGGAGAGCCCCTGGTGCTCTTCTCTGGCCTGTCAGATGCCAGGAGCGAGGAGGCAGGGCCAGCCACACTGTGAGAGGCCTCTTGTGAGCAGGCCAGGCGCCCAGGGCGGGGCTTTTGGCGCGGGGGTGGCAGTGGGTCCAGACTGACCGGGGGCCCAAAGCTGCCCATCCAAGCCTGGGCTGTGGGCCCGGCGCGGACACCTGGACTTCCTCACCTCCCACAGGCTGAGGCGGGCTGGGAGCTGCACTTCAGGCTGATACACTGGAACCTTCCCGGCTGCCCCGAGTCTTCACAGCACAGCTGGAGGCACGGCAGCCCGAGTGGTGACCATGTGCACCCAGGAGGCCACACTCTCTCCCTGTCTGGACAGGAGCTTCTGCTACACTAGCCAACTCACTCACGAAGGCCACTGTTCAAGGGCCGTCTGTCGGCTTCACACCTCGCCTTCAGTGCAGTTAGGTACTGCCTGTACAGCCGTCAGAAGCCTCTGCTACTCTGAAGGACGGCAGGACCTGGCAGGTGGAAGTAGTCTCAGGGAGGAGGGCTGCTCACAGCACCAGCAAGCCGAGGGCTCCGAATTCAAAGCCAGGCCAGGAGTATCACTCAGGGTCCTCCCAGGCAAGGAAAGACTTGGAGGTGGGGCTGGCGTGGAGAGGGGGGGCCTGTGGTGCCTTTGGGTGCTGACCCCACATTCCCAGGCGTCCTCGGCGGTGCTCCATCCCTCCTGGCAGCTCTGGGCCCACAGCCCTGTACCCCACGCCTGGCAGCAGGTCTGTGTCCTGACCCCATCTGCAAGCCGCTGTGTGGGGCCTCTGCCCCAGCCACCCGGTCCCCTAAAATGCCACAAGGGTGTAAAGGATGAAGCAGTGACTGCCCACAGACCCACCGCCCTGCCTAAGCAGCCACACCTCCCATCTCGGCTACCAAGAGGGCCCCTGTTCCTGGTGCCCCACATGCCCGGCTGTGTGTGCAGCCCGGCTCAAAGAACCCAGTGAGAATGCGGCAGCAGCCTTCCAGCCGGCAGTGTGTGATACACACTGGGTGTCCCCAGCCCAGGTGCCCTGCGGGCCTGTCTTTCAAGGGAAACTTGGGTCACCCACCTCAGGAGTCCCGAGTGGGCAGCCAGTGACCTGAGGAGTAGGGGCTCCCCGCCGGCACCATGTGCTCTGACCATGTGCCTCACACCCCAGCTTGACTCGGCAGAAGAACTTAGGTGTCTGACAGGGTGTCTACAGTGGTGGGGGAGGGGTGGTCAGAGAGCCAGGCTGGCCCGGATGGAGGTTGTGAAGCCTCTTCCAGAGCTGGAGGCGGACGTCCCCCAAGGCCCCTGGAACCCGCCCGCAGGAAGGAGAGCCGCCTGAGCATCCATGCTGCTCGCAGTCGCCGCACCCTGCCCAGCGAGCCAGCTGGGGGGAAGATCCCCCTCATCCTTGTGGTGCAGGAGCAGCTGAAGGACCAGGACTCGCCCCTTGTGCCCTGACCCAGCTCACTCAGATGCCCAGCAGCACGGAGAGCCCCAGCGGAGTGGAGAGTGTCTCTGTTTGCCACAGTGAGCCTGGCATGGCTCTGACTCAGCTCCATGGGGCGTTGCCAGGACCTCAGGCGTGGGGCCGGCAGGAGCATGGCCCCTGTCCACAGGCTCCTACCACGACGTTTAGATTCACAAACAGGCTGGCCCTCAGTGCCGTGTGGCAAGGGACATGTTGCCCTCGCAGTGATCCCACAGGGACCTGGGGTGGAGGAGTGAGTCCCACCAGGGTGGGCAGCCCGGAGGCTGGATGGAGGCTGCTTCACAGAGGACAGCTGGGTGCCGTGGGGCCTTGAGTGCTGAGCCAGTGTGCACCGGGGCACTGGAGCACCTGCCCCCCGGGCCCCTGTGCCGAGCTGGGTCACAGGGCAAAGCTGAAGAAAGCGGGATGCGTGTGGCTTCGCTGAGGCAGCAGGGGCGCAGAGACGGGTGCCGGGAGCCCTGGGCTCGCCTTGGCCCCTGCCGTCCTGCTCCTGTTGGTGCCGGGTTCCGTCGGGTGCAGCTGGTGAGCAGGGGGTGGGCACACGTCGCCTGAACTCACTGTCCTTGATCCTGTCCTGTTCACAAGACGCTTCCATTGTATTTTCCTTGTTAGGAGCAAATACCTGATTCATTAAGGGTCGGCTGCCACAAATGCCAAATTAATGGCAAGAGGAAATTTGAAAAGTTGTTCCAGGAGCTTATCAGGTTGTCAGTGAGGGACCAGCGAGTGGGGCCACCCAGCACATGTGGTGGGAGGCTGGGGGCAGAGTGCATTCTGGCCCAAGGTGGCCAGGACTCAGTGTGGGGATGGAGGAGTGGGTGCCTGGGGAGGGCATCTGCACAGCACTGGGGGCTGCAGCCGGGCCAGTGTGGGGCTGCCCTGGGCTGGGGCTGCTCTCTGGGAGCCCCCAGCTTGCACTGTGAAGGGTGGGATTGGTGTGGGCCATGCAGAGGCCACACTAGAACAGTAGGCTGCTCCTCAGGACGACCCAGAGCACGGGGGACTGCTCTGGACCAGCCAGCCACCCTGAAACCAGGCCACGCTGCATTTATCCAGCTCCCTGGGGCCCCTGAGTTCTAAGAGCTCATGGGAACCTTTGAAGTCCCTGCTCTCTAAGGAGGCGAGAGTGTCCTCGACAGAAGAGGCCCTCGATGTGCATGGTGAGGGGCTCTGAGGGGACAGATCCAGGGCCTTAGCCAAGCACATGCCTCCCACAACCTCAGTTTCCCTGCCTGTGAAATGGGACAACACCCACCACCCCAGGCTCCCTTGAGGGTCAGGGTTGCAGGCACATGGCAGTTTAGGGACATTCATACACTGAGCACATCACACACCAGGTCCTGGAGGGCTCTGGGGACACCCTCTGAACGCTTCTAGCATGGGCTGGCCGAAGCTGTGCCTTTCCTTAAAGACAAGGGCCATCTTCAGACAGAGGAGGCCCATCTGTGAGTCAGACTTGTCAGCTGCCTCGAAGGGTCTTGTAGGAAGACCTTTGCCTGCTGGCCACCAGGACCATACAGGTAACACATTAGGTAACAAGCATCTTCACACTGAGGAAGTGGCCCCTGCACACTCCGGCCCACCTCGCTTCCAGAGCTCCAGTGCGGGCAGCGGGCCCAGGACCAGTATGCTCTCCTGTCAGGGCCCCTGAGCCTGCCCTCCGCCCTCCATGGCCACCAGCCTCCAGGCTCCTGGACTTCCCACCCACAGCCTGTCCCCGTGGGTCCCCCCAGCACTGCTCACAGTTTGACAACCCTGACAACTGGAATGAAGTCAGAGCTCAGCCACATGTCTTCATGTTCCTTTTTATTTTACTAACAATCTATGTTTTCCTTGATTGGTTAACATGTGGTCCTACAGCTACGCGTGGCGGCCGAGAAAGGGAGGAGGCAGAGGCTGGTCGGTTCAGCAGAGCTAGGGGGCTTGCCAGGGGGTGGCATGGAGTGTGGGGCTCGCAGCATCCGCCCGGAGTGGGGTGCCCTCCCCGCCACAGACACGTGCCCAGCTGGCCCCACGCAGACCCGGCCGTCTGAAGGAGACGCGAGAGGGAGCAGACTTACGCTTGACGGTGCCTCGTGGCTCCTGGAAGCCCGCCACCTCTGAGCCCCAGCCCAGGGCCTCACAGTCCCTGGCATGCGCCGGCCCAGGCCTGGCCCCTGGGCTTGGCCCTCCCCGGGCCCTGTCCGCCAGCCAGCAGGATTTCCAGAGCCCCACACTCCGCCTGCGCCCGTCCTCCAGCGTCTGGTACAGCCAATTGGGGGTGAAGGCGGCCGCGTTGTTGAGGACAAGGGAAATGAGGGCCACCAGCACGGCCGTGGCCACCAGCTTCCGGACGGTCATGGCCAACCACGGTGCCGGCACCCCTTCTGGAGAAAGTGCAGCCGGGTCGGCTGTCGGGGCCGGGGAACTGACACGCTGCTAGGGCCGGCTAGAGGACATCGCCGCTCATTCTCGGAGGTGTCGGGAAGGCCCGTGTGGCAGGTGCAGGCGAGCCCGCCTTGCCGCCTCCTTACCCTGCTTCCTGCACCTGGAGCAGGGCCAGGCCTGAGCTGCCGCCGGCCGCACAGCCCATCCCAAGGGGGCAGCGGGGGCACCAGCCAGAGCCCAGGGCTGTGAGTGCGCCGTCTTCCTGGGCAGCAGCGGCCGAGGGAGGACACGAAGCGTCTTCTCCCGTGTGCAGGGAAACGGAAAGTTAACAGGAGAGGCAGGCGCGTTGGCCGGCCTTCTTAGAAGCAGCTCTGCTTGCAGCCAGGCCAGTGAGTGGTGGGAGCGGCTCTGAGCAGGGCTGAGGGGAGCAGAGCGGGTTCCACGGCCTGCCTGCCGGCTAGGCCCCTGCCCTGCGCCTCTGCCGTAAACAGCTAGTCCTGGAAAGTGGAGAGCCTGTCGCAAGGGAGTGTGTACGCTTGTGTTTTCCCTCGTCTCTCAGCAGAAAGGAAATGGTTGTTTTTGAGGCTGTTTTTGGTGAGCTGGAGGGCGTAGCCAACTGCAACAAATAGCGGCTGGCCACAGCAGCCAGACACCAACAGGATGTGCTTCCTGATAGGAAAGGCAGGAGGCCTTCTGAAGTCCTGCTCCGGGACCCTCCTCCCCGCCCCCTCCCCACCTTCCCTTCCCGCCCAGAACAGGCCCGAGTCTTGCCTGTCCGTCTTGGATCAGGCCAGCCTGGCACTCACGCACTGCGGAGCGGCCCAGAGGCAGTGCTGCACAGGGCCCGGGCCCAGGGACAGCTGCATGGCCCAGGGCGGGCAGTGTGCTGCCGGCCTGTCACCCACCGTGGGGGACTTGGTGCCCACCAAGCCGCCTAGGTGCCCACCCAGCATGTAGGTACTGCCACCAGCCCGATGCGCCAGGGCCTGCCCTCGTCACAGGTATTCTGCTGTCAACCAGGAGACACCACAGAGGGACTCGCTGGGAGGAGGATGCAGAGAGGCCACCTTAGATGGGCCAGAACCCCTAGCTCTGGGTGGTCAGGAGCCACACTTGGAGGACTCGGCAGGGTGTTGTTGGCCTCGAGGTGCAGGAAGGTGGTGGAGGATGGGCTATGCATAGTGCCCAGTGAGGCGGGCGGAGCATTGGGTCCCAGCCCAGTCGTGTTTGTAGCCGTCGGTGCAGGTGGGCCGGGACCGGGGCCATCCTCTGGCGACCTTTCGTAACACCGTACAAGTCGTTAAGCTGCTGGAATCCTGGGGAGATCTTCATCTGTACTGCTCAGACCTTTCTGCACATGAGACCAGCACAGCACGGGGGTCTGTGCCTCCGCCTCTGGAGACCCTACGCCCAGCAAGGACCCCAGAGTGGCTATGAATGAGCAGAAAGGCATGTGGGTCCTGCCTTAGGAGCACACACACCCAAGATGTGCAGTGAGACCCCTGGGGTCCATCCTCTGATGTCTGCTGTTTTCCTGCACTGCCCACTACCATCACCACACCCCCACCAAGTCCATTCATCTGTGTGGCTGTGGGGGGCCACCAGGGATGGAAGCCAGGCCTTGTCTTCCTCCTGTCGGGGTCCTGGCTGCAGCCCACACATGCCTCCCCGTTCCTGCGCTTAGACAGTGTTTATCCGAGAGCAAAGTGCTGCAAGTCAGCACTTCACACCACACCCACTTCCCCATGTGCCAGGGTCTGGGGCCGCACTGGAACAGCACCGGTGCGCATTTGAAAGAATAAATGACAGATGTCAGTGGAGGGACCACAGTTGTGTGGAACTGCCTGGAAGCTGTGGGGTGGGAGGAGATTCCACACATGGCTCTGGGCTCTGCCGTCCAGCTGTCATTTCCGGAACGAGGGCCTCTCGGAGAGACCTGTTCCCTGGACCTGGGGTGGCCAAGGGGGGCCTGGCCCTGCAGGGACAGCACCTGCTGCTGGCAGGCCGCTGTCTGGACACCCGCAGCCACTCGCATGCGTCTCAGCCAGCACCTCAGAATGAGTTTTCTGCTTGTTACAAGGAAGGGAGTTTGAATACGGAGAATGTGATTTCCTGCATGAAGCCATGGACCGGAGACAGGCAGAGCCTGGCCCACGCTGCTCGTACACTGAGCTGGTGGGCCAGGTAAAGATTCACATTCTGAATCTGAAGGGGGGAGGACTCACTCAGCAGTTTGGATCCACCAGCTACTGGTGCCCCAGACTCCTCTTCATGGCCTGTGGGAGGCCCAGCATGAAGCCATCAAAGGGCCCCGAGCGCCCAGCTTGGCCCTGTCCCCAGGCATTGCTACGTAACGGCCGCCGGGGCTGCCTGGGCTGCTGTTGCTAAAACGCACCAGTTGCCCCTGCGCTTTGTCCACCCTTCAGGAACCACACCTAGAGAATTAAAAAATTCCAGCAGGACCCAGATAAAACCCCAAACACACAAAAGTACATATGTACTTGTGGGAAGGGGCATCTGGACACATGGCATTGGGATCAGACACTGCAGGCCTCCCAGTGGCCAAACGCCCAGCTCCAGCCTGGTATCCCCCATCTCAGGGACTGCCCTCCCTGGGTTCCACTCATGTCAGGTAACCTAGGATGAGGGTCGCCGGTTTATCAGGAGCCCTGGGTCTCCCGCATTCAGCCATGGCTCACATTGGACAGCCCCACAGCTCTGCCCTCACGCCAGGTGCTCCCTTCCCTTGGCCTTCAAACAAGCACTTGGGGTGAGCTCTGCAGCTGCCACCAGGAAACATTGTGCTGTGTCGTCTCCCACATTCACAGACTTCCTCCTCCTAGGACCTGCACTCGCATGGGTAACCCCCACAGAGCACCCCAAGGAAACGGCCCTGCAGGTCTGGGATCCCATTGCAGGATCCCATCCCTGGCAGATGCAGGGAAACACTGGTCCCCTGCAGCCGTGGGAGGGAGCCTGGTGGCAGGAGTGGGTTCCCAGGGCCCACCATAGGCGGGGGGACAATGCGAGGCCGCACACCTGCCATGGATGGGGACCCTCAGCGTGGGGGTCGGGGTGTGGCCCCTGCTTTGCTGTGTTGTCCTGTGGGTGAAGCCCATCTGGCTCCCACACATCCCGCCTTCTTGATGACCCTGTGTGTCCGGCTGGGGCCCCCTGCCCTGTCTGGCATCAGTGTCAGTGAGACCGGGACCCGGGGCTGGAAGCCAACATGCTGCCATGTCCCCTGCTGCAGCAAGACTGTCTGGGAGAACATGGCCCGCATGTGTGTCAAGACCCAGCGCCTGGACGTGGCCAAGGTGTGCCTGGGGAACATGGGCCACGTGCGTGGCGCCCGAGCACTGCGGGAGGCGGAGCGGGAGCCGGAGCTGGAGGCCAGAGTGGCCATGCTGGCCATACAGCTGGGCATGCTGGTGAGTCGGGCCCTGCTGTGCCAGGCGGTGGGCGGGGACCTGGGCTGCAGGGAGAGGCACACCTCAGCCAGGTGTGCGTAGCCCTAGAGGACCACTCAGGACCCCAGAGCTAGCAGCATGGCTGAGCCTGTTGGCCTCCGGGGGGCCATGGTGTGTGCTTTCTGGGCCACTCGGTTGCAGGAACAGAAATCCCCTCAAACTAGCTAAGCCAAAACGTGGGTGAGGCCTGAGGAGCCCCCAAGGCCTCTCTCCTCTGCCAGGTGTCCTCCCTGTGTCCTGCATGTTCCCAGAGCTCATGGCCCATCGTGCCCTCAGGTGTCCCAGAGAGGCTAACAGAACTCGAAGGAGGAAAAGGTAGCACAGCCAAGCAGGGCGGCCTGAGGGCTCTGCAGCGGGGGCGGGTGACCTCCCTGAGGCACTGGTGGCCCTACAAGAGGCTGGCCTGGGTACTGGGGATCAGGCCTCCCTGACCGTTGTGAGTCCCCTCCAGCGTGGGACGGGAGCGCCTCCTCCGCGGGCAGTGCTCGGAGCAGTCCCCCACACGGGCACTGTGCACCTTCATCTTGGGGTGGCTGACCGCACGGGCAGCTTCCCGCGGAGCAGAGGCCATGCTGACATGCTCTTGCCTTCAGGAGGACGCCGAGCGGCTCTACAAGCAGTGCCAGCGCTATGACCTCCTGAACAAGCTGTACCAGGCCTCTGGCCAGTGGCACAAGGCAGTGGAGGTTGCCGAGCGCCAGGACCGCATCCGTCTGCGCACCACCTATTACAACTACGCCAAGCACCTGGAGGCCGGTGCCGACTGCAGTCTGGCCCTCAGCTAGTGAGCAGGGCAGGGCGGGGGCGGGGGCGGTGCCCGCCGAGGGGCTCACCTTGGGATAGGCCCTGCCGACCTCCTGCTTCTCCTCTGCCCGGTGAGGGTCCCAGAGGAAGCTTCTAGCCAGGCACCACTTCAGGCCGGCAGGGACCTTCTCGGTGGGGACTCCAGACAGCCGTAGGGGCTGCCCTCCATCCTGGCCTGGCTCCTGGTTTCTCAGCACATGCAGCGAGCCTTGTCCGAGGCCTGAGGCAGGCCAGCGCGCACCCACCAGGCTCCGCGGCAGGGCTAGCTGGGGCCTCGGGCTGGCTCAGTCCCCTCCAGGTGGGGCCCTTCCCACTGGGGACCATGCAGCCTGCAAGCATCGCGGGAGCACCACTGCCCCCCAGCGGCGGGTCCATAGACACAGAGCCATAAGCAGGGGGCCCCAGCTCTGGGTTATTTCCACCTGGGATTGCTAGGCACTGAGACGGTGGGGGTGAGCTGCCCCTCCCTTCTCTCGCAGCTATGAGAAATCTGACACCCACCGCTTCGAGGTACCCAGGATGCTGTCAGAGGACCTGCAGTCCCTGGAGCTCTATGTCAATAAGATGGAGGACAAGTGAGTGCCAGGCGGGGCTGCCAAGGCCCCTTCCAGAGCTTCAGAGCCCACCAGAGCTGGTCCCCAGGATGCCGACGGCAGTGGGGGTGTCCCTCTGGGAAGATGCCTTCAGGACCTGGGCTTTACTTGTGGCCTCATCCACCCAGCTCGTATCTGGCTGCTGGTCATGTGAAGACACCAGGGTGGCATTTGGGGTCTGGGGAGCCAACTCCAGTGGAGGGGGGCTGAGGGAGAGCTTGCGGGCCACCTGCAGGACCCTGTGGCGGTGGTGGGCCCAGTCCCTGGAGAGCCGGGCGGAGATGGAGGCCGCACTGCACTACTATGAGCTGGCACAGGACCACTTCTCCCTGGTGCGCATCCACTGCTTCCAAGGCAACATCCAGAAGGTGGGATGTTTGGCTGGGGGGTGGGGGGGCGCTTACCTGGTGCAGGAAGGTGTGGACAGCCCCTGCAGGTCCCTGGTGTTCTTCCAGGCCGCTGAAATAGCCAATGAGACGGGGAACTGGGCTGCCTCCTACCATCTGGCCCGCCAGTACGAGAGCCGAGAGGAGGTGAGGCAGGCGGTGCATTTCTACACGCGAGCGCAGGCCTTCAACAACGCCATCCGCCTGTGCAAGGTGGGCAGGGCCCATCGGCAGCATGGGGGGAGATGGCATGCAGCTGGATGGGCGCGCCCTGCGGGTGGGCACGGCACGCCAACTCTGTCCCCACAGAGAGTTGGACCACGGGCACCCTCCCTCCATCCCCCCCCAGGCAGCTTCCATCACTCATGCCTCACCCTGCCTGACACTTGCACCTCCTGCCTGCCTTCCACCCGGCTCGGCCTCCATTTGCAAAGCCCTGAGCTGTCCTCAGTGCCTGCTGGTACCCAGCTGGACAAACTGAGGCTGGCTCGCGGCTGCGGCCTCATATGTGACTCTGTAGGGAGCTGTTGGGCATTTCTGCATCTGTGACAATGTTCCGACCCAGGGTGTTATTTCTGGAAAAATCCAAAATGTGGAAAACCCTCACAGCAGGTAATTTGTGCAGTGTTCTGTGTAATAGCAAAAAGGAAGCCTCTGAATGTTCTGGGGTACAAGCCCAGTAAGACCGATACCTGTGAGAGGCCACGTCGTGGGTCGGCAGCACATCAGAACAAGGGTGGGTTCTGCCACGGCCCATTCCCAGCCTGAGCGGGAGCCCTGAATCTGCCTCGCCCACCTGCAGGAGAACGGCCTGGACGAGCAGCTCATGGCCTTGGCCTTGCTAAGCTCCCCCGAGGACATGACTGAGGCAGCACGCTACTACGAGGAGAGGGGCGAGCACATGAACAGGGCGGTCATGCTCTACCACAAGGTGAGGGCCGGCCTGCCAGGCCCAGGGCACATCAGGGGGTGCAGCACAGGGCCTGGAGGACACAGCACGGGGCCCTGGGTGTGACATGAGGCCTTGGAGGGCAGCACAGGTCCCAGGGGCACAGCACAGGCAGGGACCAGTCAGATGTTCTCAAGGCCTGGGGCTCGGGGACTGCTCAGAGTTGCCCTGCCATCCACAGGCCGGCCACTTCTCTAAAGCCCTGGAGCTGGCCTTTGCTACCCAGCAGTTCATGGCCCTACAGCTCATAGCAGAGGACCTGGACGAGAAGTCAGACCCCGCCCTCCTGGCCCGCTGCTCGGACTTCTTCTTGGAGCACAGTCAGTACGAGAAGGCAGTGGATCTGCTGCTGGCCGCCAGAAAGGTGTGTGTCGGAGCCCCGCCTGGGCACCTAGTCTGCAGGCACAGAGGGCGTGGCTCCACCGTTTCATGGTTCCAGTTGGCTGCGGCTGCCCTGGGGTGGGGCACAGCCCATGCTCACCTGTGCAGCCGGCCCAGGGGCAGGCTTCCCGCTCATTGTCAGGGCCGCCAAATCATACCCAGGGCTGGCATCATCCTGTGTGCAGACAGGGACGCAAGCTGACCAGCTGAGCTGCTTTGTAGTGTACAGCTCAGTCTTGGGCAGTCAGTCACATTTTCATGTACCCACCAGCATCCACCCACACGGTCTGCATCTCGCAAAACTAAAACTCTGTCCCCACTCATCAGCAAGTGCGCCCTGCCCCTCCTGGCCCCCAGCGCCCACTCTCTGCTTCCTGTGCTCACAGTCGCAGAGTCCCATGGTACTGGCCCGGTGTGTCCGGCTTATTCCCTGGGCGTCCTGTCAAGGTCCACCCGCGCTGCAGTGCGCATCAGGGTGTCTTCCTCTCTGTGGCTGGACCGTGCCCCGCTGTATGAGCAGACCGCATTTTGCCCATCTATCATCCATTGATAGGTACTTGGTTGCTCTGCCTTTTGGCCGTTGTGAATAATGCTGTTTGAACGTGGGTGTGCCAGTATCTCTTCCCAACCCTGCTTCCCATTCCTTAGGGCAGTTACCCTGAATTGGGACTGCTGCATCACAGGGCCACCCTGTAAACTTTCTGTGGGGACCCACACTGTTTCCGGGGCAGCGGAGCCTTTCCAAGAGCAGCGCGCTGGCTTCCAGTCCCCCCACAGCCTCCCCGTTCCTCGCTGTTTCCTACTTTTTGACAGCAGCCATCCTACTGGGTATGGACACAAATCTCCTTTAAGCAGAAAAATTTGCCTTGATAGCAACTAAATGCAGATAGGGAAAAGGGTCAATCCTATAGAACCAGCCTGCTCAAATTGAAGGATCTTTCTTTCGGCAGCCAGTCATGCTCACACTTCAGTGCCCCCTGCTGGGCGATACCAGAATTACTGAACAGATGAAAGGCACATGCATGTTCTGGATAGAAAGACCCGCAGACACGTGGGTCGGTCCTCCCCAAGGCAGGGTCAGAATCACTCTGACCCCACGAGAAACACCACAGGGTCTTCTGTAGCTAAATAAGCAGGTTCTGTAGTTTCACAGTGAGAACCAGCTAAGCCAGAAGAGCTCTGGGAAGACCAGCCAGCAGTGGTCAGACCCCTGAGATGGTCACACCACCACGCGGCCAGGCCTGCAAGTCAGTGGGGAATACTGGGAAACCCGGGATGGGGCGGTGTACACACACGCCCTGAGCATGTGTGGGAGCAGCAGTGTTTATGACCAAGGGAGGTAAATGGGGTTGATAGAGCTGCACAGCCACTAGGAAGATACAGTTAATCCTGTTCATTGCCTCCATCCAGGCAAATTCCAGGCAGCTCCAGGATTTAAGGGGGACAGTGAGGAGGTAGCAGTTCCCCAGGAGCCACAGAGCATCTTGTACAATGTATGGGAGGGAAGCTGTTCGCTAGGTACAAATGAAAATCCGAAAGCCCATGGGAGACACTGATCAATTTGGCCAATACAAACTTGAAACCAAACACAAAGCAAAGCTACATAATAAAATGGGGAAAATATATCCTACCTGTATCTCAAAAGGAAAGGACAAAGAATGTAGATAGTTAATTTAAACAAGGAAATATGGGTGGTTTCTGAATGTTAGGTATAGATACATTAGCCTCATTCACTGTAAGATAAATACAGATCCAAATACAAGGAGACCCCATTTTTCATGAATCAGACTGGTTCAGGTGAGGGGGTTAGGAAGCCACTAGACTGCCGTGGGAAACATACTCCCTGTGAGTGGGAGCGCGGCACACAGCGCCTGACCCAAGTACAAATCACTTCTCCCTAACCCAGTGCCTCCTGGCCTTGGAACTCACCCTAACAGCACGTTTATACATGTGCGGGTGGCCTGCGCCCTGAGGCCCTGCCAGCAAAAGACAACCAACTCTGTGTTTGTTAGCAGGACAGGTAATAATATAATCCATGGTTCTCAGCACAGTGGAATATTACATGACTGTCAAAAAGAATGTGCCACCCCTTATATGCTGAGACAGAATCAGCTCCAAGACATTATGCATTTTTTTCCCAAGATACAGTCTTAAGAATACAAATATTTTCTTAAATTTCTAAGACAAAATTAATTAAATTGGAAAGAACTATAAAGCAAAAGTAATTTCTGGTTTCCTACACCCCCCACAACAAACATGTTCTTGTGGCCCCACTCCCCTCACCATGTTCTGGGGTGACAAGCGGAAGCGGCCTGAAAGCTCGTTGTCAGTCCCTGCCCCTCTGCCTGGGACTCCCTGAGCAGTGCCCCGCTTCCTGGAAGAAGGTGGCAGGGGCCGGGGGGTGTCCTCGGCAGCCGCAGTGACCACCCCCTCTCGGTCTCTGCGCCACCTTCCAGTATCATGAAGCCCTGCAGCTTTGCCTGGAGCAGAACCTGACCATCACCGAGGAGATGGCAGAGAAGATGACCGTGTCCAAGGACTCCACGGACATGTCTGAAGAGTCGCGGCGTGAGCTGCTGGAGCAAATAGCAAGCTGCTGCATGCGCCAGGGCAGCTACCACCTGGCGGCGAAGAAGTACACGCAGGCTGGGAACAAGCTGGAGGTGAGCGCCAGCTGGGCCGTCATGGCAGTGCCCGTGGCCACCCGGAGCCGGGGCGCCACTGCATGGGTTCCACCTGCCCTGCGTTTGACCCAGCAGGGGAGAGCTCCCCCGGCCAGGCCTTTGAAGGGTGCCCACCAGGACCCCAAAGCCTGGGTGGGTTCTTGTCGCGAAGCCCAGCATGCAGGCAGGGCGACACCGCATGTCTGCTCTCCGGGAAGGTGGCATGCCATCCACTGCAGGCTCCCGGCCCAGCCCCCGCTCCCTCTCCATGTAGGCCATGAGAGCACTGCTGAAGTCTGGGGACACGGAGAAAATCGTGTTTTTTGCGGGTGTCTCAAGGCAAAAGGAAATCTACATCATGGCTGCCAACTACCTGCAGTCCCTGGACTGGCAGAAGGAGCCAGAGATCATGAAGAATATCATCAGCTTCTACACCAAAGGGCGGGCCCTAGACCTTCTGGCCGGCTTTTATGATGCCTGCGCCCAGGTACTGGCCTGCATCCTGGTTCAGGGGCCCCCAGGGTTGGGAGCCCCACAGGTCCTAACTGGTCTCATCCATGCAGGTGGAGATCGACGAATACCAGAACTATGACAAAGCCCACGGGGCGCTGACAGAGGCCTACAAGTGCCTGTCCAAGGCCAAGGCCAAGAGCCCCCTGGACCAGGAGACCAAGCTGGCCCAGCTGCAGAGCAAGATGATGCTGGTGAAGCGGTTCACGCAGGCCCGCAGGTGCGTCAGCCCCAGGAGAGCAAGGATGTGGCGGCTGTACCCCTCGTGACTCTCCGGCTCCCTCACTGCCCTGCTGGACCCAGGTCTCACCTCCCAGGACAGCCGGGCAGGCTCCGGGGCATTGCCGTTGCTTCAGCCATGTCTCAGCTCCCTGGGCTCCCCCAGGGCCGGGCCACGCCTGGCAGAACTGCGCCAGCACCTACCAGGGACCATTGGCGAGGACTCGGGGTGGGGGCAGCCCCGGGTCGGGAGAGTGTGTGTCTGAGCAGAGCCCGGCACCTGCAGATGTGTGCGGGGTCACTGGCATGCTCCTGAGCGACGGGCCACTGTTCCGCCTGGGGGTAGCAGGTAGGAAGGAGGCTCAGGCCGCACCATTGTCAGGAGACGTGCGCAACATGCGGCATCTCTTGGCCACCTCCCCAGCTTTCCCAAGAGCTCAGCTGCTGCCTGAGCCAGTGAAGGCATTTTCCTGATCTGAGGACAGGCTCCAGAAACATTTGAACACTGTGTACACGTGAGGCTCCTTGAAGAGGCTCCCCACCCATGTGCGAGTTCTGGACTGCTGAGCCTTGGCTGCGGGAGGAGGATGGGCTGCAGGGACCGTGCAGCCACAAGGCGGGTGTTGTGCACGGGGGGAGCACCTCGTGGCCCCAGCCCTGGCCTGGACGGCTCAGGGCCCCTTGGTCCCGCCCACTCACATGAACTCACTACCGTGACACCCTATCGTGTCACAACCTGGCCTTTGCTCAGCCTGACCACCTCGGGCACAGCAAAGTAGCCTCCTCCATGCCCCCCCACCCATGGTGTCACACTGTCCCCATGCAGACTGTCCACCAGGCAGGGGCTGGGGTTGGCGAACTCTGCTGTCGAGTCTGGCACGGTGCCTGCACGGCAGACAGCGAGTTTTGGATGGGCGCATTCATGAATTAACCCACTGATGAAGTGGGGTCGGCCCTCCAACAACTTGGGGTTTGGGGCGCCCCCCCATGCAGTCAGAAGTCTGCATGTAACTTTTGATTCCCCAAAAACGTTAAACAACTGGTATCCTGTTGGCCAGGGTCTTACTGATGACATAACAGTGGATTAACACGTATTTTCCACTGTGTGTATTACATACTATGTTCTTATAATAAAGTCAGCCACAGAAGACAGCTTTTTTTCAAACTGTCACAAATCTCCAAAGTTTTCCAATATGTTACTGAGAAAGTTCCACATATAAGTGGACCCATGTTCTTCAGGGCTTAACTGTCACTTAACTCCCGGGAGCTGCCTGCCCAAGTTTCACCCAGCTGGCTCCCACGGGCTCCTGCTGGCCGGGAGTCAGCTCTGACACGCTGCCCCCAACCTGGCCTCAGGCTCAGGCTGCCTCTGCTCTCAGCAGGATGTACCCCGAGGACCCCAAGGAGGCGGCCAGGCAGTGCGAGCTGCTCTTGGAGGAGCCAGGCCTGGACAGCGCCCTCCGCATCGGGGACGTATGCGGCTTCCTGGTGGAGCACTACCTGCAGACGGGGGAGCTCCAGACGGTGAGGCCCTGCTCCGCGGTGCTGGGACAGCTGGGGATGGGCTTCCAGGGGGGTGCTTAGCGGCTGGGGAGCCTCTGCTGTTCCTGTTTCTACTTTTGATGTTTTAGCCTTTTTATTTGAAGTAATTTTAGTTATTAAATTACAAGAGAAGTTACAAGAGTAGAACCCAAATGCCCAGATCCACCAGTAACATTTGTCTATTTATTCATGTATGTTCTAAAATTTCTATTTTATGCATAAAATGGGCATTTTTCTGAGCCATTTGAGAGGCACAGACATTCTTCCCCTTCTCCTCCTGGCTCGCTAATACTTGGGGAGAAACCTGGGAGCAGAATCACTCGGTCGTGTGGTAAGTGCATGTCTAACCTCCTAAGGAACTACCCCCTTTCCCGCACTGTTCCCTGGTTGGTGTCCAGGTTACTCGAGCCTTACAAAGTGCACTGTGAAGCGTGTCGCCTTCCATCTTCTCTAAGTTTACGTAGACATGTTATTTCTTCCTTAAATGTGTGGTAGGATGCATCCGTGAACCTGCTTAAGGCCTAGAGCTCCCTCTGTGGAAGGCGTCTGATCATTCTAAACAGAGCAGTTCTCAGACACTTTGGTCTCAGGACCCCTTTGTGCTGGGCCCTCAGAGCCTGTGTGTAGGTGGTTTACATCTGCCAATGGTTCCTCTTAGAAATAACAAATATTTTACATATTTATTATCTTTTTTATATATATAATTTATTTTGGTATCATTAATCTACAATTACACGTGCAATATTATGGTTATTAAACTACCCCTTCATCAGGTCCCCCCCACCAACCCCATTACAATCACTGTCCATCAGCATAGTGAGATGCTATAGAGTCACTACTTGTCTTCTCTGAGTTATACAGCCCTCCCCGTGACCCCCCAACATTACGCCTGCTAATTATAATGCCCCTTTTTCCCCTTGTCCTTCCCTTCCTGCCCATCTTCCCCAGCCCCTTTCCCTTTGGTAACTATTAGTCGGTTCTTGGGTTCTGTGAGTCTGCTGCTGTTTTGTTCCTTCAGTTTTTTTCTTTGTTCTTATACTCCACATATGAGTGAAATCATTTGATACTTGTCTTTTTCGGCTTGGCTTATTTCACTGAGCATAATACCCTCTAGCTCCATCCATGTTGTTGCAAATGGTAGGATTTGTTTTCTTCTTATGGCTGAATAATATTCCATTGTGTATATGTACCACATCTTCTTTATCCATTCATCTACTGATGGACACTTAGGTTGCTTCCATTTCTTGGCTATTGTAAATAGTGCTGCGATAAACATAGGGGTGCATATGTCTTTTTCAAACTGGGCTGCTGCATTCTTAGGGTAAATTCCTAGGAGTGGCATTCCTGGGTCAAATGGTATTTCTATTTTGAGTTTTCTGAGGAATCTCCATCCTGCTTTCTACAATGGTTGACCTAATTTGCATTCCCACCAGCAGTGTAGGAGGGTTCCCTTTTCTCCACATCCTCGCCAACATTTGTTGTTGTTTGTGTTTTGGATGGTGGCCATCCTCACTGGTGTGAGGTGATATCTCATTGTGGTTTTAATCTGCATTTCTCTGATGATTAGCGATGTGGAGCATCTTTTCATGGGCCTGTTGGCCATCTGAATTTCTTCTTTGGAGAAGTGTCTATTCATGTCCTCTGCCCATTTCTTAATTGGATTATTTGCTTTCTGTTTGTTAAGGTGCATGAGTTCTTTATATATTTTGGATGTCAACCCTTTATCGGATACGTCATTTATGAATATATTCTCCCATACTGTAGGATGTCTTTTTGTTCTACTGATGGTGTCCTTTGCTGTACAGAAGCTTTTCAGCTTGATATAGTCCCACTTGTTCATTTTTGCTTTTGTTTCCCTTGCCCGGGGAGATATGTTCATGAAGAAGTCATTCATGTTTATGTCCAAGAGATTTTTGCCTATGTTTTTTTCTAAGAGTTTTATGGTTTCATGACTTACATTCAGGTCTTTGATCCACCTTGAGTTTACCTTAGTGTATGGGGCTAGACAGTAGTCCAGTTTCATTCTCTTACATGTAGCTGTCCAGTTTTTCCAACACCAGCTGCTGAAGAGGCTGTTATCTCCCCATAGTATATCCAAGACTCCTTTATCAAATATTAATTGACTGTATATGTTTGGGTTAATGTTTGGATTTTCTATTCTGTTCCACTGGTCTGTGGGTCTGTTTTTGTGCCAATACCAAATTGTCTTGATTACTGTGGCTTTGTAGTAGAGCTTGAAGTCAGGGAGTGTAATTCCCCCTGTTTTATTCCTCCTTCTCAGGATTGCTTTGGCTATTAGGGGTCTTTTGTGGTTCCATATGAATTTTAGAATTATTTGTTCCAGTTCATTGAAGAAAGCTGTTGGTAGTTTGATAGGGATTGCATTGAATCTGTAGATTGCTTTAGGTAGTATAGCCATTTTGACAATACTTATTCTTCCTAGCCAAGAGCATGGGATGCATTTCCATTTGTTAGTGTCCTCTTTAATTTCTCTTAGGAGTGTCTTGTAGTTTTCAGAGTACAGGTCTTTCACTTCCTTCGTTAGGTTTATTCCTAGGTATTTTATTCTTTTTGATGCAATTGTGAATGGAATTGTTTTTCTGACTTCTCTTTCTGTTAGTTCATCGTTAGTGTATAGGAAAGCAACAGATTTCTGTGTGTTAATCTTGTATCCTGCAACTCTGCTGAATTCAGATATTAGTTCTAGTAGTTTTGGAGTGGAGTCTTTAGGGTTTTTTATGTACAGTATCATGTCATCTGAAAATAGTGACAATTTGACTTCTTCTTTACCTTGTATAATCTGGATGCCTTGTATTTCTTTGTTTTGTCTGATTGCCGTGGCTAGGACCTCCAGTACTATGTTGAATAACAGTGGAGAGAGTGGGCATCCCTGTCTTGTTCCCCATCTTAGATGAAAAGCTTTCAGCGTCTCGCTGTTAAGTATGATGTTGGCTGTGGGTTTGTCATATATAGCCTTTATGATGTTGAGGTACTTGCCCTCTATACCCATTTTGTTGAGTTTTAATCATGAATGGATGCTAAATTTTGTCAAATGCTTTTTCAGCATCTATGGAGATGATCATGTGGTTTTTGTTCTTCTTTTTGTTGATGTGGTGGATGATGTTGATGGATTTTCGAATGTTGTACCATCCTTGCATCCCTGGGATGAATCCCACTTGATCATGGTGTATGATCCTCTTGATGTATTTTTGAATTCGGTTTGCTAATATTTTGTTGAGTATTTTTGCATCTACGTTCATCAGGGATATTGGTCTGTAGTTTTCTTTTTTGGTGAGATCTTTGCCCAGTTTTGATATTAGAGTGATGCTGGCTTCATAGAATGAGTTTGGAAGTATTCCCTCCTCTTCTATTTTTTGGAAAACTTTAGGAAGAATGGGTGTTATTTCTTCTCTATATGTCTGGTAGAATTCAGAGGTGAATCCATCAGGTCCGGGGGTTTTGTTCTTGGGTAGTTTTTTGATTACCGATTCAATTTCGTTGCTGGTGATTGGTCTGTTTAATTTTTCTGTTTCTTGCTTGGTCAGTCTTGGAAGGTTGTATTTTTCTAAGAAGTTGTCCATTTCTTCTATGTTTTCCAGCTTGTTAGCATATAGATTCTCATAATATTCTCTTATAATTCTTTGTATTTCTGTGGGGTCCGTCGTTATTTTTCCTTTCGCATTTCTGATTCTGTTTATTTGTGTAGATTCTCTTTTTCTCTTAATGAGTCTGGCTAGGGGTTTATCTATTTTGTTTATTTTTTCAAAGAACCAGCTCTTAGTCTCATTGATTTTTTTCTATTGTTTTTTTCTTCTCAATTTTATTTATTTCTTCTCTGATCTTTATTATGTCCCTCCTTCTGGTGACTTTG
Source organism: Smutsia gigantea (assembly GCA_032199065.1). Lineage (NCBI taxonomy): Eukaryota > Metazoa > Chordata > Mammalia > Pholidota > Manidae > Smutsia > Smutsia gigantea. The sequence goes on from JAVSCE010007060.1 coordinate 23,517, forward strand.
GGCCTCATTTGTTCTTCTTTTTCCAATTTCAGTAATTGTGTCTTTAGACTATTCATTTGGGAATGTTCTTCCTTCTTTAAATAGGCCTGGATTGCAATATACTTTCCTCTTAGAACTGCCTTTGCTGCGTCCCACAGAAGTTGTGGCTTTGTGTTGTTGTTGTCATTGGTCTCCATATATTCTTTGATTTCTGTTTTGATTTGGTCGTTAACCCAGTGATTAATTAGGAGAATGTTCTTAAGTCTCCATGTATTTGTGAGCCTTTTTGATTTCTAAAATTTATTTCTAGTTTTCTACCTTTGTGATCTGAGAAGTTGGTTGGTAGGATTTCAATATTTTTGAAATTACTGAGGTTCTTTTTGTGGCCTAGTATGTGGTCTATTCTGGAAAATGTTCCATGTGCACTTGAGAAGAATGTGTATCCTGTTGCTTTTGGGTGTAGAGTTCTGTAGATGTCTGTTAGGTCCATCTGTTCTAGTGTGTTGTTCAGTGCCTCTGTGTCTTTACTTATTTTCTGTCTGGTTGATCTGTCCTTTGGAGTGAGTGGTGTGTTGAAGTCTCCTAAGATGAATGCATTGCTGTCTGTTTCCTCCTTTAATTCTGTTAGTATTTGTTTCACATATGCTGGCGCTCCTGTGTTGGGTGCATATATATTTATAATGGTTATATCCTCTTGTTGGACTGACCCCTTTATCATTATGTAATGTCCTTCTTTATCTCTTGCTACTTTCTTCGTTTTGAAGTCTATTTTGTCTGATACAAGTACTGCCACACCTGCTTTTTTCTCTTTGTTGTTTGCATGAAATATCTTTTTCCATCCCTTCACTTTTAGTCTGGGGATATCTTTGGGTTTGAGGTGAGTCTCTTGTAAGCAGCATATAGATGGGTCTTACTTTTTTATCCATTCTGTTACTCTGTGTCTTTTGATTGGTGCATTCAGTCCATTTACATTTAGGGTGATTATCGATAGATATGTACTTATTGCCATTGCTGGCTTTAGATTCGTGGTTACCAAAGGTTCAAGGGTTGCTTCTTTACTATCTAACAATCTAACTTAACTTTCTTGTTAAGTTATTGTAAACACCATCTGATGTTTCTTTATTTCTCTCCCTTCTTATTCTTCCTCCTCCATTCTTTATATACTAGGTGTTTTATTCTTTGCCTTTAGTTAGTATTTGCATGGTCTGCTTTCTTTGTTATGATTTTATTTTCTCTGATGACCTTTTTAGCCTTAGGGGTGCTTCCCCCTAGAGCCGTCCGTTTAATATCCTGTAGTGGTGGTTTATGAGAGGCAAACTCTCTCAAGTTTCGTTTGTCTGGAATTTGTTTAATCCCTCCATCATATTTAAGTGATAATCGTGCTGGATGCAATATTCTTGGTTCGAGGCCCTTCTGTTTCATAACATTAAATGTATCATGCCATTCTCTTCTGACCTGTAAGGTTTCTGTTGAGAAGTCTGATGATAGTCTGATGGGTTTTCCTTTGTAGGTGATCTTTTTTCTCTCTCTAGCTGCCTTTAATACTCTGTCTTTATCTTTTATCTTTGCCATTTTAATTATTATGTGTCTTGGTGTTGTCTTCCTTGGGTCCCTTGTGTTGGGAGATCTGTGGGCTTCCGTGGACTGCGAGACTATTTCCTTTCCCAGTGAGGGAAAGTTTTCAGCAATTATTTCTTCAAAGACACTTTCTATCCCTTTTTCTCTCTCTTCTTCCTCTGGTACTCCTATAATGAGAATATTGTTCCATTTGGATTGGTCGCACAGTTCTCTTAATATTCTTTCATTCCTAGAGATCCTTTTATCTCTCTTTGCCTTAGCTTCTCTGTATTCCTGTTCTCTGATTTCTATTCCATTAACAGTCTCTTGCATCTCATGCAGTCTGCTGTTAAGCCCATCGATCGCTTGTCTGATTTCTGCATTGTCTTTCCTTAGTTCCCTCACTTCCTCCCTCAGCTCTTGCACATTTCTCTGTAGATCCATCAGCATGGTTATGACTTTTATTCTGAATTCTTTTTCAGGAAGACTGTGCATTTCCATCCCTTCAGGCTCCCTCTCTGGGGTTGTCTGGTTGATTTTAGTCTGGACCATATTCCTCTGTCTTTTCATGGCTATAGAAGTGGTCGCTGGTAGTTGCCACGTATGTCAGCTGGGCTCTTTAAGACTTTAAAAAGAGAGAAAGAAAGAAAGAAAGAAAGGAAGGAAGGAAGGAAGGAAAGGAAGGGAGGAAGGGAGGAAGGGAGGAAGGAAGGAAGGAAGGAAGGAAAGAAAAAAGAAAAGAAAAAACAAAATACAAAACAAAGCAAACAAAAAACAAAAACAAAACAAAAAAATGCCCACCGGTAGTACATTCTGTGGGGATGCTGTAGGTGGCGCTGTTGCCCCACTATTCCGCAGCCGTGGCCCCGTCACTCCGCAGGGCTCTTTATAGCTCTGGCCAGGGTGGTAACGAATGGGAGGCTGTTGATCTCTGTGTTAAGTCGATGTGCGGCCACCCTTTCCCAGTCACCAGCTAAGGGGTCCGAAACTCCCCAGGACTCCCAGTCTGCTGGGTTGAGTGTGCCGTGGTGATCTGGCTCCTCCGCTGGGCTCCTGTCTCTTTAAGACCACTGAAGAAAGCGCTTGCTTTTCTGTTTTGTTTTGTTTTGTTTCCTTCCCGGGAGCTGGCTGCAAGCACCCTGACGCATTCCCCGCTCAGATCCTGCCCCTGTCTCTCCAGTCTCTGCTACACCGCACTGTGTGTGTCAGCGCTCCCCGCGCAGATCACCAGGGCTGGTTATTTCGCAGGGTGTACTTCCACTCCCTCCCGGCTCTGAATCCTCTCCTCCCGCCGGTGCGCTGGGGTGGGTGAGTGCTTGGGTTCCGCCGGGTCACGGCTCCGTATCTTACCCGCCTCTTGGGGTGCCGAGTCCTCTCGGGTGTAGCTGCAAGCTGTGCGCTTTCCTTTGTATTCTGGTCTCTCTTTTAGGAATAGTTGTATTTGCTGTATTTCCGTAGATAAATATAGTGTTGGGAGGAGATTTCTGCCACCCTGCTCACGCCGCCATCTTCTCGGAAGTCCATATTTATTATCTTTAACTCACTCAAAAATAAACCTATATGTTAACATAGATAACAGTTTCATTTAAAATGTCTTTATCTTCTAAAACAAATTTAGGGAGGAAAGTAGCATTGTTTTACATTCTTTGCTAATCTCCTTGCCTGACTTAACAGAAGACAGCTGGATTCTCAATTTCTGCCTCTGCATCCAATTTGATAGAGTAAGTTGTTTTAGCAGAACTATCTGAAGAGGATCCAGTGTCGCACCGGCACTGGGGGAGGAGGGAGGAGTGCTTTAACTGCCTCAGCCTTTGATCTGTGGGGCTCCACCAGAATCCCACAAGAGCTATTTCTTAAGTTAGCCACACTGAGGGATCTGAATCCATAGTGAGCCTCCCCTGCTCCGGGGCGTTAAGACAGCTGGTCCCTCTTGGATCTTCAACACATGCATGATTTTGTAACATGTTGGTCATTTGGAAAATAGCAGTTCACTGAGTTATGCAAATGTCAACATACTTCATTATACATGTAGAAATGTCACATTTGCCAATATCACCACCAATCTCATCAGAAAACTCTTAAGTATTGAGAAGATGTCCAGCCCATGGTGGCCTACATAAGGTTTCTGAAGTTCTAACTTTCATTTGAAAGCTCAATGGTATCCTTAGCAAAAACACTGTCAGTTACTATTTTCCTTGAAGTGATGGGCCCACTTTACTCATTTGTGAGAAAAAGTCTGCTACATGCCCACATCTGAGTAAACACTTGCTGCAGTCTCTCCAAGTGGACATGGCATTCCAAGTAAGAGCGGCTGGCTGAGCTCAGCCTGCACAGGCGTGCTGCCTCGTCTTTGCCAGCACTAGGTTTGGTCGGTCCTCACTTCATCCATCCCAGTGGGTGTGGAGCGGTGTCTTGTTGTGGGGTAGTGTGCACGTTCCTAACGTCTAGCTGCATGGAGCCCCTTCTCACTGGCTAACGGGCCCTCTGCATGCCACCTTCTGTGTGTGCTCAAACCTTCCCTGCCATGTGCTGGGTGCTGGACTTATTGTCCAGGACTGTGGGCTCCATGTGTTCTCGACCCGTGAGCCCCAGCCTGTAGGAAGCTACCTTCTATCCGCCTCCCTTCGGGAACTCCAGTTACTTGCATATATTGTCCCACGATGCAACTGATTGTCTTCTCTCCTTTTCCCAGAGGCTTTCATTGTGGGCAATTCTTTCACAGTTGCTTCCAGGTCACCAGCCTTCTTCCGCAGCGTCTACTTTCACTCCTGTCCACGCTTGCTATCTGACATAGTTCTCACCTCCCGTAGTCTGAAAGGGCTCTGACCCATGTCCCCGTCTCTCTATTGTGCTCTTCCTGTCCTCTGCCTTCGTGAGCACATGAAGTGTATTTATCAGGTACTGAAGGCCTCGTCTCCTGCTGCACTGCTGGATCTCTTTCTGTTGATTCTTCTCTTTGTTATGGTTCGTATTTTCCTGCTTCTTTGCATGCCTGGTAATTTTTTTTTAGATTCCACACATTGTGTTTAAGGTCATCAAATGATGGAATCAGTATGTATGGCTGAGTTTTGTTCTGGGATGAGCCTTGTTCTGTTGCAAACTTGTAAACGGTTTGATCCTTTGGCAGCTGTATTTTATGTTTGTTAGCCGGAACCTTGTTTCAAGGGCTGATTTCAGCCCATCACCAAGGCAGCATCCTGAGGACTCTGCAGGCCAAGGGCAGTGGCAGGCCTCCCCCAGCTGGCCTGTGGGTTGGAACTGTCCTGCCTGCTCTTCAGGCGGACGTTCCCTGGCTCCACTACATGCACGCTGGTCACCGCCGAGGTGAAGGCTCAGACGGGCCCCTCTGCACTCTGCCAGAGCGCACGTGTGCCCCTCCCCTCCCCTCCGATTTTCTCAACTCTATGGTGATGCCCTTAGGGGTTTGCACTGTAGGCTAGCCTGAATTTCTTGGATCTGTAAATTTATGTCTTTCACTAAATTTGGGAAATTTGTAATTAATTTTCCTTCAAGTATTTTTTTCTGCTTCTTTCTGGGACTCCAGGTAAATGTTAGGTCTTTTCATATTAAGTGGCCACACATCTGTAATTACTGTTCAGTGTTTCTCTTTTTTTGTATTATTTGAATTAGATAACATATTGATCTGTCTTCAAAGACACTGACTTTCTTTGACCATCTTCATCGCTATTAACCTCTCTAGCAAATTCTCAATTTTAGATTTTCTATTTTTCAGCTCTAGAATTTAAACTTAGTTTTTTGTTTTTATTTCATTGCTAAAATATCCTATTTGTTCATTAAAAACTTGGCTTCCTTTCTACACTTGAGCATGATTACACCTGCTGCTCTAAGGTCCTTAATCTAACATGCTGATACCAGGGTTCTGTTGAGTTGGTCTTCATTGTCTTTTCTCTGAGTGTTGATAAGTTTTCTTGTTTTCTTACTATGTCTAGCAATTCAATCTTTAATACATTTTGTATTTTCTGACATCCCATATAAGCTATTTAGACTCGGGGTTCTGTTACGGTGCTCCAGAGGAACTCACTCTTTTTCCTTTTCTCCCTTTCTTTCTTCATCTTTGCTCAGCTCAGAGTCTGGGCTCTCCCCTGCGGTGGGCAGCAGCTGGAATCGCTGCCCAGTTCTTTAGCTTTGCTTGGCTTCTTGAATTGTCCTTTTTCCCACCACCTGCAGAACTCAGAGTCAGCTGGAGTCAGAACTGGGGTCACATTCAGAATTTGGGCTCTCACTCTGTACTCTCTTTTCCAGTATTTCCTCACATTCCAGCTGCTGTGGTTGACACCATTTCTGACTCTGGTTCTTCCACCCAGTAAGGAAGCAGTTATCCATGTGCCTGTTAGCTTCCTGCGGTGGCCGGACTGGGGCCTCTGCTGATGCAGAGGTTAGAACAGGCACCCCATGCTCCTCTCCTCCCAGGCACTGGCTCCCCGAGTCTCTGCTGCTCATGGTTGTTCCCCAGTGCATGTGTCTTGCCCAGGTTATCACACTGTGTGTGGGAGGACTGGTCTAATTCAAGCTACTCTGCCACTACCAGGTATCTGTCTCCTCATTCTTGTCAATCACAGTCCTCTCTAAGCAATGTAATAATTCTACCCAGCTGCATTTTCTGTGTTCCGAAGGGTGTCATATAGACTCTGCTGAAACTCCCATGCTCTGCCTACAGCATTTCCTCTGAGCACCAGCTGCATCACGCCATAGGTAGTGCCTGGGGAAACAACAACCCCAAAGAGCCTCTTGTCATCTTGTCCTAAGTGCTCACAAGCCATGTTGACTAATTTCAGAATGTTGCCAGTGGCCTCTGCCAGCCTCGTTAGGCTGCAGTTTCCAGAATTTGCAGAATTACCCATTAGTGGCTCCACCCCATGCCTGAAAGGTCAGACAGTGACTCTCAGACCCCCTCATCTACTCACTGATTTCCTCTTTGCACCTCACCACTTCCATTTAGTGACCCATTCTGTTGGAAGAAAACAGGTCTACATCTAATCTCCACAGGGTTCCTTCTTTTTTGGAGAATAACAACAAAATAGGACTGCAGAGATGCTCAGACCACTGTGTCCTCAAAATTAAAAGAAAACTCGTATTTTCAGTATTTCACCAACTTCTTTGTTGTCTTGCCGTGTTTGAAGCCTGTGGGATTGAGTAACCCTAGGCATTGTCAAGCATCTATGCTGAGAAGGCACAGGTTGCCCCTTGCCCTGTGGTGGGCAAAGACCCCTGTTGCTGCTCTGATGTCTCGCCTCTTCGTTTGCAAACTCTGCCCCATTTTCTTCCCACCTGCTCAGCTCTCATGACCCTTTCACCACGGCCAAGTCCTACAAACTGGTGACTGGATGGCGGGCACCCCGAGGCCAGGGTGCCCAGTAGCATTTCTTTGCCGCCCATTCTCGTCCTTGGCAGCCTTGCCTTCTTGTGGCAAGGCCTCTTCCTTGCCCTTCACAGAAGCTGCTTTGAACCCCGTGCAGTCCCACCACGCCCTGGTCCTTGGTGACCATGCGGCCCTGCACATGTTCTCCTCAACACCCTGCCCCCATCCTCAGCACACCCTGAGCTCTGCCTGCCACCAGACCTCACCGGCTCCGCAGCCCCGGCCCTCGGCGTGGCCAGGCTTCCACTGGCTGCTGCGCTATGCTGGCCTCGGTCCTCTGCTGGTGTGCCATGTGCCCAGTCCAGCACACAGACCTAACTAAGCCTCCTTCCCAGCAAGAGCCCCTGAGGGCTTGCACTCTGTGGTCCCCTCCAGACCCATGTCTTCATCTTTTATTTTTTATCTTATTTATAGCTGTCAAAATAAAATTGCTCTAAAATCTTTATCATCTTTAAAAAATGTTAAGAAAAAGAAAATTGAGAAGTTCCTGGAAATTTTGGTCACATTCTGAATTGACAAAGCAAATTTGGGGGTCAGCCTTAGAAGTTGTGTGAGGCTCTGCTCCTCCCATCATGACTGTGTGACCCTCCCTGTGGGTGAGCAGGAGTAGCAGGTGTGTGTGGGCAGGTGTAGCCTGAGTGAGGGATGTAGCAAGCGTGTGGGAGGCAGGCGTGTGGGAGGCATAAAAGTTCTTGTGCTGCCTCAGGTTCCCTGTGCCTCGAGCTGCTGTGTGGCACCCTGTGCTCTCCCATGTTAACACTGGCAGGATGAAAGGAAGCTTTTGACAGTTCCATGACTTACAGTCAAGGATCAAGGACCAGCCATATAAGAGACTCAGATTAATCATAGGCCCAGTTAATGTATGACACTTGGTCAAAATAAAAGGGACAAACTATTGGTAAGTTGCTGTCTGCTCTCCACCTGACCAGCACACACCCACAGTGAGTGGAAGATGGGGCAGGAATCCCTGTGCACCTGCAGGGCTAGCAGATCCCACAGGAGACACAGTCCCAAAACACACACAGGGCACTCCCACACGGGCTGCTCCCAGACCTTCCAGGGAGGCTGGCCGTACCTGTTCAGCTGCTGGCCTCTGATCACAGCTTACGTGCTGACCCCGGGGCCACCACCCTCAGGAAGGCTGGAAGTCCACACAGGCAGCAGACGTTCAACATCCCCGCAGCAGAGAAGGGCTGGGCACTAACCCGACAGCGGTTCTGTTGACACAGGCCTACAAGTACCTGGAGGAGATGCGGAGGCGACTGCCCTCGGCCAACATTGCTTACTACGTGAACCAGAGGACAGTAGACGCCGTGCACCAGGGCCTGGACATCCCCCTGCCGCGTGTCGGGCCCAAAGAACACACCAGCCGCAGCAGCACAGAGGATCGCATGGAGGCGGATGAGGGGGTTGCGGACGAGGCAGACCCCGAGCCCTGACTGCCGGCCCGCAGCTGGAAAGCTCTTCTGGAGCTTTCTGGTGGTCGGCAGGAGCTAGAGCTCGACTTTCTTGTTGGAGAACACCATGGTGCTTGTGTGCGCAGCGGGGGGCGCGGGGCGCGGGGCGCGGCGGCCGCTCTCCAGTTGTCCGTACTTCCTGATCCCTGCGACGTCCAGGGACTTGTTCACTTTAACCACGATGTTCCCCCCACTACAGATTGTAGGGCCTAAGAAACTTCTGGAACTCCCCAAGCTAAGGACGGTGGTATGTTCACTGCGCGTCTTACCCACAGGACGCACTCTCCCTGCCCACAGGGATGGGACCCAGCCTAGCGAAGGCACGCGGGCCCCTGCGGTTGGGTCCCTCCGCCCACCAGCCAGCCCCGGACCCAGACGCCGCCACCAGCATCATGACACCTGGCGGCCACGCTTCCCAGCCTGGCTGCGCCCACCAGCCCCGCTGCGGATCGCTCGCCTAGGGCCTCACCCCTCCTGCCTGGCCTCTTCGAGCCCCGCTAGAATCACAGGCTAGTTTAAGCACCTGAAACTCCTGTTTATTCTTTTTCTCCTGCCTCCGGGTGAGGAAGGGTTGGGGTGCACCACCCAGGGGCCCACGGAGCCCCCGCAAGCGCACCCAGCCTTCCCTCAGTCCGTGGGGCCCTCATCCTGAGGACCTCCCAGTGCACAGGGAGTGGGCCCAGCCCTCTCCCCAACCGCCGCACGCGAAGCCCGGCATTGGGCTCTGCTCCTTCAGCCTGGCACGCCCTCCGGGCCTTCCTCTGTGGACCGGGATGCTGGGGGCTATGGCTCGGGATGCAGGAGGAGCTTGTCCTTGAGCCTCTCCAGAAGCAGCAGCGCTCTCATGGCCAGCACCCTGCAGTCCTCGTCCGGGTCCTGCTCGGCCACGCCTGCCGGAGGCGAAAATTGACCAGGACACCGCTGGTCTGGGGCCTGGAGCTGGGGCCCTGGGGAGCACCACAGTGGCCAGCAGAGGGCCCTTACTGCACAGAAGCCATGCTCCCCTCCACCTGGGCCAGCAGCAGCAGGAGGCGGGGACCGATGCCCACCGTGGCGGGGAGTCAGGCTCCACGGGAGGGAGAGCCCTTCCAGGACACTGGGCGCCCGATGCCTGCAGCACGAGGGGACCCCACACTGCCCAGAGCCTTGCTGGCACAGGACGGGAGAGGAACCCACACAAGGGGCCCTCTGCAAACCACCCCACTTAAGGACGGGCTCGTCTGGCCCAGAATCCCTCGGGAAGGAAAGGGGAGGCTATCATTGGAACCGCAGGGCCTGGAGGGTGGCAGTGGGCTGGACAGTAGTGTCAGTTGGGAGCCCGAGGGTGGACATGGCTGTGCTGGCTCTGGGGACCTACTCAAGGGCCCAAAGGCGGGAAGCCATGCTGGCCACAGGGGACATTTAAAAAGAACATATTGTGGGCAGAAGAATGTGACTGGGGAGTCTGGTGAGGGCACATATTGCTCACTGCACAACTCCCATTCTGAAGATTTGTAATTTTCCAAACAAACATATGCCATTTCCCACATCAGGGTGCCTTCTCTCTGGCCCCCCTGGAGGGCTTCCCAAAGGACCCTGACAACAGCCAAGTCTCCAAACCCCACACTGGGAGACACTGAGTGCACAGGGGCGTGGATGGTCACGCTGGGCTGGGGACTGTCGCGCTCAGCCCCGGGCTGCTCCAGGCTCACTGATGGTCGCCACACCAGCCCCACACCGCCTGCCTAGCCAGCTGCCCAGTTGCGCTCACCTGCTAACCAGCACCGAGCTTCCAGTAGCTCATCCAGCAGGTCTCCCAGCAGCCGCTCGGCAGGAACGCTGAGGAGCACAGAGGAGACCGCGCACAGCAGGCCCTGGCGTACATAGCTGCCGAGCAGGGCAGATAGGCTGAGCCCTGATGGTGTCCCAGCCTGGCGCCTACCCACCCAAGCCCAGGGAGGCCCCTTCTCCCGGGGCATGCAGACCCACTGGCCACAGAGGCAGGCTTGGCTTGGCCCAGCCCTGTCCTGCATGTGAAGTGCCACCACCAACCTCCTGCTGTCCACCTCCCGGCAAGACTTAGAGCCCCTACCCCAACCCTGCCACCCCAGGGGGACCGCCACCCTCCACCTGGCAGCCACTCACACATCACCATGGAAGCGAAGGGCCCACACGAAATCCAGCAGAGCCCTGCCCATAGGCGCAGCCACCTAAAACAAGAGGACAGTGGGCAGGGGTCCTGGCACCCAGCAGACTCCACTTTGGATGCCCTCCGATCCCTGGGGCTAAGGTGAGGCCTGCAAGAAGGAGAGCCCACTGGAACACACTCCACGTGAGACGGGGCCACCAGCTGCCCTCTCCCAGCTCACCGTGGTGTTCACAGCCAGATACATCAGGGCCCCTAAGGTGTGGGCCAGTCTCCCGAGAACCAACTGGTCATCTCCCAAAAGGTCGAAGGTCACTAGAGGCCTACAACACAGAATCCAGTGAATGGTGCAGGCAGGACCCTCAGGGCCAGCTCCCAACTTCCTGAGCTACAAGGGCACACCCAAGCCCTCAGATGCTCCTCCTGCCTGTCCCCACACAAAACCCAGAGCCATGAGAATGCACTGGACAGACGCCCAGTCATTCCACCAGGCTGCCTGGCGCAGGGCTAGGGTGCAGGAGGGGAAGCCAACAGCATGCAGCAAGGTGGTAGGCCCCTGCCCTGCCTTTGCAGGAAGGGCTCTACACCCACACGGTGCAGGCGAGGCACATCCACAGCCCACAGAGGCCAAGGTGGGACCAGGTGGCGAGCCAGGCAGGCAGTGGGCAAGCAGTGTGGCAAGTCTCCAGCCCAGTCCCACACGAACTCTCCTTCTGTGATGCAGACCTGACACCTGACACCCTTACCACCACACTTAAGCTCTGGACAACCCCAGCCAGGGCCCACCCTGGGGACTTCCTGTCCAGTTGGGTGTCCAGGCACCTGTTCCCCCAATCAGGCCTCCCACTCACCTGTCAAAATGCTGAATGAGGGGGAAGAAGAAGCAGCCGGCCACTGAGTTGAACTCGTTGGGGCTGGTGGCCGGTCCCTGCCTGGTGGAGCCCTGCCGGATATACAGTGCTCACACCAGGCACAGGGCATGGCCTGCCCTGCTGAACAGACAGCACACTGTGGACACGGGCCACAGGCCTCTCGTGGAGGGGTCACCCTGAGCACTGGGGGGATGAGGAGTCTCCCCAGCCCTCACCCTCTGGATGTCGGCAGACCTGTCCCCATGACAGTCAAGAATGTGCAGACGTGGCGAAACCCCCCGGCACATACCGGGCCATTTATGGCTAGAACAGTTTCTTGGGGCTTTTTTGTGCCCATGTCCACGTTCCCACATGAAACCCTTCAGTTTGATGTCTTACAGCCATGTCACTGTTTGCACCAAAAGCCCTCCATCCACAGCACACCAGTGCCGGCGCCATCCCAGCCCCGCCTTAGAGGGCTGCGCCGGGGCCTGGCTGACCTGAGCAAACCGCCGGGTCTTGCTTCGGATCCGCTCCTCCACCACCACCCTCCAGGCAGGAGCCACAGGGCTGCCGGGCAGGGAGGCAGGCCCCATGGAGCAGTGGGGAGCCCTCCCGAGGCGCCCCGGCCGAGACAGCTCCTGGGCGGCCAGAGTCAGCACCTGGAGGAGAGGAGGGGCCGGGGCAGTCGGGGCTCTGGGGAAGGGCGGCCTTTCCTAATTCCAGGTAGATCTCAGAGCCCCACCCACCACCAGTGGCCTGTGTAGGAGAGGTTCTGGGGACCACACAAAGTCCGTTCCACACCTCAGGATCACTTCTGTGTCACAGGACAGGTGGGAAAGGTAGGTATGCTCCCTGGTGACAAGCCAGCGCCTTCACTCACCCAGGGTCTCTGGTCTTCCCAAAGCTCATCCAGTGCTGCCACCCCCACCTCCCAGGAAAAGGCCACACACAGATGGGCCCTGAAAACATGCAAGTCGAAGAGGCCACACACAAGCCTTCATTTATGGAAGTGCCTGAACAGGTGAATCGGGGAGTGGACAGGTGGTTACAGGGCTCTGGGAGGGGTCAGTGCTAAGGGGCTGGTCCTGAGGGTGAGGCCAGACGTCCTGGGACACACAGGCATGACGGCCACACGGCAGCTGTGTGCCAAATGCCGCCAATGGCAGGTGTCCGAGCAGCTGTCTGGTGTTGTCCCAGTTTTTGTTTTGCCCTGTATCACACCTGACATTTGCGATCTTAGCCGCCATCAGGTGTGGTCAGGGACCCTGGGCACAGTCGCTCTGTCGGGCAGCCCCACCACCACCTCTCCAGAATGTGCACTACCCCCGTTAGCACTCACTCCCACCCTTCCAGTTTCTGTCCCTGAGGCTGACGACCCCAGGGGCACCACGGAAGGGGGGTCCCTCACAGCATGGCCTGTGTCTGGTTTACTAAGCGTGGTGTCCTTGGGGTCGTCATGGGAGCAAATGTCAGAAGGAAGGGTCGTAACACCCTTTGTACGGGGTGCTGCGTTTCGCTTACCTTACAGTGGTGAACTTTATGGCGTGTGAATCATGGCTCAATGAAGCTGTTATTGGCGACCAAGAACACAGCCACCACAGCCCTACTGAGCCCACAGCCGCCGGCCCCAGGCTCTCGGGTCTGTGATAAGGGACTCAGGAAGGCCTCTGGTCTGTCCACATAGGTTTTGGCAAACACCTGCTCCCCTCAAGGGCCTCTGTACCAGGCCCGGCCCCCATCACAGGTGGGGCAGAGGCCCGGGCACTTACATCCAGAATGTCCATGCGCTGCCGGAGGCTGTAGTTGAGGGCGTAGAACTGAGAGGTCAGGTACTCCGCCACCTAGCCAGGCCGGCGAGAGGTCATGTGGGCCACCCCCCAGAGGCGGGGCCCCCATGCAGACCCTACCCAGAGGCCCGACCTCAGACACCCCAGGGCACCTCACCTGGGCCGGGTCTGTGACTGTGACAGCCACCAGGGCTCTCTGGCGCAGGCCTTCAAATCCTGCCACGCTCTTCTTCTCCTCCAGGTGCAGCAGCACCTTGGCCAGCTCCACGCTCACCTGTGCACGGCCAGGAGCCTGGGGTCTGGGCCTGCCCGGGGTTCCCCACAGCGCTCCACCTGCCTTTCAACACCTCCTGGTGCCGGCAGAGGCCCCAGCCACGGAAGCACAGAACCGCTGAGACACACACGGGCCAGACCAGTGTCCCTGCTGGCACACATTCCTGAGTTGCCACCCCGTGCCCCGCTCACCTCCCGAGTAGCCATTGGGCTTCTGAAGACCAGCCCCTCAAGGGCCCGCAGCGCTGCCTCCCAGCGCTCCCCATCCTCGGACGCAGTCAGGGCTGCACAGAACCCACACAGGCCTCCATCAGTCTGGAACCCCGAACGTGCACGAGGCGGAGCCGGTGGCCGGGTTCTGGGCAGTAGTGGGGTGGGGTGGGGTGGCGGCTGTGCCCCGGGGCATGGGCAGGGCTGTGCTCAGGGCCCACCCAGGGGAAGAGGCCCACCTTCCACGCAGTCCCGGACATACATGGGCGCCTTGCTGTTCCTCAGCTCTCGGTCTCCTGACATGTCATAGGGGACAAATTCATCATCACTGTGGAAACAGCACAGACGTGGGGCTACCGGTCAGGCAGCAGGGGCAGGGACAGGCACCTGGAGCTGAGGCTGGTGCCCTCTGCCACCAGGATGGACTCCTGGGTGGCGGAAATTCACCCCGAGTCCCTGAGGCTTCAGCAACGACTGACAGGCTCAGGCTGTAGTGAGCTAGATGGAAGACGCTTACACTCAAGGAAAGTGCTATGTGGCAGGCTGACCCATGGAGCCCTACCTGTCCAGCTCAGAGCCAGAGCTCTCCCTCTGAGCCTGGGGGACACCACCATCCACCACCTCTTCATCAGGGGTCTCTGCAGCAGCTGGAGCAACAGCCAGGCTTTCGGGAAAACAAAGGTGGACCCTTCAGGAACACCGCACACAAATGTCTGTCCCAAACCTATGTCTCCCAGGACACAGCTCTCCACCCCCTCAGCTTCTCAGCATCTGACCCTGCAATTGGCATCCAGAATGAGCAGACAATTTAGCAAGTGCACAGGAAGCAGCTCCCCCACCAACCACGCTCACAGCTCAGGGTGGGGGCCGCGGGGCAGAGAGACCCTCACCCTGCCTCTGAGGGGCTGTCAGCAGCAGGCGGGGGGGTGGCCAAGGCCAGCAGCTCACGGCTCAGCTCGTCCTCCTCATACTGCAAGCACATGACAGGAGTTGGTGGGGGGAACAGCCGGAGCAGCAGAGCTGGAGCCCCTCCGAGGCCCTGTGATAGCCCGCAGCCTGCGCCCAGCCCAAGAAACTTTCCAAACCGGCACCTCTGCAGCGGGCGGCACTGACGTGCTCAAGACGAGAGCCCCCCCAGGGAGCTGAGAGGGCCCTCATCCAGGGGATGGAGCAAAATGTGGTAACAGCCCCAGCCCGTCTGGGGAACATGCCTCCCAGGAAACACATCCCCACTCCTGCACCACCACCCTCAAGGGGGGCTGCGGGACTTGACGCTGAACACTGACATGCAGGTGCTCTGCAGACCTGACCTGACGTCGGGGTTGGAGTGATGGCAGCTTGGGAGGCCATGATGGGCGCAGCTCCACTCACCTGGAACTTCAGGGGAGGCCCGTCCGGGTGGATCCGGGCGCTAGCCACCTCAGCCACGATCATGCCCAGGCGGCGCACGGCAGGCAGGCTGCTGTCCAGGCGGCTCTTCACGCCTGCCATCAGGCTGGCCAGCAACTCTGGAAGTGCAGACGTACACACTGAGTGCTGGGGTGTGCCTGGGGAGGGGGCTGGGGTGCCCGCGCCAGCTGCTCACCGTCCCTGCTGTCCTGGAGCTCCGCCTCCCCCAGGTACGCCAGGCAGATGAGCACAGCTTTGCTGACATGGCGCTGCTGCGGCAGGGGCGTGTGACGGATGGCGCTGCTGGCGCCCCACGTCTCCAGGAGCTCCTTCAGTGCCTGGCAGGCGGCATGCCCCGGCCAGTTAGACAGCCCTGGCCACCCCCACTGCAGCCTGGGAGGCTCTGGCCAGCACCTCCGTCCCAGCCAGGAACACGCTCCCTTCCCTTCCCACCAGGAGGTGGTCGCAGGACACCACAGGGCTGCTGGCGAGATGCACTTACCTGTGTGAGGAGTGGGCGCCGCTGGCTGTCTGTGGCCAGGTACCCCAGCAGGCTCTGCAGCATGGGTGTCTGTGACAGAGGCCAGGTATCCTGTCACTGTCCACCAGGCAGACACCACTCTCCTGGGCACGAGCCTGCCTGCCCAGGAGCCCAAGTGGGAACGGGTCTGAGCTGAAGCCGGCTGTTTCCCAGGGACTGGGCACTGACAGTCCCACCCGCTACACCCTCCCTGCCAGCTGGGACAGCCATGGCCCTCAGCCGCTCAGGCGCTCTCACCGTGTAGCTGTTCTGGAGGAACAGAAGCTTCCGGGTCATCACAAACTGGGCCTTCCTATTCTTCATCACTAGGTTCCCCAAAAGCCGTGAGAGGCCTACAGGCCTGCGAGACAGTCAGGGGAAAGCAGCGGCTCGGGACCTGGCAGATCAGACCCGGGGAGCCAGGCAGCTGCGTCAGTCTCATTCTCTTTCTCCTCCTGGTAACCATGGAAACCAGGGCGAGCCCTGTGCCTCGGTGCAGGCATCCCCTCCCTGCTCTAAGTCTAAGGTTAAATGTTCTGTCTGGAGCAGGGACCCAAGAGCAAACAGTGTAGGTTTACAGGCCAGCAGGCTCTGCAGAGACACTGCGGCCAGGGGCAGCCCCAGGCAGGTATACACATCAGGGAGCATGGCTGTGGGCCAGGGAAACATTACTTAGAAGGTGCAGGGTGGGCTGCATTTGGCCAAAGGCCACAGTGTGCAGACACCTGGTCTAGGCCAGGAGACCCCTGCTGCCTTCAGTGAGAGCCCTGCAAAGCCTCCAGCCAGCGTGGATGGGCTGCACTTCTCCCCCCTTCACGGCCCCAGGGTTGTGCTCAGTCAACGACAGAAAGGCTACAAGGAAAAAGAGTAAAACACTGACGACGCAGAGGAGGAGGACCACACAGCTGACTTGAGAGCTTAGACAGGGCTCAGCACGCCCGATGGAGTGGCCAAGCCACCCTCAGCGATGACCCATGGCATGGGGTGCTTTCAGGTTCCAATCAGGGCAGTTTTAAAAAGCCACCGACCAAATGACACCAGTGGGAGAGAGACCCGAACTGTGTGGGGAGGGAGGGTGGCTGTCCCTGCTCAGAAGGGGCCTCACCCACAAGGATTGAGAGCCTGATGTGAATCAGACACTCATGGAGAGAAACAGGCTTCACAAGCCCCACCCAGAACCGAGGAAGCACGAAGTGTCGGTCCTGGCAGAGAAACAGGCAAAGCCGCCACGTGCTGGGGACGGTGTCTGGGGTAGGCGGGCTGGTGAGGCTGGCGCCCAGCATTCCCGCTCCCACACATCCCAGCAGCAGGTGCACACACACATGCCACAGACAGGCATGCAAAGGGGTGCCACTATGACCCCGGGGGCTGCCTCAGCTTCTGCCACTGGGAGGCACAGGTCAGGCGGTCCAGGCTAAGCATTGGCCTTGAAAGGGGCCTTTTCACGGCATACCCTTCTGCACAATGCAGGTGACTTGAGAACAGGGACCCTCAGAGAAGCTGCAGCCTGAGAAGGGGACCCTAGCATGGGTCTTGGTGCAGCCAGAACAGCCTGGGGGCCTGGCATGGCTGTGGGGCGCCAAGAATGACATGTGAAGGCTCAGCACTGGGCTGGGCCCCCACCGGGATGCATGTTTGCATAGCCAAGGTCCAGGACCAGCCCCGGCCACAGCCATGCCTGGGAGTGCCCACGGGGGGCAGGCAGAGGCCAGCACGTGTGGTGTCGTCTGGACCCCGCCTCCACGCTCCTGGAGAGGAGCTGGCAGCATGAAGGCACATGCTTCTTACCCTGAGGCGGCCTCCACAAGCCCCATCAGCACAGCCTCCATGGCCCGGTCAGGCACGCACTCCATCAGGCGCCAGCAGACCCGCTGCCAGAGGCAGCTGCCCTGGGTGAGGACCGTCAGCTGGGGCACCAGCACACCCAGCATCTCCTCTGTGGAGAAGCACACAGGTCTGCTGTCTGCAGCCCACAGGCCCACCCACACCCCCCGGTCGGCTGGTAGGAGGGTACGGAAAGGGCAGGAACATGCAGGGCCCCCCCCCGAGATAGGAGACGCTCACTCTGTCTGCCATGGACACAGGCTTTCCCCAGGACCTGGGACACGAAGGACACGGAGCAGTCTGCACCACCTGGGACAGGAGGGAAAGCGCCATTCTAAAGGACAGCAGAGGGAAGGCCAGGGTGGACCTGAGCGGGTGGGCAGACCTCGCTTTTGGGCAGGTGGCCTCCAAGACACAGAAAATACCAATTCATTCTATCTAATTCCAACCCAAACCTCAACAGGGAAGTTTCTACCCTAAGAGCCAATGAGGAAACCTTTAGAGAGGTCTGCACGTGCTCACTCAAGGTCTCACAGAGCGGGGAGGACACGGCACCACAGAGGGCACCGAGGGGGCCAGAAGGTCAGCCACACTGGCAGGCAGGGCTCCGAGTCACTCACAGGGAAGGTATGTGGACATGGGGACAAGGAGAGGGTGGGCACACCACCTCCACCAGGAGCCAGGACAATGGAGCCACTTAGAAGCACATGGACCCACAGCAGGGGGGTCACAGCACCTGTGGTCCAGAGGGGTGTCCCCAATCCCACAGAGGCTGACCCCCACAGCCCCAAACCATGGGGAGGTGTGTCCAGACACACTGCAGACTCCATCAGGACCCAGGCGGCACCTCCCAGCACAGGGAAGTGGATTGGCGGCCTGGCCGACCCAGTTTGCACCCTGGGCTGGACCAATGCAGGCACATGCCTCACCATCACCAGGCGGCCACCAGGAGCCAAGAGAAGCACACGTGAGGGGCCCCAGCAGTGTCTTCACACGGCACCTGCTCGCCAGGGGAGCCGCGGCTCTGGCCTGTGAGGCGGTGCGACAGCAGGCGTGCAGACAACTGCCTGGCGCTCGGGGCCCAGGCCCTGCCGCCCCGTCCCTACACCGAGTGCTGTGGCCCCCGAGAAAAACCCAACTCATGACAGAGGAGCAGCAGGCTGCCAGCCTCCACCGTTCTGCCAGGGGGTCTCCGAGGTGAGACGCAGCAGGTGCCAGCCTCCACCGTCTGCCAGGTGAGACGCAGCTGCAGCACTGTCCTCAGGCTGCGGGACGCGGGCCCGGGTTCATGCGTGCCCCTGCCCAGCCCACCTTCCCTGAAGGGCGGCATGGCATGTGGCACAGCCTGGCCAGCAGGTCCCAGGACACCGCATTTAGGTCTGTTTGTTTCTCTCAAAGAACACGTAGTGACACTCCCCGTGCGGGCGCTACCCTGAGCGCCAGATGGGCTGCGTGCAAGCAGACAACCCCAGGTGTTCACACTTGGAGAAGCCAGGCAATACCCCAAGTCCACCGTTGGGGCTTGTTCCCAGGAAGAGTGAACTGGGAGCAGAACACGGGGCATGGCCAGGGCAGCAAGGGTCCCCTGGTGACTGGGATGGTGTCCCTGGGCAGGGCTGCTCCAGTGAACACCGATACCAGCAGAGTAAGCCAGGAGAGCATGGGGGGACAGCCCGGGCAGCTCTGAGCTGGGAGGGGGCAGGCGTGGCTGGAAGGTTCTGGGCAAAGCGGTACGGCCCATGTTCTAACAGCATCAAGCTGCTGTGTTCAGAAGACACGAGAGGGGACACAACAGATCGTGGCAAGAATCCAGGCAAGATGAGGGGCTTGGGCCAGGGTGGGGGCAGCACACAGGCCAGGCTCAGCCTCTTCTGGGGCTGCAGGGGGTACACGGCACCTAGGGGCATCTCTGATGGCAAGTGGGCTGCCCGCTTCACCAGCCACCGCCCATGCCCACTCCCCTTGGGGCTCCCTGTGCCCCCGACTTCTCGCACTTGAAGGCACACTTCAGGCGCCCCAAGACTGATGAAGCCACTCCCATGGGGCCCCCAGTGTGCACAGAACCAAACCCTCGACGTCGCTGGCCCAACCCTGGGTTCCCAAGGTGACCAGTGACCAAACAAGCCAGTAAGGACCTCAACAACAGAAAGAAAGCCGGACCCTTCTTCACGGTGAGGGCTTCTCCATCTTCAGGCTGCCTACATTTTCACGGTGCTCAGAGGGGCCGGGCAGCAAGCAGCTCCAGCTGCCCCCGTGTCCAGCCAAGAGCTGAGCAAATCAAGGGTCAGCTCCACCTCCAAGGTCAGCAGCCAAGAAGTGGGTGGAGGTCAGTGCTGAACAGGAGGCATTAGCCAGAGGCTCCAGTCCTTGGAGGCCGTAAGAGGCCAGAGGAGGGGACAGTGGCCCAAAATGGTTAGAAGAGATACGCCAGAAGGGCCCTACCTCGGAGAGAGTCCACGGCTGCCTGCAGCCCGCGCAGGACCGCTTCGCCCAGCAGAGGGAAGTAGTTCTGGGGCAGGAACACGGCCAGGTTCTCCTGCTGCAGGCGGTTGCCCAGGCGATCGGGCAAGCTCACCACCTTGGTGAGGAGTGTCTCCTGGAGCAGGGGGAAGGCCGGCTCCATGGGCTGCCGACACTGCGCCTCCATCACAGCAGCCATCCTGCCGGCGCCCAGGAACCTGGCCAGCAGCTGTGCCATCTTCATCAGATGGAAGCTCGGGCTGAACCAAGAGCAGGTGTGATGGCAGAGGCCAGGCCCCCTTCACCCTTGGCGCCCCAGCCAGGAGACAATCCCAAACTCCTACGTGTGCCTCGAAAGGAGAACCTGAGTCCTGCTGCTAAAGCACCACAGTTACCGGGGAACGTCAGTGCCCGCTGGGCCCAGCACAGTCTGCCCTCTGCTCCTGCTGCACACCCGTGTTCACGCGGCATTTGCTGTTTATCACAGCAACCGCTGTAAACCCTGCTCTGTGACCCAGTGCCCTGTGACAACTGTCGTGGGCTCTGACCTTGCATGTGGGAACCACTTCGAGTGAGGTGTTCCATGATTTGCCAAAGTGTGTGGGGTGTGGGAGCCGCGGTGCTACAAGGCCCATGGCCACCCATGTCACCTTGGTTGTAGCTGACCCAGCCCCCGCCTGCGGATGCCAACATGCCCATTCCCTCTGTCCCCCACGTGGCAGGACAGAGGATGGGCCTTCCCACAGCAGGTACATGAGCACAAACCACTGATTTTCAGGTGCTCTGCCCTTCAGGACACTGAATTCTCACTGAATTTGGAGACCCTGCTGTTGACAATCCCTCAGGCCATGCTCCCATGGACCCATCACCAGCCCCAGTTCCACTCACCCAGCAGTGCCCTCAATGGACTCCATGAGCACCAGGAAGGCCTGGTTGGCCGGGCCCTGCAGGAAGAAGCTGGCCCACAGCTCCTCCAGCTGTCGGTTGGGCAGCAGCTCCAGCCAGTCCGGGCTCAGCCTGCTGACAAGACACCTGAGCAAGCCAGAGAAGTGGACCCTGGCAAACTCCTCCTGCTCCCCAGGGAGGGCTGAGCTCTCCTCTCCACCGAGGTACTGCTTCAGGGGCGCCAGAGTGGACGCGATGTGGCCGCCATCCTCAGAAGTCGAAAGGGTGTGCATGGCCTCCCGGACTGTGAGCCGGACAGCAGAGTGTGCTGGATCCATCTGGAGTTGACAGCAAAGGCAGGTGAGATGCAGGAAGCCACACGGGACGCTGGCTTTGACAGGATGGGTTTTTTCACACACTCTCAGGGACCCCACCCTCAGGCCCTCATTAAGCTTCCTGGGGGCCCCGTTCCTCCTCGCTGGACCCTGTGGTCACCCAACTGGACCCTCTCCCTGCAGCATCTGCCACTATTTCCACCAAGAGTCATTCTGCAGCCTGAGGCCCTCCATCGCACCCTCCACAGTGGGCCAACGGTGCCACACAGCAGAGTCTGAAGGCATCTCAATTGTCACAATTTGGGGTGGACACCAGGGATCCTGGGGAACATCCCATTTGAGCAAGTCAGCCCCGACAAGAGGATGATCCAAATCCAAATGTCAACAGCGCCAGGGCAGGAGACCCTGGCCCAGAGGCGCCCTTCAGCTCTGAACGCACCCACCTCTGGAACCCCTGCCAAGCTCGCTTCCCAGAACCAAAACCGTCTGCGGGTAGCATTTATTCCTGGCGGGGCGCCCCTGCAGGGCTGAGACCCGTTAAGTAGGCACCTGTCTGTCACCAAAGCACCCAGCCACTGGGTGAGGTTGTGAGGGCCAAGACGCGCAGCCGCGTCGCCTGGAGCCAAAGCGCTGCGCGGCGGGAAGGGGTGTCGGGAGAAGGCGAGGGCTGTTGAGGACGAGGGGGGTCCGGGGCGCGCAGGGGCCTCGCCGGCTGCGCACCAACTGGGTCGCGGAGTCGCCGCGGCGCTGGCCGCCGATTCGCCACCACCTCCGAAGCCCAGTTCCGCGCTCGGTCAGCAACTCAGCGCGCACGGCCGCGAAGCACGAGCTCTCCCGGCCAGGGCGGAGCTGCCGCGGGAACTTTTTGAGTCTGTGGCACGGGTCCCCGCAGGCCGGTCTCCACGAATCTGCAACGGAGCCGGGAGCCAGGAGCCAGGAAAGGAGCGGGGCGCGCGGCCGCATCTGCGTCTGCGCGAGGCGGGGCGGGGTCCGTGTGGGCGGGGCCTCCTCGTGGCTGGAGCTGCGCCTGCGCGCTCGCCTCCGCGTCCTTCCCGAGTCGCTCCCCAGCCCGGCTCTTCCCCAGCGCCGCCGCCCGTACGCCGTGAACTGAGCGCTATCCACCTGCCCCCCTCACTCCCCCACCCCCAGCAAGGCCCTGCTCCCCCGGCTACCATCTTACAGGGACCCGCACGGCAGGCAGGGACGTGTTAACCCTGAAAATAAAGGTGATTTACCAGCAGAAACGGGTTTATTCGCGAACAGCAGAGAAGTGCCACTTGGGCATGAAAGCTACGGTGAAACCATAGGCGAGCCCAACCGACAAAGTGGAGGAACGTTATTTTATGTAGGAGGACGTTGGAAGGGGTTGTTCCGAACCAAAATCCTTTGGAGCGAAGCCAGAGTTCAGGGTGATGAGGGTTTCTCATTGGCTGAGTTGCAGGGGTAGGCAGTTTCTTGGAGTAGTTTCCCTGCTGGGGCCTGGAATTGATGATTCCTCCTGTAATTGAGAGGAGCGGTATGGTTCCCCCATCTAGCCAAATGGGAGTCCATTTAGTGAGGTTTCCTTTTTTTAATTTTCACAGAAGCAGTAACAACTGAGGTGATTTCTGGTTTTAATGCAACCGTGTAAGTGAGACAGTTCCTGGAATAGGAGCTGCACCGTTCAGCTTAGCTGAAATCCGATGAGGGGAACTTCCGTTCTTGCTCACACTCCCCACCCTTCCGGGTTCCATAGCCCCTGTGGCTGGTGACTGCTAGGATGCACAGCACAGTTGTGATACCTTCTGTCCTGGCAGAATGTCCTGATCCGAAAGACCTCACAAAGGGGTGCCACTTCAACCTCATCATTGTTGTAGATAAATCTGGGAAACTTATTCCTTCCACATACATACATTAAATGCCTGGTGCGAGCCGCAAGCACTCTTCCAGGGCAGAGAGAAGCAGATAAAGTCCCTGCTGACATATCAGGGGGACAAATAAAGTACATGCACAGTATGTCAGTTGGCCAATAGTGATAAGAAAAATTAGGCAGGTGAAAAAATGAGTGACGTCAAGGGCTAAAACGTCCTCCCTGGGTGCAACTGGGAGAATGGACATTAGGGGGCAGCCCTGGGTGCAGAGAGCTCAGTAGGCTGATGTAAGGACAGGTTGTAGACCAGGTGGTAAGACAGCTGATTGGCTTTCTGTGCAGTAGAGCTGAAGGATTGGATGTGGGGTGTGACAGGGCATGAGGAGTCCAGCATGATGTCTCCCTGGGACTCCCCAGGAATTCCCCCTCATCTGCTTCTTGATGAGAGTCCTCACTCACACTCTCCAGTTCTTACAGCTGCTTCATTCCTCCTTGATCACCATATATTCCTGAAGCCTATCAACCAGTACCTTCTCAGGAAATGGTGCAAGGAAGATAAATTTCCTAAGCCTTTGCATAGCCGAAAAATTCCTTTGCTCCAGGTCAGGTCACATATGAGCTAGATGCACAATTTAAAATAAAAGTCATTTTCACTTAGAAGTGTTCAGGCTTGCTCCTCTGCCTTTGGCAGCCAGCATTGCTGAGATGGCCAACAGTCCTCAAGTAAAGTCTCGATCCTTCCCATGTGGCCAGTTTTCTCTCTGGACACACACGGGACCTTCTCTTCAGTGGTGTTCTGACACTTGCCGAGATGAGCCCTGGGGTCAGTCCCCCTTCTTGACCTGGCGCTCTCTGGCACGCGGTCTTGAAAATGATGATGCACTTGCCTGGATTCCTGGGTTATCTTTCCAATTCCTCCCACCCTGTTTTCTTTAGTCTCATGCTCTGCAGTTTCTTTTCTTTGGGTTAATCTCAAATGCGGTTTTCTCTCTCCTTTTCCACCTCTTTGTCTTTTTGCCCTGCTTTGTGGACAACTGCTTTGATTTTGCCTTTCAGCTTTCTGTTATTTTTAATTGCTTATGTATTTGGAAAATCATAGTTGCATTTCTGAGAGCAGCTTCTTCCTTTCAGATTATTCCTTTTCTTGTAGCGTCCATTTCTTGCCTTGTGGACACAAAGCTGTTCTTATCTTTCTGAGGGTATGAGTTAGAAGGCTTCGGAGCTTTCCCTTGGTTCTCTGCATCATCTCCTGGGTTCCTTTTCTGTTTGCACAGATCTCTCTTCTGCTGGGAGCTTCCAAATGTCTAGTGATCCTTGGCTGAGCATTCCTTTTCAGCATGAGCTGGTAAATGCTGGGAAGCCCTGTGTGTGGATGGGGGTTTGTCTTGTTGGATAAGGTACAGGGCACCTCCTGCCCACACTGCCAGCAAGCACAGGCTTTCCCCAGGGCTGAAGAAGCTCCTGCCTGGGAACAGGTGTCTGCTCCGGCTGCTGCTTTCTGAAAGTTGGCAGACCCTGCAGAGTCCCATAATTCAATGTGTAGACATTATTTCAGTATCTTTTAACATTACCCTTAAAAGGAGTGGATTTTGTGATATGTATAGTTTCCACTAAAATTCTTTAAAAAAAAACTGATGATGAAAGAGATTGAAAGTCACCTGTGTCGTTGCATACCTGCACACCCAGTCTTCCTCCAGGGAAATGCTGTCCAATTGAAGTATGATGTAGCCCCATACATTAAACTACATTAAATAATTTAACGATCAAGTTTGTAGAAGCCATACTAAAAAATCAGAAAGAAACAGGTGAAATTAATAATATATAGAATATGGTGATTAATCAGATACTTGCCATTTCTTTTTTGTACTGAAGTCTGAAATCCAGTATGCATTTAAAATCTACAGTGGATCTCGATTCAGAGCCCCCTGACTCACCACATGTGCCTTCACTCCAGCCTGTACCCGCCCCCCCAACCTCCTACATCCCTGGACACTCCCAAGCTCCTGACCTCCCAGGACTAGGCCACACTGAACTGCGAGTCTCAGCCTTGAACACAGTCTAGAGTTTCCTCCTGCTTCCCTCCCACATCACTGCTGTCTGCATAGCTAGCCCAAGAATGAGGTCCCCACCTGCCCCATTTCCTTAGACCAGGGTGTCCCAGGGCCTCCGTAACCTGTGACCTCCCTGCAGAGTTAAACAGCAAGAAAGCATCCATCCTCCCAGTCTCAGGGCCAGCAGTCCAAGACCAAGGCATGGAGGGATGGCTCCTTCTGAGGGCTTCTGGGGAGGCTCCTTCCCACCAGGTCTAGCTCCTGGCATGCCTGGGGTGCATCGCCCCTGTCCCTGCTTCCATCTTCCCAAAGCCTGTCCCCTGTGTGAGTCTCTTCTCCTCTGTCTCTTATAAGGACACTTGTTCTTGGATTCAGGGCCACCCTAATCCAGCGTAATCTCATCTCGAAATCCTCAATTACATCCATAAAGAGCTTTTTCCCAGATAAGTTCACATTCACAGGTACGGGGTGTGACTTGGACCTGCCTTTTTGGGGGGCCATCATTTAGCCCACCATACAACCTGTACCAAAAAATAAGTCCAGGGAGCTCCCAGTCCCACTTCCTTTGCCCTATCTGAGGGAAGGAGATGGGCCTCACAAGATCCACAGTGCACAGCAGGGCCACCGGGCCCCAGCCAGGTTCCCTGTCCTGCTCCAGCATCTTTGCTGGTGGAAACATGAGTCCGTGAGCTCCTGTTAAAGCAATCACCCGCATCTGCCACTGAGCCAGGCAGTCCTGGGCTTGCCCCCAGCAGAATTATTTTCCAAAGAAGCTGTTTGCATCTGTTTTAAGCTTGTGTCCTTGAGAACCTCCATCTCTCCAGAGCCCGTCGGCTTGGAGGCAAGTGCCTTCCTTCATCAAGATGCAGGAAGTGCCTGACTCCCAGCCAGGGTGGAATAAGGAAGACCACGCTGCCCGAGAGCAGGAGGGACACGCGGGAGGCAGGGGCACAGAGCCGCCCCCCAACACAGTCCGCCAGCCACCCGCTCCACGTCTGACCAGAATGTGCTACCCGGGGAGGAAGACCCTCGCTTTCTTCCTTGTTTTTGTGCCCCTGTATCTGCATGGGGTTTCATCTCAGGAAGCCGGCCCTGCGGGACAAAGAAAACCATTTTCTGAGAGGCTCCGCAGACTGGAAGAGCAGGTAAGTGCCCACCACACCCAACTGGAGCCACTGAGTGTTTTCACCTGAACACAGATGAAGGCCAGATACACAGAAACAGTGGTGAGCACTGGCGCTCTGGACAGAAATGTGGAGTTTGTAGTCCTTTTTATCAGTTGTTGACTTTCACCCATAGTTGTAAACCAGCAAAAGAGGTTCACTGGGTTCCATTCTGAAAACAAGCCGCTGATGAAAACTGAAGGAACAAAAGGGCAGCAGACTCACAGACTCCAAGAGGGGACCAGCGGTTACCACAGGGAAGGGGTGGGGGAGGGCGGGAGAAGGGGATTGTGGGTATCATGATTGGTGCACATGGGGGCGGGTCACGGAGAAGACAGTGCAGCGCAGAGAAAACAAGCAGTGACTCTGTGGCATGTTACTACACTGATGGACAGTGACTGCAATGGAATATATGGGGGGGACAAGATAACAGGGGTGAATGTAGTAACCACATTGCTTTTCATGTGAAGCCTTCATAAGAGTGTATATCAATGATACCTTAATTAAAAAAAAAAGCCACTGACGTGTGAGGATGAGGGAAGGTGGGGTCAGAGGCTGGCAGGGCACCGGAAGGCCCCAGGAGCACAGAGAAGGGCGGGTGGGTGGGTGGGTGGGGGCCAATGTGCAGGCAGTGTGGCTGGGCAGGGCCAGGGGTCTCAGGGCCACCACAGAGCAGCAGCTCGTGTGGTGGCCCGTAGCTGGTCTCCAGCACCCACTACACCTGGCGGGTGCCAAGCTCTCCACACTCAGACCTCACAGACCACTCATGAAGCCCATTCTGCCACATGTCCACTTGCAGGTGGACCTCAGGGTCATGGGGTGAAGACCAAGGGGAGTGGGGGGTGGGAGCCCCGTGGTGCAGCTGCAGACCTGGGGTTGGCCGCACCCCCCTCCAAGCTCGTGGTGATGGGGCTGATCGTGGGAATCTGGTGCATCTCATGGCATTGCCATGAGGATCAAGTCAGCGTGGGTCACGGCCCAGGGCACAGCAGGCTCCAGAGAGCGTGAATGGGGGAGGCTTGTGTGCCCTCCCCAGCCCCCACAGCTGCCACGTCCCCTCTGCAGTTTCGCAGGTTCCAAGAGGTGACCCTCACAGACCTTCAAGGCGTCGTCAGCAACTACAACCTGTCCTACAGCATCAACACCCGGTTCTGGGGCCTGGCCCAAGAGACCCAGGCTGTGGCTCTGGCAGTCAACCAGTCACTGGCCACTGTGCAGAACCACCTGGGCCACCTCAAGACCTGGATGCGGAAGACCCAGCGCAGAAGCCGGAAGGTGGACTCCAGGCTGCTGGCCTTGGGTGCTGCCCTGAGTGAGAGGCGTGCACAGTGTTCCCGGGACAGGAAGGAGCAGGCGGCACAGAGGGACACCCTCACCCAACTGGCTCTGGGTGTGCGGGCTCTGCAGGACAAGATGGCTCACCTGGTGCACCTCGTCCAGAGCCAGGGTGCCAGGCTGGCTGCTCTCAAGGGGTGGCCGCAGGTGCCCAGCCCTGCCCCCACAGTCCCAAGGCCAACCCTTGCCCAGCGTCCGGCCCAGCCTGGGTCGCCAAGCCCAAGCTCCCTGAAGCCACAGGGGGGCAGGCAGGCACCCAGAGCTTCTCCTGAGCCCAGGCACCCACCTCAGGACTTTGCTGGCCATCTCCAGGGGATTCAGGAGCCCCCAGGCCCAGGCAGCCTGCGGGCACAGCCTCCCGAAGGACCAGGAAAGAGTAAGTACCACAGGCCTGCCCCCCACCTATCTCTGCTCTTCCCCCTCCCCCTCTTTAGGCCTCCACTCCCCTCTGAAAAGCCTCCCCAGGGCTGTATGGAAGGACACTGGCTACACGCCCCAGCATAAAGGGACCATCCCGGGGATGACCTGTCATAAATCCCCCATAGGTCAGGCCACACAGTGGCCTGGGCATAGTGAACATACACACACATGCGGGCACTGCCCGTGGTAAATGCCCACTCAGAGCTGGTGGTCACTCTTAGTAGGGCTGATGGGACCCCATCAACACAGCAGCCACAAACAGCCTGAGGCCCCTGTAGGGCCCTGGCTCAGCCAGCACCTCGTGGGGCTTGGGCACTGGGCCTTTGCAGAGCTGGCTCGGCGCACCCGGTCAGGACTTCTCAGGCACATCACCACTGACCCTGCGGGTGGGCGACCCTTAGCTGTGGGCTGCCCAGGCACTGTAGGGTGTTAGCAGCATCCCTGGCCTCCCCCTGCTGAATGCCAGCTCATCTTTAACTTTTATTTAGGCAAAGTTGTTGCCTCTGTGTGACTTAGCAGACCAGCGCCCCGCTAGTCCAAAGCAGGTTTCCCTCCATCTCGGTGTCTCTGGTGGCCTTGCCACTGTGACATGGCTGATGGGCTGACCTTGAGGAAACAAGCAGGGCTCCCAGGAAAGGGGGGCTGTAGGTCTGTAGGTCCCCAGAGTCCTGGCACTGTATCTGCAGACATTGCCCAGTGCCCCAGGGGACACACCTCTGGTGGAGGACCACTGCCCTGGTCATGACAGGAGCCCCAGCAGTGGAGCAAGGAGCTGGGGCCTGCACAGAGCACCCTCCGTCCATGAGCCCAGTGGGCCGCTGGCAGAAACGCAGATTCCTACACCTACACCTGCCCCTAGCCTGCCGATCAGAACTCCAGGTGCAGCAACTGCAGGGCCCCCCACCCGACACTTCCATCGCAGCAGGGTCATGGCACCCGAAGGTGTCCATGCGCTGAGGACTGGATCCCAACCTGGCCAGGGGACTTTGCAGATATGATTAAGGGTATCAAGGTGGGGGGTGATGTTGGATTACCCTGGGGGCTCCATGCGGTCCCTGGGTCCCTATAAGAGGGAGATAGGAAGGTCAGGGTCAGTGGAGCCTTGGAGGTGGGGCAGAGGTTGGGGGACATGCTTTGAAGAGCAGGCAGGGCCGAGCCTCGGAGTGCAGGGCCCCCGGAGGCTGGAAAGGGCTGGAGAGGGCTTCCCGGAGCCTGTGCAGGAGCCAGCCCTGTGACACCATGACTTTAGCCCAGGGAGATCCTTTGAGTCTGTAGGTGTAGTTTTAGGCCTCCCAGCCTGTCGGGACTGGCCGCAGCAGCCGCAGGAGGCTCACACAGAGGCCCCTGGCAGTGGGAGGGCTGGCCCAGGCCCACTCCCGACCGAGGTGCCCGCCGCCCTGATTTTTGTGCCCCACTGTGAGATCATGGGGTGAGGGTGAGGGAGGGCCTGCAAGCCTGCCTCACAGCTACCACTCAATGGAGGTGGGCTGCTGGGGTGTTCGGCCCCCACCTGGAGCAAAGGGCAGAGACCACAGGTAGATATTTCTGGATGCCCCTGCTGCAGAAGCTGACTCTCCCATTTCTAGCTTGCAGCGTGGGCCCTGTGCTTGTCTTCCCGAACGCCTCCACCGAGAACGTGGTCATCCTCAGCCCTGGCTTCCTCTGGGGCCTGCAGGCCCTGTCTGTGTGCAGCTGGGTCCGCACAGCCTCGGGCCACCTGGGCACCCTGCTCTCCTATGCCATGCAGGAGAATGACAGTGAGCTGGTGCTGCACGGCCGGGACTCCCTGGTCCCTGGCTCTGTCCACTTTGTGATTGGAGACCCAGCCTTCAGGGAGCTGCCTCTGCAGCCACTGCTGGACGGCCAGTGGCACCATCTGTGTGTCATCTGGACGTCCATCCTGGGCAGGTTCTGGCTCCACGTGGACCGCAGGCTAGTGGCCACTGGCTCCCATTTCAGAGAGGGCTACAAGATCCCTCCAGGAGGGTCCCTCGTGCTGGGCCAGGAGCAGGACAGTGTGGGGGTTGGGTTTGACAGCTCTGAGGCCTTTGTGGGGAGTGTGGCAGGCCTGGCCATATGGGACCGGGCACTGGTCCCCAGGGAAGTCTCAGACCTTGCCACTGGGAAGGAGGTCCCAACGGGCCCCATCCTGACTCTAGCCAACGCCTCGTGGGTTGGTGGATTCGTGCAGAGGGTGAACTGCACCCATCTAGTGCCCTGTCTGTGAAGTGTTGCCATGCCGTAGCTGCAGTCATGCTTGGGCAGCAAGAGGAGAAAGTCTCCAGCAGCTACTGGCCACCCTGACCCCAGCACCCTCCATAGAGGGCCCCCAAAACCCACACTGGGAAATGAAGGGTAGACCGCTGCACCTATCTGGGCTGGGCACATCTGCCGATAGAAGGCAGATGTGTGCGTCCCATGGTGGGGGGGCAAGGAAGCCAGGAGGGGAGACAGGGCTGACTGCAGAGCAGGGAGTTGGGGTCCTGGAGGACCCCAAGCATTCCTGCAGACCCCAGCCCTTTGTGGTATCCTTCCTTGCCATCCTTCACAGCCTCCCCTCTGGCTGTGGGTTTGTGGTGACGCCGGTCTGGTTCCCAGAGACCCCATTCCCTATAGAACTGCATAGGCAGCACGGGATCTGTCACTGCCTCTCTCACGGTGGCTTTCTGAGTTCCCTCAGGTGAGCGCTGTTCCAACTGCTCCCAAACAGCACTGAAGCCCATTTTCCTGGCCCCAAAGCCACTGCCCCTTCTTAGGAGCCCCAGGGCCTCCCTCAGCTCCTGTGGTGGCTGGTGAGGCTGCCAGAGCCACCAGGAAGGAGACCACCGAGGGAGCAAGCTATTCAGAAGGAAACATTGATAATGCGGGGGCCATGCTTTTAAAGCAACCTTACTGGGGAATAACTTACATAGGTGTACAGTCCAAAAATTTCAGTGAATTTACTGACTTGTGCACCCATCCCTATAATCCACTTTAATAACGTTTCTGTTGTGCTTCTCCAAAAATGCAAACCCCAAATCATGCCTGTCAGTGGTCACTCTGTCCCTGCCCCAGCCCTCCCCGGCTGGAAACCATCCATCCGCCTCCTGCCCCTGTGGGTGTGCCGCCCCAGACAGTTCACGCAAATGGAACCATGTGATCTGGGGTCTGGCTTCTCTCACTGAGCACCATGTCTTCCAGGCTCATCCCGCTTAGTTCATTTGCGTGGCTGAGCACTCCTCCTCCTGCTTACCCGCTCAGCAACTGAGGGATATTTGGGCTGTTTCCAATTTTGGGCTGTTGTGAATAAAGCGCTAGCATTCTCATATGAATCTTCATGGAGACCCAAGTTTTTCTCTCTCTCAAGTGGATACCTAGGAGTAAAACTGCTAGTTGTATGGTAAATTCGTATGGTGAAGTCTAAACTTTCAAAGAAACCTAACTGGTTTCCAAAGTGACTGCACCATTTCACATTCCAGACAGCAATATAGGAAAGTTCCCATTTCTCCATATTCTTGGTGTTGAACACTTATGTACATTGGCTTTTTTACTTTTTTTTTTCAGAATTCTGACTTGTGGCATTTGAAGAAATGTACCTTGACAATTAGAACAGGTGATTTTCTTGCAGCTTGTGTGTGATATAAATTAACTCCTATGATATCTGAGATTCTGGAGGACCCAAAGGCAAGATCACAGGATCAGGAAGTCCTTCAGTACAGCCAGAAGAAAGGAGCAGTACAGTGGGGGCTGGTAGGGTTCAGCACAGAGGCCCCTCTGTCTGTGTTAGAGGCTAAGAATCACTGAATTTGCAAACAGGCTGGGCTCGCAGAATTTGCCTACCACCACCCATTTTAAAAGTGAAGAAACAAACTAGCACAGTCCCACATTAGGGGCCCAGCTACAGCTCCCCAGGGGCCTGCCCACAGGGAGGTGGACGGGCAAACACAACCCGGGCAGCCGCGCTTCACGGGAGGTGCCCCAAATCAGTCCTCGGGTTCTCAGCAGCGTTCCGTCCCTGCACAGCTGTCTGTGGCCTCAGATTCCGGCTTTCAGCTCGAGACTCAGCCCAGCCCGTGCATGAGTCAAGGTCAGAGGCAGCATTCCAGAACTGGAAACTGGGTGGCCACATCAAAGCTCCTGGCGTCACTGGCTTCCACTTCCCCAGGATGCCTCCATCTTTACAGAGAGCTGCGCTTTGGCGGTGTTCTTTCCCAGGCTCCTCGGGCCTTTTCTGTAGCCTTTGCTCCCTCCCAGTCTGCTGTTGAGGGGGCAGGGATGACATCTTTCTGGGGGTAGGACTGTGAGTTTGATCAGTAAGGTTTTCTTCAGGGATAGCTAGGTCGCCAGCATAAAAAGCACTACAGGCTGTTGTTTCCCACCCCTCCCTGCTTTCCGGCGCTTATAAATGCTGCAGGATGGCTGACCGTGCACAGCCACGTTCCACTACCTGTCCACAGACCGGCTGGGAATTCGGCACAGGTAGCACTGCTGTGCGCTGCCGCCTTCGGATGCTTGGTGGGGAGGAGGCCCCGCCAGGAGGGCAGAGCAGCCTGGGGAGGGTATGGGGCTGGGGAGAGACAGCTTAGTGGGAGCGCAGGTCGCTGGTCGCTGAGGAGTCTGGGCTCGGTCCGGCAGGAAGAGGGAAATCCATTCAGGTTTTGGAACAGATGAGTCTTATTATGCATCATCTGACCCACCAACCACGTACATTTTGAAGCAAGAGCCACATCTGCCTCTTAATTGGACCAAATCCCACCTTTGACCTATGTCTGCGGCGTTTCTGGGTAAGGAGCATGAATGGACTCCGGCGCTGTGCCTTCTGCTGCAGGAGCTGCTTCCGATCTCCCGCGCCTGCCCACCCCCCTCATCCGACCGGGAGCCCTGCCCTGCCTGCCCGGGGAGGTTGCCGGCGCCCCGGCTCCTCGGCCCGCCCGGACGTGCGCACGAACACCCCCTCACCTCGTCGGCTCGGCTGAACCAGTCCGGGGGGCCCTGCCTGCTTCTCGGGGCCCCGTCCCCAAACTGGGGGCACCACGCTCCTGCCACATGCTAGAAGGGCCTTTAACCTTCAAAATAAATCTATCAGTTATTTTCTCACCAAAAATGGGTTTATTCTGGAAAAGCAGAGAATTGCAAGTAGCATCCAACCTGCGGGACAACCATGGAAACTTCCAAAAAAGAGAGAGGAGGCTCTTTTATAAGAGAAGAGGAGTTGGGCTTGTTCTAAGCGGAAAGCCCATTGGAGAAAACTGGGAGGCCCATGTGTGGTGGCTGTTCATCGGCTAACTTGCGATAGTCTCTCATTGGCTGGGCTGTTGCTGGGAGGCAGAAGCTCTTCCCTCCTCCTACTGAGTGGTAAAGTAGCCAAAATAGTCTAGGTTCTATGGCGTCTGTCACTTCCTGTGGGATCTGCGACTGATGAGGAATCGTGGGGCTGGGAGCTCCCCCTGCAGGCCCCCTGGTGCCTTGTCAGTGAGGCTTCCTTTAATCCATTTTCACAGGCAAACCGAATGAGTCACACAAATGAGAAAACATATTTTTTGAAAGAGCGTATTTCCCAAGAAGCTTTGCACAATAATCATTGGGAAAATTCAAAACCCTGTTGGACTTCCTCTTATTGTGATTTTAGTTTTGGTTTTATTTTGAATTATGCGGGGAAGGGGCTCCGTTATCTTCTCTGCCTCAGAGCCTCTGAAGAACTTGCAAGATCTTTTTAGTTAGAAAAGTATCAAACCTAAAGAAAAAGCTGCAAGATGAAGACATCACACGTCATGTACGTTTATCCTGATGCATCAAGTATGAGTACTTCGCCACAGCACCTCTATGCAGCCTAGAACTCCCAGGAGGTGCCGCGCGCAGAGGGCCCTCTGCGGCTGCCGTCGTTCGGTCACGTGGCCGCGGCGCGGGGGGGTCACATGACTGCCGGCGCGGTGTCACGGGGCCCGAGAGCAGAAACCGGTGCCGAGCAGACGCTGGGCTACGACGCTTCCCTGGCCGGTGGGAGCGCGACGAGCCATGGCCAACGTGTCCAAGAAGGTGTCGTGGTCCGGCCGCGACCTGGACGACGATGAGGCGGCGCCGCTGTTGCGGAGGACGGCGCGGTCCGGGGCGCTGGCCGGGGAGGACACGCCGCTGCTGAACGGGGCCGGGCCGGCCGCACGCCAGGTAAGGCCCGCGCCGGACAGGTGGGGCGTAGTCGGGCCGGGGGGAGCCGGCGGCCCCTGTGCGCGCTCAGCCTCCCCGCGGCGGGCGCGGCGCGCGGGCGTGGGCCGCTCTGCCGGGCGGGTGCTGGCGTGCGCGGTCCCTGCTGAGCCTCACCGGGCGGGTGCTCGGGTCATCCCCGTGTGAAGACTAGGGAATTGAGCGGCGGACGGGTTTGGGAAACTGCCAGGGCGTCTCTGGGCAAGTGGCAGAGCTGGCATTGGAACTGAGGCCCGGGGTTCTGGGGTCCTGGGGTCCTGGGAGGAAGCCCTGGGGCCAGGTGACGAGCGGGGCTCGCCATTACTCTCGGGTGTTGTACGAGCAGTTTTTTCTTTCCGTGCCAGTAGCGGAGGAATCCTGCCTGCCACCCTTCCGCAGGGATCGGCACAGAGGGTCAGGGCCAGCTCAGGAATGGCGGGTTCAGTTTCCCTTAGCAATTAGCTGAATGTGGAGCATGCAGCCAGACACTAAGCAACGGGTCGGAGTGGTTGAAATGTGCCCAGCACGTCAGCGATGGAGATTGTCTTTACACGAATGTATGTGCGCCATGTTAGTTTTGAGGTTATCAACAATTTTCTGTTGATTGTTGGGTGTTACTCTGTTCTGTGATTATTCTTTTTTTCAAACTCTTGTGCTAGATCTGTCCTATAAACACTTATACAGTGTTTAAAAATGAGGAAGGGCACACGTATCAGGCTGGTCTTCTAGAACTTATCTTTAGGTTTCCCCTGTCTCTTGGAAGAGCATTACTCAATGAAGTCAGTCTGCTCTTTGAAATGTTCTGCTGACCTGGTTTTGTGTCTGCGTGAGAAGTTATCTGCAGTGGCTGATTTGGGGTGGTGGACGTATGGGTATTAGATTACTTTCTTGGAACATTTCTGCCTCCTTTTTTCCTCTATTAAAAGAAGTCTACAACAGAAGTGTAAGACTGGTTTTAAGGGCTGACAAGTAAAGAGATTGGAAACTTTGAGGTTGAACTTGGATTTGTCTCAGGAGTGAGGGCTTAGGGTTTCTCACTTCTTGCGAGTAGATACA
Source organism: Smutsia gigantea (assembly GCA_032199065.1). Classification (NCBI taxonomy): domain Eukaryota; kingdom Metazoa; phylum Chordata; class Mammalia; order Pholidota; family Manidae; genus Smutsia; species Smutsia gigantea. The sequence goes on from JAVSCE010007060.1 coordinate 58,585, forward strand.
GGAGTTGGCTTTCTTTGAAAGAGCTTGTTTATCTGTTTTCATAAAACTCATTCCCTTAAAACATCCATGCAAGCTTTTTTTGTTAATTTGCACTTAATAACTGACTAGCTGTTCCTAAAACAAGATAGTTTATTGTGCCCCTATTCTGTGCCCAGCTGCAGGCGTTTGCCTGGGACACACAGGTGCAGGAAGCAGCGTCCTTCCTGCTGGCTCCAGGCTCATGGAGAAACAGGCGCAGCGCTCTGTGAGGAGCCCCATGCATAGGAGACACCACATTCGGGTCCAGTCTTGAAGAGTCTAGACAAGAAAGGATAAAGGGAGTGTGTGTTGGGGACCAGCAAGAGTTTGGAAAGTAAATCAGAATGGTTGTGGAGGCTGGGAGAGAGACCTGGTGGGGTCAGACCTGTTGGGGACAGCTGCTGGCTTTATCTCTGGGAGAGCCCTGCAGGAAGCTGGAGAGTCCCATCTTAGAGGATCCTTAGCCCACCCTGTGCAGCCTGGGGAGGGGAGGATGGGAGGGACTTGCACCAGGAGCACCGCCCTGGACCAGCAGAGGCAGGCTGTACGTGTGTGGTGCTGAGCAAGGCTGTCACAAGACAGTAACTATCGGTCACTTACACAGTGTTAGAAACAGCGGCACCCCAAGAACTGTCTTCGGGCTGCTGTTCATTGCGTGCCTCCCCAGGCAGCTGACTGGATTCCTTGACGCTGCCTTTTTTGGAAGCAGGGTCTGCTCTGGACCAGCGGGCAGAGTTCTCAGGTGGGCACCGAGGCACCTCGTGCTGCACCTTGAAAGCTGTTCTCAGTCCAGGGCCATTTGAACAGAAATACTGGCCCAGGCCAACAGCTGTCCTACTATATTCTAGTAAACTGGACTTGAGAGCTGGCCACGTTCTGGCCCTTCGGTGTTTGCTACAGGGTGTCCAGATGGTGGTGAGGTTGTTACCATCCAGTGGGGGAGCAGGCATGGACTCCTGGGCAGGGCGGCCTGGACCCGCCTGAGCTCAGCCTCCGTCCACCTGGGACGGCGAGTTACCAGCCAGTCGCCGCAGGTCTGCTGCTGGAAGGAGGAGGGTGAGGTCAGCCGACAGTCATGGTCATGTGTGTGGGCAGCAGATTGCTTTGAGAACTTGTAGGGGGAAAATCTGAGCCAGAAGCAGATGTTAGAGATGAGGGATATTTGCAGTGCTGGTAAGCGCAGGGTGTTTCCAGGGGCCTCCGTGTTGGGCAGGTCTACCTGAGAGCCCAGTGGAGTGGGACTCTCGGGTTAGTGTTTAGAATCGGTTCTGGGGTCTTGCTTCTCTGGGCACGTGATTACCTCTGTGACCTTCCCTGGTGACCTGGAGCCACAGACCCGTCTGAGAGTGCCTGGGGCGGGGAGGGGCAGGGAAGCTGCGGGGCAGGTCGTCCATCATCCCCACCACCCCTTGAGCTCTGCTCCACGTGGTGGGTTCCACGTCCTTCTCCTACATGGCTCGCAGCGCCAGGGGCACCCCTCCAGGAAGTCCCTCTGCCTCTGTCCTTGTCCCGTCCTCCTCTCTGTCCACCCTTCCCCAGCCCCACTTTGTAGGGCTCAGGCTGGCCACCTCAGTGCCTCCAAGGGCTCCCTGAATCTGTCTTCCTTGTGCAGGGCCAGTATGGGTGGGACAGAGCCACTGCACTCAGCATGCTTGAAGTCTGGGAGGCAGACTAGGACGCTGGCATGGCCGGGCAGTGCAGAGAGCTGAGGTAGAAGAGTGGGCCCAGACTGAGCCAAAGGGGCCAGAGAGACCCCACAGCGGAGGTTGCACCATGCGAAACATGAGGTGACAGCACCAGGCTGCTCCCCTCCCCGCCGTCCCACTGCGAGCCCAGCTGCTCCTTCTCCCGTAGGTCTCAGCCTGGGTGCCGCCTCCTCTGAGGGCCTCTCTCCCAGGTTCTCGGTCCTCTCGGCCTGTCTCACATTTACACTTTGTGTGTGGGCAGCGTGTTACCTTTGACTGAGGCGCTGGCTGCGGCGCCCCTCACCCCACCCCACCCCGTGTAATCCTGAGAATGGAGCCTGGCAGACTGTTCCAGCAGCAGAGTGGGACGGCAATCGGTGTTTCAGTTGTTTTCAGAATTTGTTTTAATTGTGGTAAAAGCAAAACTCACCATCTAAAATATCGTTGTGTGCCCCAGAGGCATGAGTGCATTCACGCTGTCACGCAGCCCCGCCACCATGCCCGGGACTCTGCATCCTGTGCGACTGGAGCTCTGTCCCCATCGGCACTCACCCCCCATCCTGACCCCAGCCCCCGGCGCCCACCGCCCTTTCTGTCTCCGGGGTTCCACTGCCCTAGGAACCTTGTAGATACTTGTGTTTTGTGACTGCTTCCTTCTCAGTAAAACGGCCTTAAGATGCATCCATGTAGCGGCAGGTGTCAGAATTTCCTTCCTTTTTAAGGCCAAGTGCTCCATTGTATGGGCGGACCACGTTATGTTCATCCACTCGCCTGGTGGGGATGACACCTGAGGTGCTCCCACCCCTTGGCTGTTGTGAATTATGCTGCTGTGAGCATGAGGCCACAGACATCTCTCCAAACTCTGCTTTCAGTTCTTTTTTGTACTTACCCAGAGGAGCAATTGCTGGGTCAAAAGGAAGCTCTGGTTTTAGTTTTCCAAGGAAATGCCAGGCCGTTTTCCACATCAGCTGTGCCATCCTCACTCTCACCAGCTGTGCACACAGCGTCCGGGTTCTCCACGCCCTCACTGGCGCTTTAGTCTCTTGTTGGGGTAGTGTCTTTGTCTCCAAGTGATGGGTGGTGTCTCACTGTGGTTTGATCTGCAGGTTCCTGATCAGAAGGGATGTGGGGCATCTCCTCGTACCTGTTGACTTCTGTATGTTTTCTTTGGAAAAATGTCTAGTCAGGTCCTCTGCCCATTTTCTAATTATATTTTTCTTTGTGGCTGGGTTGTAGGAGTTGCATATAGATCCTTGATATTAGCCCTGGTCAGACACATGATCTGCAGGGGCTTTTTCCCATTTTGTAAGTGGTCTTTTTACTCTGTTGCCTTTGATACCAGAAGTTTTCCAGTTTGACATAGTCCCATTTGCATGTAAGTTTTTTGAAATTCTTAAAATAATTATGGATTTACAGGAAATTGACAGGACATTACAGAGTGGGCCTGGGGACCTTCCCGTTTCCCCAGGAGTAACATCTTGCGTAATAATCATGCGGTGCCAAAACTGGGCGTTGACATTGGCACGCCGCATGCGTGTAGTTCGGCTGCTACGTCACACGTGGGGATCTGAGCACGCAGTGCCAGTCGCCACAATGTCCCCATCCTGCCTGTCCACTGCCTTCCCCTCCCGACAGGTCAGTGGGACTGCGCATATGTGAGCGTTAAGAATGGCTTTCACTCACCATCACAGCCTGGAGATTTCTTCCAGGTTGTTATGTATATCAGTAGTTTGAGGAACTAATTTTTTTTATTAAGGTATTATTGATATACACTCTTATGAAGGTTTCACATGAAAAAACAATGTTGTTACTACATCCACCTATATTATCAAGTCCCCACCCATACCCCAATGCAGTCACTGTCCATCATTGTGGTAAGATGCCACAGAGTCACTATTTGCCTTCTCTGTGCTACACTGTTTTCCCTGTGACCCCCAACACCATGTGTACTAAACATAATACCCCTCAATCCCCTTCTCCCTCCCTCCCCCACCCCTCCCCTTTAGTAACCACTAGTTCCTTCTTGGAGTCTCTGAGTCTGCTGCTATTTTGAGGAACTAATAATTTAACTTGCATTTAAGAAAATTGGAAGAAATTTAAATAAACCACTGAACTTCAAGAAAATGGCTTTTTTCATCACAGAAGATACTTCCTGAAATGCCTGTGAAGTTCAGAAAAGATGAAAAACATGGAGGTGCTGGAGAAGGGGGGCGGTGGTGGGGCTCAGCCCCCTCTGACTTGTCAGCACACCCCTACCTCCTGCCCGGTTACCCATGTCTGGGTCCAAACGGTGCTCACTTGGGGTTCAGACAGCTGCACTCACCTGGCATCCTGCCCTGGGTGCCGAGGACTTACTGTCACCTGAGCAACGAGTCCTTGCCCACCTGGACTGTCCTGCCATGCTCTCCCCAGGCATCATGAGGTCGCAGCCTGGCCCTCGGGCGCTGCACAGATGTCAAAGGAAACAGTTTGTGGGCTCCAGCCTTGAGCCCCCTTGTCGCAGCGGGAACTTCTGTGATCGGGCATGAACAACACAGAAGTGGGCAGACTGCCTTTTCCTGTGGGCTCCCTGGCCGGGTCAGGTGGCAGATCAGTTCTTCCGTTTCCCCGTCACAGCTGGACTTTCAGTTCTGCCTGGACCTGGCCTACCACACTGTCTACCTGTTGTCCAGGCTGGCTGGCTTTGTGGAGGTGTCCCTGAGGAGCTGCATTCGCAATTCCGTGGTCAGGCGTGTGGCCAGGCACACTGGCCCAGGGCACCTCCCCACCACTCCTGTGCTGCTGGGTACCGGCCAGCTCCCCATCTCCTGCCCAGTGTTCACTCAGGAGCCAGGTGCTTCTCTGGGCCAGGGAGTGGGGAGCCTTGCCCTGCCTTTCGCAGCACATTCAGCCATTGGGGGACTTTGTCAGTTGTTCTTTAAAGAGAAATATGTCTCCCTCGTTAATTGCCTCTTGATGGTGTTGACTGCATGAATGTGAAGAGTACACAGCTGTGTGAGGGGCACACACACACCTGGGAACTTACCACCCGTCAGGGCTAGCAGGGGGTCCCCCAGAAGATCTTCCCACTGCTGACCCCAGAACCCTGCGTATGGGGCCTCATGGAATAGGGTCTTTGCAAATGTGTTCACATTCAGATGAGGTCAGACTGGGTCAGGGCAGGCCTTCGCCCAGTGGCGTCCTCAGAAGGCGAGGGAGGTTTGGACGGACTCACACGGAGAAGATGGAGGAGGCCATGTAATGACAGAGATGGGAGGGATGCGTCCATCAGAAGCTGGAGGAGGTGGGAAGGCTCCTCCCCATGGCCCTGTGGGGAGCACCTCCTGCGGACACCTCCAGAGCCGGCAGGGAACACACTTCTGCTGTTTGAAGCCACGCAGGCTGTGATGCTTTGTGCCGAGGCCCAGGAGACTCAGACATCCCCGCTGGAGTCAGCCAGTGTCCCCAAGGCCGCTGTGCCCTCGTGTCACGGGCCCTGCCAGGGTTACTTGCAGCAACCTCTCCACTCCACACTTTTCCAGGGGAATCACAGCATGCCCTTCGCTCAGCACTGGGACTCAGCCCCTACCTGCAGGGATGCATTCTGAGACCCCCCAGCAGGTACCTGAGGCCATGGATGGACCAAACCCTGTATGTGCTGTGCTTTTTTCTGTGCTTATGTCCCTGTGCTGAAGTGTAGTTATAAACAAGGCACAGCAACAGATTAACAGCCACAGCTAATAAAGAACAGAGCCGCCATAACAGGCACTGTAGCAAAGGCTGCGTGAACGTGACCTTGGGAATGGCTCATGCGGCACTCCCCGTTCCTCTGACGGTGTGGCATATGCTGCACAGCGAGGTGAGGTGAGGTGGGGCCCTGCACAGCGGGATGTAGGGCTGGCTGCTCTCAGGCTCTCTCTGCCCGTGGACGGTGGTGAACGCAGTGAGGGGGCTGCCCTTCCTGTCCTTGCTGGGGGGCTGCCCCATACTGTGCTTGGCGCCAGTTACATTTGTGTGTCCAAGAAGCAGCCAATCGTGTTCTAGTAGGTTCCCTGCAACATCTGATTGACACGCTGAAACGTGGCCAGCTGGCTCTTGGGTACACACGAGCTGGCGCTGTGTCTGCTCCCCAGGGCCGGCCTCTGCGTGCCTGGGCAGTGGGCTTGAGAGTAGTCGTGTGTGTGGTCTGTCCTCTGTGGCTGCCCCGCCCCTGGGCCTGGTAGCTCGGGCCCATGACAGAGGGGAGACCTGGGGGCGCTCCTGCCCTGGGAGGTGAGGTGCCTCTGACCGTGTGTCTGCGGGCTGGCCTGGAGGCCTGTGACAGGTCCCTGCCTACCCGAGCCACTCAGCCTCACGACAAGGGGATGCACAGAGAAAGACTGGGGGCTGGAAGAGTCGGGGAGCCAGGAGGACGTAGTGTGGCCCTCCCACGGCCCTCGGTCCTGGTGGCTGGCAGGTGTCCCGTCTCCAGTGTCTGAAGCGCCCTAGCACAAGGGAAGTGGGGTCTCTGGGTGCAGAAGGCCTGGGCTTCTGGGTGACAGGCGTGAATGGCAGGGGCGGGCCTGGGGTGGGTGGCCAGGCACAGTACAGCATGGCCCTGTGACTTCTCTCCTGCTTCTAGTTGTCCCACTCATCATTTTTCCGGATCGGACAGATGAGCAATGTGGAGCTGGATGATGAGCTTCTGGACCCGGTGAGTGGTTGTCGTCCCAGGCCTGTTCCCAGGGAGGATGAGGCCTGTGCTCGTGGACCTGCAGCCTAGCAAAAGGCCGGCAGCAGGCAGGGCAGGGCAGGGCTCGGGGACAGAGTGACCGGCAGGCAGCAGGTCCCCCAGCGCCTGGGTGACCAGGGAAGGCCGCTCTGAGGGCCTGTGTCCCCAGAGGCCGAGAGGTGGCATGGAGGTGGGAAGTGCTGTGTGTAGGCAGGAGTGCTACGCCCTGTGCTGGGGAGCAGGAGGCCCTGGCGGGGCCAGGGGCGGGCTCTGGGGCCTTGAGAGTGCCCTTAGTGGACAGCAGGGATGTCCTCTCCCTCCCCTGTGCTGGGGCCAGACTGTCCAGCAGCTGCAGGGGTCCGTTGCCTGAGCCCCAGACTTGAGTCTGACCTCCTCCTGGGGTGTCTCGTGGCTCTGGTCTCTGGTTCCCTAACAGCCTGTGATATGGGATGGCCATTTGTGTGTCTCATTTTGAGAAATGTCTGTTCAGATTCTGTGCCCATGTCTAAATCAGGGTACTTCTGTTTTTATAATTGGTTGTGAGAGTTCTTTATATTCTAGACCAAATCACTCATCAGATTCACACAATGCAGACTTCCTCTCTCCTGTGGGCGGCCCTGGCTTCCTGTGGCCTCCTTGGAGGCACAGAAGGCTTTAATCTTGGTGAAGCTTGTCCGTCTGTTCCTTCCATTGCTTGTGTTCATCCAAGGCTGTAAAGATTCACTCCTAGTTTTCTTGTAAGAGGCGTATGGTTTTAAATCTTTGATTGTTTTTCATTAATTCTGTATGTGGTGTTAGATAAGGTCCAACGTCATTCTTTTGCATGTGGATGTCCGGTTTTCTCAGCACCGTTGCCTGTGGGAAAAAAAGGATCCTAAGTTGTCTCCATCGGCCCGTGTCTGTCCTTGTACCACTGCCGCGCTGTCATGGTGACTAGCTTTGTTGTAAGTTTTGAAACTAGGAAGTTTGAGTGCTCCGACTTTGTTCTTCTTTTTCAAGGTGGTTTGGGCTGTTCAGGGTCCTTGCATTTCCACACGGAGTTCTGTATCCGCCGGTCACTTTCATCAGCATCATCAGAGAATGCAGAGGGGGTCACGTTGAATCTTACATCTTCCCATATGTGAGCACAGGACATCTCTCCATTTACATAGGCTTCGGTTTCTTTGAACGTTTCATAGCCTTCAGTGTACAAGTCTTGTACTCCTTTGGTAAAGACATTTTAGGAATAAGTCTTGTATCTTTATTTTTGATGCTATTGTAAGTTGAGTTTTCTTAATTTTCTTCAGCTTGTTCATTGCAAGTGCGTAGAGGCGTGTGTGGTTTTGGTAACTGGCTTGTGTCCTTCATTCGTACTACTGCATTATTTAATCTTTAGATTATTTCTTGGGATTTCTACATGCTAGGTCACATCATCTACAAATAGTTTCATTTCTTCCTTTCCCACCTGGATGCCCATTTTCTTGCCCAATGGCCCTGCTGGGACTCAGGACAGCGTTGAACAGAAATAGTGGGAACGGGTGTCCTCATCTTGTCTCTGACCTTAGGGGAGGAGCTGCTGGTCCTTCTCCACTGGCTTCCATGCTCACTGTGGGTTTTCATGGATGCTTTGAGCAGGTCCAGGAAGTTCCCTTCTGTTCCCAGATTGTTGAGTGTTTTTATCAAGAAGGGGCATCGAATTTTTGTCAGGTGCTTTTTCTGCATTTATTGAGGTGTTCATGTGGATTTTGTCCTTTGTTCTGTTGAAACAGCATTGAACTTTTTTCTTACTTCACTTTGACAAGTGTGTGGGGCTTTTCCTCACACTAATTTTCTGATTCTCTGGGTGTCCTACCATTTAACTCAACTCCGACACTAACTGCCCAGCATTAGCGCTGGCCCCGGGGCTGAGGGCTCAGTCCCACGGACACCCCCACCTCACACCCAGTCACGGGTCCCGGTGGTCAGTCGTGCTTCCAAGCCATCAGCTATAGGCTGGGGTTCCCATGGCCCCCTCTTCGGGTTCCACATTTTGCTAGAGGGGCCCACAGAACTCAGGGAAATACTGTTTACTGGTTTATCATAAAGGAACAGCAGATGCAGAGACTCCCAGGGCAGGTTTATGTGGAAGGGATGTGGGACTCCTGTGTACCTCCATGTGTTCACCAACCTGGAAGCCCCAAACTTCATTTAGGGTTTCATGGAGGCTCCATTACAGAGGCACTGCTGGTAAAGTCATTGACCAATCAGCCTCCATGCTGTCTCCCATCTCTAGGGGCTGGGGGCTAGGGTCAGGGTCGGGCTGGAACACTGTGCCATGGTCTTCTGGTGACCAGCCCCACCCTGCCACGACCTAGGGCCCCTCATCCATCTTAGTAGCACACAAAAGACACCAGTCCAGGGGTGCTAAGGGGTCTAGGAGTGGGGCCGGGATCCGGAACAGAGGCCCCTGATGGTTCCCATCATACCCCACCTGTGTTACATTAATTGATTTTCAGAGGTCTAACCAACCTTGCATCCCTGGGACACACCTGACATGGCCATGCTGCCGTGGGCCTGGCCTGCGGCATCTGGCTGAGGACTCTGTGTGGAGTGCGTGGCTGGTGTCCTGTCTCGGGGGGAGGCCCGGGCTTGTGCTTTGCTCTGGAACGTGCTGGGTTGTCTTCCTTCTGCAGGAGGCGGACCCCCCCCCTGCTTTCCCCAGGGAAATCCCGCACAACGAGAAGCTGCTGTCCCTCAAGTACGAGGTGGGCCTCCTCCCTCTGCTCCTCCCTGGGCACCCCCTGGGCACTGTGTCCCCTCCCAGCCCACCCCACGCTTTCCCCAGGGGACCCGTAATGCTGGGGTCAGTCGTTGCTCTTTGCTGCCCCGGTCTGCAGAGCTTGGACTATGACAGCAGTGAGAACCAGCTGTTCCTGGAGGAGGAGAGGCGGATCAACCACACGGTGAGTCTGCTGGCTCAGGCGTCCTGAGGCCTCTGACCACGCTCGGTGCCCCGGTGCTGCTCTGTGGTGGCTGCAGCCGTGCGTCCCCACCCCTTGCCCGTCCCATGTGGCTCTGGTGTCGGCAGCTGCTCACGAGTTGGTGGGAAGGCCCACACGCCCGCTGCAGGTGCTCCACTGTGTCTGAGACACCTGGAGAGCGCCTCCCTGGGACCTGGGGTCCCGAGTGCAGTGCACTGTGCAGGGTGGCAGCCGGTGGGACTGCAGGGCCGGCCGCACTGGCACCAGGGCAGCACCTCGGCACACTTCCTGCTGACGTGCCCCCCGCAGGCCTTCCGGACCGTGGAGATCAAGCGCTGGGCCATCTGCGCCATGACTGGGATTCTCACGGGCCTCGTGGCCTGCTTCATCGACATCGTGGTGGAGAACTTGGCCGGCCTGAAATACAAGGTCATCAAGGACAGTATCCTCCGCAGTTCCCCCCACAGAACTGGTGGGGGGGCCAGCAGCAGAGCCGGAGGGCGCCGCGAGGGCTGTGCGGTCAGAGCCAGGCCTGCAGGAGTGCCGAGCCTGGCGCGTGTACCGGTGGCCAAGTTGCTGTCTGTCAGTTGGGCTGTGTGGTGTCGCTGAGGTTTCCAGGTAGCACGGCCGGCCCTCGTGTTCTCTGGGGCATGCTCGAGCCTGGGGTGGCACCCTGGGCCCAGGAGGCTGGGTTGTGGCGCCCAGCGACTGAGCTGCCAGTGTCCTTGACGAGCCCAGATATCGACAAGTTCACGGAGACGGGCGGCCTGTCCTTCTCCCTCCTGCTGTGGGCCGCGCTGAACTCCTCGTTCGTGCTCGTTGGCTCTGTGATCGTCGCCTTCGTAGAGGTGTGGCCATGAGGAGGCTGTGGCAGGTCTGGGTGGGTGGGAACCCCTCCAGCACCCCCCCCCCATGGCTTCTGCCAGAGATCCCCGTGGCTAGACGGCGGCAGAACCCTCTGCTGTAGGTGGTCAGCAGTTCAGTCAAACCAAACCGCCCCTGGGCCTCTTCAACCTGACCCGCCCCCACGCCACTCGTGCTGGGCACACGGGCGCCACAGGAGTGCACAGCAGCTCACAGCCAAGGGCTGCCCTGGGTGTGCAGGGCCTTAGAAGCGTGGCAGGCCTGGCCTGGATCCAGGAGGAGGGGCCCGCCCACCGAGGCTGCCGTCCCATCACCTCGCTCTTTGCTTCTTCCTCCTTGTGAGGTGTCAGGAGGAAGAAGGGGAGGCGTCCAGAAGTGGGGGTGCAGGGAGCTCGGGCCCTCTCCCGTTCTGCAGCGTCTTCCCCCCCCAGGTGTCACTGTGCATGTGGGGCAGGGAGGAGATGCTTCCCTGCCCTGGGCTGTCCCAGCCCCGGTCCCTGTGCTCTGGCTTCCCGGGTGCGCTGGCCGTGCCAGCAGCCCACTCAGCCCCTGCTTGCCTCCTTCCAGCCGGTGGCCGCCGGCAGCGGGATCCCCCAGATCAAGTGCTTCCTCAACGGGGTGAAGATCCCCCACGTGGTCCGGCTCAAGGTGAGGCGCAGAGGCGGCCCAGCATCCAGGTTCTTCGCTGGGCTGGAAGTAAGGGGTTTGTCCGCCGGCATGCCCAGACTGGCCCAGACCTGCATGGGCTTTGGGCAGATGCCATGCCAGCTTCCTGGGAAGTGGCGAAAACTTCCTCTCTGTGCATCATCTCTAAGGCGGCATCAGCGGTGCTCATGCCGTTGCCCGCATGCACGCGCTCGTGTTCTCAGAATGGGGACAGCTCCTGGGGTCCTGGAGTGCAGGGAGGTCTTTCCTGCCTTCAAGATTTTCCTTAATGCTCGTGTGTCAGGTTCTCAGCCACACCCCGGTGTAAGCCAGGATGTTGGTCCCTCGTCCCTCCCGCGGCACCTCTGGGTGTCGGTCGGCAGTCAGCCTGCAGGCTCCTCTCCTGCCCTATGGACCCCACCTGGCAGCCCCTGGTGACGTGGCCTGGGGGGCAGGGCGGCCAGGAGGGCTGTGGCCAGGGCCCTGCAGCAGGAGCCACTGGGGATGGCATCCGGCCAGGGGCACGCAGGAGGGACGGGGTGGTGGGTGGCGACCTGGAAGAGAGCGGCCTGCGGAGTGGGTGTGGCCGTGTCCTCAGCCTCTTAGCCCCCGATACTCAGCGCGCACCACTTGGAGACCAGGGAAGGCAGGGAAGAACCAGCCAGGGCCTGCCCTCCGGTTCTCAGACCGTGGGGCCTCAGAGCAGAGACTTGATGTGTTTTCCTCTGTGTTGCAGACGCTGGTGATCAAGGTGGCCGGGGTGATCCTGTCCGTGGTGGGCGGGCTGGCCGTGGGAAAGGTAAGGGAGTGCGGCGTGGCCCGAGGCCACGGGCCCAGGAGCGCCTGTGGTCTGAGCACCGCCCTGTGTCTTCCAGGAGGGGCCAATGATTCACTCAGGCTCTGTGATCGCTGCTGGGATTTCCCAGGGCAGGTCAACGTCCCTGAAGCGGGATTTCAAGGTGAGCCCCCCCTCCGGAGTCGGGGGGCAGTGTCGGTGATGAGGTGGCCACCGTGGCCCTGGGGGAGCCGGGCCCTCTGCTCTGGGCGGGCATTCTCTGCTGGGACCCCCAGCTTTTGTCACAGCGCCGGAGGAAGAGGTTGATCCGGAAAGAGGTCAAGAACGATGTGTGTGAATTAAAGACGCTTATTTTCAAGATACGCTTCAGAGATATTTCCCCAAAACATTGCCAGTGATTTGATGCCTGTCGCCCTGGGCTTACGTGTGGATTTCAGAGGCAATTAAAGGCTTCTAATAGGATAGAGTCCCTAAGCTGAGAGCGTGTCTCAGTGTTTGGGTCCCTGGGTTTTCACGAGGTGCCCTGGAGTTGGTGCATCTTAGCACGTGGCCTGTGCCGCCCGTGGGGCCTCACTGCTGTGGCTGGGACATCCTGCCACTGCTCCCAGCCCTCACCGGTGAGGGAGCTCTCAGTCTCGTCGCCGCCCCAGCTCCATGCTCCCATGGGCCCAGGAGTTGATGAGTTGCCCAGGGCCGCCTCTCCTGCGTCCCCCCCTTGGCCTTGTCCTGGGGCCTTCAGCCAACCTTCTCCCTCTCTGAGATGAGTGCCCTTGGAGAAACTGGCTGAGAAATTCCCCATCCGTCCTGTTCTAGATCTTTGAGTACTTCCGCAGAGACACAGAGAAGCGGGACTTTGTCTCGGCAGGAGCTGCAGCTGGCGTGTCTGCTGCGTTCGGAGCCCCCGTGGGTGAGGAGGAGGGGCGGCCCTGCCTCCCCGCCTGGTGTGACGAGCTGCGTGGCTACCCATGTTCAGGCGCCATGCTCGCCTCACTGTGTGAAGGAGTCTTGGTGTTTGCAGACCTAGAATGCCGCTGGGGTGGCCTCCCCAGGGTCCCCGGCTGCCTCTGACGGGCTGGCTGCCCTGGGGTCTTGGGGCATGAGGCGGCAGTGGGAGTGGTATTCCTGTGGCCTGGGTGGGCTGCTCAGGGCTGGGCTGCTTGTCGCTCCAGGTGGGGTCCTGTTCAGCTTGGAGGAGGGCGCCTCCTTCTGGAACCAGTTCCTGACGTGGAGAATTGTGAGTTCCATGGACAGCCGTTGCCTGGCCCCGCCCATGCTCTGGGGCTCTCACCTGAGGTCCCTGCCCAGCCAGTGGGAGCCGTGTTCCATGAGTCCATCACGGCCCAGCTCTGCTGCACTTACCGGAGCTGCCCCCATCAGTGTGTCCACCGTCATCCTCTGCTGACTCACGGGGACCCCCAGACTCCACACCCTTCCTCCTTTGGCCCCGTCACTGGCTTGACCCAACACCTGTCAGAGCTGTGACCCAGCTTGGCCTGGTGTGAGGGGCAGTCCCCTTCCCATCAGCCTCTGGAGCCCCTTCTCCCCCCTCCATCCTCCAGGGCATCAGCTGATGGGCTTGGAGCCCCAGCTGGAGGCCACATTCATGTTACCCATTTGTCTGCCCACAGTTCTTTGCTTCCATGATCTCCACCTTCACCCTGAACTTCGTGCTAAGCATTTACCATGGAAACATCTGGGATCTGTCCAGCCCAGGCCTCATCAACTTCGGGAGATTTGATACAGAGGTACCCCAGCTTGTCCCCTTGCTCTTGCTGGATCTTCCTCGGCGTGGGGCCAGGGCCATGTCCCTCAGGCTCAGCAGAGGCGGGGGCTCCTGGGAAAGTCCGCTCAGCTACGGGCTTGAGTTCTCAGGTGCTGGGGGCCGGGCAGCAGGCCGCTGGCAGAAGCACGCACCTGGGTTGAGAGACCCGTTGCCTAGCAGGCACTTGCAGGTCCGGCTCAGCCTCCCGAGGATGGTGGACAGGGACACTGAGGCTGGCGGGCAGGGTGCTAGGCAGCAGCTGACAGTGGGCGAGGAGGCCCAGCCGCATTTCTGGGGAGGCCTGGCCCGGGCATGCTGTCACTGGGACGCCAGGTGCTGGGAGCCGCTCCAAGCATGGTCTGTGCCCGTGGGGATATTGTAGCTCGCGGTTGTCCGGGGCCACGAGGTGCGTTCCATGGCTCCCCCCGTCGCGCCCTCCCTCAACAAAAGCTCTGCCATCCCTGGCTGAGGAGCAGGTGGAAGCCTCCGACGGAAGCCTGGAGGAGCATCTGAGCCCCTCCCCGAGCAGCTGGTGCAGGAGGGGGCCCGGCTGGCTGTGGCGCCTGGCGTTGTCCTGTGGGGCCTCCGCGGCCCCATGAAAGTACCGGAGGCTCCCGCGCCCGTGGGCCAAGTGTGTGCAGCCGCCTAAGCGGTGGAGGCTCCTCATGGGATGTTCCGTCTCTCCCTGCAGACTATGGTGTACACGATCCACGAGATCCCCATCTTCATTGCCATGGGCGTGGTGGGTAAGGGCCACCCACGCGGCACCTAGCCTGCCCGGCCCCCCCGTTTCCCTGTCACTCTTTGGGGGCGGCACGTGCCTTCCAGTGGGAGCGAAGCATGGGGTGGGTCGGCCCCACCCCTGCTCACCACTCCAGGGCCGCCTGAGCCAGCTGTCCTCCGCGTCCTGCCCGTGTGGCTCCTGGGAGGCCTGGGGTGGTGCACTCTCCTCCACTGGTGGGGCTCTGGGGCAGGGGCTTCCTCTGATAAGTAGGCTGGGCCTGGTCAGCATGCGTTTCCCTATGAGGAGGCTTTTTCCCCGGGAGGAAGGCTGGGGTGTCGAGGAGCCATCTGTCCATCTGCCTGTCTGTCAGGGCCATAGTGCAGCCCGCACATGTGCACGGAGCTCACCTGGCCACCCCTGCCTCCCGGGCCGCCTCCACCGCCTCCCTGAGCCCCTCGTGCCTCCTTCCTGGATGTAGGTGGTGTTCTTGGGGCTGTGTTCAATGCCTTGAATTACTGGCTGACGATGTTTCGGATCAGGTGAGAAACCTCCGTTTTGTGGACCAAGTTGACAGGTTTTTGGAAAATGGATTTGTCGGAAGCCCTGTGTCTGCGTGCTGCCTTCTGTGCTGGTTTTAGGGGGACAGACTGGCACAGAATAGGGGCGGGCAAGCTAGGAGAGGCCTGGGGGTGGCCCCCCGGTCAGGGCAGGGAGAATCGCCTATGGCCCAGCAGGGCCCCAGGTTTGGGGTTTTCTGTGCCCGCCTCAGCCTGGTCTGTGGGGACCTGGGATCTGGGTGCAGTCGGGCTGGCACAGGCCCTTTGGAAGGCTTCAGAGTATAAGGAGAGCAGGTTCTTGGGCGGGTCCTGGGCCTGGGGGCCCTTCTTGTCCTCCTGCATCAACTCACACTGCTACTGGGTGTCCAGTGGGTAGCCCGCACCTGCCATGGAGCTGGGGGGTGTTGGTGATGAAGCGCGCTCCGTCACCTCCCAGTGAGTGTGCTGAGGCCCAGCCCAGATTGCCGTGGGCACCCTGCCCCTGCCCTCTGCCTGCCCTGGCATCCTGCTGCTGGTGCATCCTGTCTGTGTGCTCCAGGTACATCCACAGACCGTGCCTCCAGGTGATCGAGGCCATGCTGGTGGCTGCTGTCACGGCCACTGTCGCCTTCGTGCTGATTTACTCATCGCGGGACTGCCAGCCACTGCAGGGCAGCTCAATGTCCTACCCGCTCCAGGTAGGGCCTGCGCCCCAGGCAGGGTGAGGCGGCAGACGTGAGCGTGCTGGTGCGTCTGCAGAGGGTCAGGCGGCCAGGAGAGCAGGATGGACTGAGGGGTGGGCTGGCGAGGCTGTGCGGTTGACAGGCCAGCGGGGCTCTGAGCCGCCCCCAGCAGTGGTGGGGCCTCGGAGGGCTCTGCTCTGCCAGGCGGGGCTGGCCTGCTGCCTTAGGTGTCTAACGGGTGAGTTCTGGGGGTGAGTTCAGCGTGACCTGTGGATCCCCACGCTCCAGGGACAGACCCGCCACCTCAGGCCTGGCTCTGCGTCCTGCCTCCCTGCTGCTGTGTGTGTGCCTAGTGCTGTCCAGACAGGGCGACCCTGCCTGCTGACCTGTCCCCCCAAACCTGCAGCTCTTCTGTGCAGACGGCGAGTACAACTCCATGGCCGCAGCCTTCTTCAACACCCCAGAGAAGAGCGTGGTCGGTCTTTTCCACGACCCCCCAGGTGTGTGCCTGCGTTCAGGGCTGTTGGCCACGTTCGCCTGAGCCCGGGCCTGGTGATGCCTCTGGCTGAGTGTGCCCTGAGACTGGAGGTCACTGCCCTGGCCAGGGATAGGGTGTGCTGGAGGACAGGAGTTGGCAGGCCAGGGGTCAGCTGGTGGCAAGGGCCTCGGAGGGGCCCAACCAGGCTGCCCACCCTTCTTCTTCCCTTCCTGGAGGATGGCTGCTTGGGCGTTGGTCCCTGAGACAGTCTTGTCTCCCAGGATGTTTTCCTTCTGGATGCTGCACAGGTCATTCTTGGTCAAAAAACAGCCTGGTGACTTGCATGCCAGCACTGTGGCCAGTCTCCCGCAACTACACGCACTGCTAATGGACAGCGGGCTCAGCGCAGACCACCACTTTTCAGGGCACATCCAGGGCAGCGGCTCTCCCGCCTGCAGCAGGCAGGCCCACAGCAGCACCTGCTGCGCATACCCACAACCCCCAGCTGGCCTCCCCTGGAGCTGCTCTATGATGCTGTCTCGCCTTTTGTCTGGGACCCTTAGGCTGTCTCCAATCATTTCCTGTCACAAACCAGGCCACAGGGAACTTCCTGGGCCTTATTCCTCTGTGCACCTGTGACAGGAGTCTGCAGAATTTAACAGAAAGGCTTTTCTAAATGTGGGGTGAGGCTGAGCCCTCTCTGCAGGGCACCAAGCGGGTCCATTGTGTGGACCCAGGCCTGGAGGCACTGCCTCCGGGGCTTGCCTAGAGCCTCCTGTTCTGGAAGTGTCCAGGTGTGGGCTGCTGGCTGGTGGCCTGCCTCAGGCGCTGAGAGCCCCTGAGAGACACTGGCGGTCCACACTGCCATCCAGCTGTTCGCACACAGATCTCAAGGGGAGCCTTCCCTCGGCTTCAGGTTGCCATCCTGCTGACGGCACTGGGCCCACCTTGGAGGACTGGGTCTCCAAGACTCGGCATTCCGGTCTCTGGGGATAGAGAGACTTTGAAGTGTCGGGGTCGGGCCACGATGGGAGGCAGGAACGGGGCACCTGGTGGGGTGGCCTTGCTCAGGTGTGAGTCCATGTGGCATCCCTGGCCACCCCCGACCTTCCCTAGGCTCCTACAACCCCATGACCCTCGGCCTCTTCACCCTGGTCTACTTCCTCCTGGCCTGCTGGACCTACGGGCTGACAGTGTCTGCTGGCGTCTTCATACCATCCTTGCTCATCGGGGCCGCCTGGGGCCGGCTCTTCGGCATATCCCTGTCCTACCTCACGGGGGCTGCGGTGAGTGTGAGGCTCCCGGTGCAGGTGGACTGGCAAATCCTTACCTCTGGGGGTTTCCCTTGGCCTTGGAGGTTTCTGGCTGGTGCTGTTTGACAGGGACTCACTGGGAGCTTAGCTATCCATGCACGTAGTCTGCACAGACTGTCACTATAAAAGACCGTGCCGTGGGAGGGTTGGCAGCTGAGGGACTAGTGACGGGGGTGTGTGAGTACCAGGCCCCCTGCCTTCCCGCTGTCACCGGCCACCTTGGCACTTGGCTTTTATTTGGAGTATTCTCTTTTTATTTATCTCAAGTGAGAGTAGCTAGGCCGCAGTGAGCCTCCTGTCCCCCTTCTGCACCCTCCAGACTCTGGTTGTGTGTCGCTCAGGTTCCTTCCAGACATGGGTCTGTACACGTGATTCATATGCCGCAGGACCCGCTCTTGTAAAAGCATGCAGTCCAGCGGCCATGCAGCGCATTCAGAGCTATTGGCAGTCGAGTCTCGATGTCTCATCCCCTGAAAGGAGATGTGTCCCCACTAAACAGTCACGTCTGTCCCCCTCCCCAGCCCCTGGCAGCTGCCAGTCGGCTTCCTGTCCGAGCTTGTGGCCCGGGCGTCTGGCCTCTAGTGGGCTTTCAGGCCTTGTCCGTTCTTCGCCCGCGGTGCAGGCATTCTGTGCAGGTGTGGTCCCTGCACCCAGGGGACCGGCCTCCTGCCTGCACACCCGTCACTCTGCCTCAGTGCTCGGAGAGGGCCCCGCCCCACGCCGCCAGGGCTCCAGCGGGCACATCCCCGAGGAGGGCACACGCGCCTGGGTGTTCCCAGCCTTGTCTCGGGAGGTGGCGCCGCGGCACACTGTCAGGCACATGTGAACCAGGACTCCCTGTGGGGTGCGGTGCCCAGGTGTCCTGCTCTTGGCAGGCTTCGGTGGGGGGCTGACGCCTCCTCCCTCCTCCCCACAGATCTGGGCAGACCCCGGCAAGTATGCCCTGATGGGAGCCGCCGCCCAGCTGGGTGAGTCCTGGCTGCTGTGGGGGAGTCCCAAGGTGGGGGCACCTGGCTCTTGGGGATACAGAGGCTGGGTGTTCACTCCCTTCTGGAGGGCAGCCTAGAGGGCGAATGGATGGGGCACAGAGTGGGCGGATGTGGGGGTGCCGCGGGGCCTGCAGGTGCTCACCCACCCGACAGGCGGCATCGTGAGGATGACGCTGAGCCTGACGGTCATCATGATGGAGGCTACCAGCAATGTGACCTATGGCTTCCCCATCATGCTGGTCCTCATGACCGCCAAGATCGTGGGGGACGTCTTCATCGAGGTGTGGCTCGGCAGCAGAGGCAGAGGGGGGGACCCCCACGAAGCCGACCCCCACGGCCTCTTCCGGGCACGTGGCTGGTGCACCATGGCTGTCTCTCCCCAGGGCCTGTATGACATGCACATCCAGCTGCAGAGCGTGCCCTTCCTGCACTGGGAGGCCCCCGTCACCTCCCACTCGCTCACCGCCAGGTACCCATGGGCCACAGCACCACCCCTCCCACCTGGTGAACCCTGTGGGTCAGGAGGAAGGCCTGCAGGCCTGGGGCCTCCTCCCTGCCCAGCCTGACTGGGGGCATTGTGGGGCTGCACCTGGGTCCCGTGTCTGTGGAGATGGGTCGCTGAGGGTGTGGGCGGCTGGCCCCCTGTCCTGGGTTTCCTGCGTTTGGCAGCTTCCTGCCTGCTAAACTTCAACTCTGGTGCAAAGAGGGGCCCATTGAGGCGGTGCCCACTGCCGCACAGCCAGGCACAGCGAGGCCAATGGCCAACAAGGCGGGTGCTCTTTCAGGGAGGTAATGAGCACACCGGTCACCTGCTTGCGGAGGCGGGAGAAGGTGGGCGTCATCGTGGATGTGCTCAGCTGCACGGCGTCCAATCACAATGGCTTCCCTGTGGTGGAGTGTGCCCATGACAGCCAGGTGCCTGGGGGGTGGGCTCGGGAAGGCGGGCTCCTGGCGGCACCCGCTGTAGGATGTGGGAAGCCTCTTGGTGGGTTTATAGTGTAGAGGAGGAGCTGCTCACAGCCGTGAGCAAACGGCTGTAGCCACACCCCAGGCTGCGGTCCACCGAGGCCCTGTGGCTGTGCCTTTTGTCAGGAGAGGTCCTGATGGAGTGTGGTCTGCCTGTCCCCGCACACCTGTGGTTTCAGGATGGCTTGCCCAGCCCACGGCTGCATCTCCAATTCCCCCCCACACAAGAGGGGGCCCTGGCACCTTGTTGCCTTGCTTGTTTGGTTCTGCTGCCCCTTGGGTGGGTGCTTGCTGGTTAGCGAGCTGTGCAGGTGAAACACCTGCGGCAAGGAGGTGGTGCCTCAGGGCCGGGTCCCCACCGACCCCTCGGCCCTGCAGACGGAGGCTCTCCTCCCTTCTTGCAGCCCGCCAGGCTCCGGGGCTTGATCCTGCGTTCCCAGCTGATCGTCCTGCTAAAGCATAAGGTAGGGTGACTGGGTACAGGCGCTTGGGGGTGGGCACGGCACTGGGCCTGACGCTGCCCACTTCCCACAGGTGTTCGTGGAACGGTCCAACATGGGCCTGGTGCGGCGGCGGCTGAGGCTGAAGGACTTCCGTGATGCCTACCCGCGCTTCCCGCCCATCCAGTCCATCCACGTGTCCCAGGACGAGCGCGAGTGCACCATGGACCTCTCCGAGTTCATGAACCCCTGCCCCTACACAGTGCCCCAGGTGCCTGGGGCCACAGGGCAGGCGGCGGGGGGACCCCCACTTCAGCAAGTCTTTCCAGAACCTCGTGGAGCTGCTGCCTCTGCTGGCCCGGGGTGGGGGGTCAGCAGGGGAGCCGGAGCCGGGAGGAGCTGGCCAAGAGCAGGATTGGTGTGGGGCAGGACACAGCTGCATGTCCCGCAGCGCAGGGCTGGGAGTTTGGTGGTGCTTTCTGCCCTTTCCTGAGGATGTGCCAGGTGTAGGGGCTGTGCTGTGTGGCCGGCAGGCTGATGCCAGGCTTATGTTCCAGGAGGCGTCGCTCCCGCGGGTGTTCAAGCTGTTTCGGGCCCTGGGCCTCAGGCACCTGGTGGTGGTGGACAACCGCAATCAGGTGAACCCCACACTCTCCGCTCCTGCCCGAAAGAGCTCTGGGCAGGGTGCGGTGCTGGGCCCCCGAGCTGCCTGCCTGGGTCATAGGCGCACGCTGGCTCCCGGCTCGTTGGGGCCCTGAGCTTGGGGCCCAGACCAGTGGCCATATGCCCACCTCCAGGGCTCCCAGAACTGTTGCTTCCTGGCACAGGGCAGGGGCTTCCACAGAGGCGGGGGGACACTGGACCCCCATGACCTGGCTTTGCCCCCACAGGTGGTCGGGCTGGTGACCAGGAAGGACCTGGCCAGGTACCGGCTTGGGAAGGGGGGCCTGGAAGAACTGGCGCTGGCCCAGACGTGAAGCCCTGGCCTTGGCAGCTGTCCCAGGGTCCCTGCCTCGTGCCCAGGCTATGGTGGATCCGACCCCCTCCAGAGCTCAGGACGCATGTGCGTGTGTGTGTGTGTGTGTGTGTGTGTGTGTTTTCTGTGTACACGTGTGTGTGTGTAAGATGGCGAGTGAGCTGGATCCCTGGGTCCAGGGCTGCAGGCCCCCAGGACAGAGCCCTGCCGTGGCCTCTGTGCTCTGTCACCCAGGCCGGCTCAGAAGGACCACGCTGCCTGTGCACTGCCATCTGGAGCCTGGGTGATGGGAGGCTGCAGTGGGTCCCTGGGCCTTGTGCCCCTCAGCTCAGCCTGTGGGGTGACACCCTGGAGGGCAGGCTCCAACGGCCCCACCCAGACTCACAGTGGGCAGCCCCGGGCCACCCCCTCGCCCAGCAGGCTCTGCTCGGCTCCCAGCTGGGACTGGCCTGTGGGCCTGGGCTCTGCACCCTGGCCTGAGCTGGAGTCCACACGAGCAGTTGTCTTTGCCCCTGTGTGAGCAGCAGCTGAGCAGGCGAGTCTCAGCACCTCCACCCCAATCTCAGAGGACCATGGACCATGTTCCAGAGCAGCTCGGTTCCAGTCTTGGGACAGGCGGGCTCTGGGATGAGTTGGTGCACCCGCAAAAAGGATGCTATGCCTTTCTATCCCAGGCCAGGCAGGGCAGGTCTGTTGTCCTGTGCACCCCGGCCCTGTGGGGCCTTTCCTGGGGTGATTCCCGGGTGCCCAGCCCACTTCTAGGCGACAAAGACACTTCGATTTTGGCCCCTTTTGTGGGGGTGGGGGATTGAAACTGGAGAAATAAAGGAATTGGACCCGGGTGGCCGGGCCGGCCTCCTTGTTCCTGAACAGCACTGACCGCAGTCCGGCAGCAGGATGTGGGGCCGCGGGGCAGGAGTGTCCCCGGGCTGGGCCTCCTCGGTGTAGGGCCATGTGTGCGGCCACAGGCAGGCGTGCCCCATGGGGAAGCCCCCCCGGGTGAGGGGTTTACGGAAGCGTTCTTTGTCCAGGGAAGCCTCAGTCTGCCCTCGGTGGGAGGCCTGGGGGACCTCAGGGAGAGCTTGGGGCCCCTGGCGGAGTGAGGGCCAGGGGCCACCGTGGCCCGAAGTGGGGTGTGAAACACCGCCTCAGGCGCCGGAGGCTCGGTGTGGAAGAACCTGCATGGCATCTTGCTACCATTTTGAGACAATTACTTGTCGAAATGGCAATATTTAGATAACGTTGGGTTAAATAAAGTGGACGGAGACCCGTTCCCCTATTCTCTTTTACTTGTTCACCGTGGCCACTAGGAGGGGGTTGCCACCTGGCCCAGGCAGGCGCCCAGCCCCTTCCCCGGGATGGCCCTGTGTTGGCCCCACGCGCCCCCAGGGCATCGGCTCCGGTGCGGCCTGACTGCTCTGCCCACCCCGGGCCCCTGGACCCTTCCAGAAGCCGGCTGGAAGGGGAGAGGCAATCGGGCTCCCCTGGCAGTTAGGGGGTGAAGCCGCAAGGTTCCGGTGAGGAGGGGGTTCCAGTAGAGCCACTACTGGTCCCCGGCCTGGCCTCGAGGAGGGGCCCCCTCAGCACCGAGCCCTCCGCTCTGACCCCTGCCTCCCTCCGGTCCCCAAGCCCACCCACCCACCCACCCACCCCCGTGTCTGGTTCAGCAGCCACGTGGCAGCGGCCCATGCCGCAGGTGAGCCAGGTGCCTACTGGGGCAGGTCTGGGAGGACAGGCCGCACAGGGCAGGGTGGCTCTGCTGCTCCCTGAGCCCGGGTCGCTCCACTGCTCAGGCCCCCTCTGCAGCCCCAGGGGGGCTGTCCTGTCCCTGCTGCCCAGCGCTGTGTCCTCAGGCAGGGGCGCAGACCTCCGCCTGAGCTTCCCGTTGTGGGCAGACTGGTGGGGCTCTGCGGTCAGCCTGGGTGAGTCCTGCTGTGGTTTGGGCCCCTGCTACCATAGCTCTGTCTGGGCACCAGTGCCCCTCATGGGCCCAGAAGACTGCGTGGCAAGCCCAGAGGTGCCTTCTTGCAGAGCTGGCTGATAGCCACCCTTCATGGGGGGCCTCACCCCACTCCCAGCTGGGTTCCCCGTGGAGGAAGTGCTGGCCAGCTCTGAGCCCTTGAGTCTGGGGGTCTCGGAGAGCTATGAGTCTAGCCACCTGGTGTCCTCTGCCTTCATCCTGGAGCAGGGCACCCCCAAGTGCTGGAAGCTCATGGAGCAGTGGTGAGCCCGGGGGGGATGGGCAGGAAACCCATGCTGCCTGCACCCGGCACGCCTGGCCCAACTTGGCCCACTTTCATGGCCAGGGTGGCTGCCCTGCAGGCCGAGGTGGCCTCCCTACGGGACACAGGGACCACTGTGAGTGCGCCATGCTGGGCCTGCGTGCAGCTGCAAGACTCAGAGCTGGGGAAGCTGCAGCAGGCGGCCAGGGGCCCTGACAAGGTGAGCTGTCACCAGCCGGGTGCCAGGGAGCTGCTTCCCAGGCACTGAGTCAGCCTGACCACTGCTGCCCAGGCCCGGAAAACCCCTGGCCCCAGCCCCGGAGCCCCGGCGTCTGGGCTCAGCCCTACAGATGCAGGCCCAGGACGAGAGGTACCCCCCAGGGGGCCGTGGGCCTCTGCGGGAGGAGAAGGGGCTTTGGGGAAGCAGCGGTGCTGCCGGTCCTTCGGCACAGCAGCCTGACCCCCACATCCACGGCCCGTCTCAGAAAGGCCAGGATCTGCCTGAGCCAGCTGCCCGCAGAGCCCTGGGGAGGGGGGAGTGCTGGGGCCCCTGGCCCAGCCCCTGGTCCCCGAGGGCTGCCAAGACTACTCCGGCTGCCAGGCGGGCCCTGGGTAGAAGCGGCTCTTCGGTGTTTGTGGGGTGGAGACAGAGCTGGCCTAGGCTTTACCTCCTCAGGTCCTGCACCTTAGACTCCGGTGCGGCAGTAAGGGCCCGACGGGAAGGAGAAAGGGGAAGGGGCCCCACACGGGGCCTGGAGGGCAAGCGGGAAGGGTGTGCACACGTGTGCGGGGGTGTGACTGTGCAGGTGTGTGCTCACACATGCTCGCAGTGCTGCCAAAGGCTCCCAGCTCGGGGTACGGTTTTGGTGACTACTGTGTCACCAGCGCTCACACCATGCATATTCTGAACCCAAGTGAGCTTGGCCAGCAGGCCGTTTACAGCCCTCAGCCTGGCCTTCTCGGGGACATAGGGCCCCACGAGCCTTGCCTGCCTTCTAAGGCCTGGTGGGCCTGGCTAGGCTTGGGGACCGCGGGGTGCACAGGACCCAGGGCCCCCTCTGATAAAGATGGTTGGGCAAGAAAACAACTCAAAGACCTTGAGGTGGTCGGGGGCGGGCAGTGCAGGGGTGGACAGAGGGAAGAGGGCACCCTGCCAGGAAGCCAGGCCCACGGTGACCATACCGGCACCACCAACCCTGCAGGCCCAGGTGACCAAGCTCGGCGAGCAGATGAGCCTGCGCTTCCTGAAGAGGGAGGCCAAGCCGTGCGGCTTCCTGCAGAAGAGCGTCCTGGCCCTGGAGAAGGTGGGCACTGGGCCGCTGGCTGGGCCTGGGTCTTGTGGAATCACTGCAGACAGTGCGTCTCCCCGCAGAGGATGAAGGCCTCGGAGCACGTGCGGCTGAAGGAGGAGAGCTGCCTGCAGGAGGCGCTGGAGATCAGTGGCAGACGCACCAGGAGCTGCCCCAGGAGCACGTGCGGGCCCTGCAGGGGCAGCTCAAGGTGGGCGGCTGTGGCTGTGGCCTGGGGGCTGGGCACTGGGGCCGCCTCCACACAGCAGCAGGAAGAAGGCCGCCGGGTGGAGCAGTGCCAGGGCCTGGACAAGGCTGTGGTCCGGTCGACCAAGTTCATGAGGCAGAACCAGGTGTCACTGAACTGCGTCTTGCTGGCCATGAAGGCGGCCCGTGCATCTCCCAAGGGGCTGTGGGGGGTGTGGGAGGCGGTGGGTGGACAGAAGCCGTCCTGTGGCCCCCAGCCTCTGAGCCCAGTGCTAGGCCTGCCACACCCTCTGGTGGGGCTCTGTCCCTGCCCGGCCAAGGGATTGGCCTCACTGGGATTCTGGCAGGCCGAAGTGTCCCTGTGACCGCACTCCATCCTCCACTCCCTGGAGACAGCAGCCGGGCTCACCTCCCTGACCCAGCGCGGAGGGACAGTCTATGTGGCACCTACCCCCAGGGACACCAAGTGGCGCTTGGAAGAGAGCCAGGTGGGGGAGCTAGCCGCCCACCTGCAGAAGAGCCTGGAGGCTGTGCAGCTGGCCGGGGATCTAGCTCAGCAGATGCAGTGCTCTGAGGCTGGTGAGGGCACAGGGCTGGCCGGGCTTCCTGGGGGGGCCCCCATGTACCTGGGCACCCACACCCAGCCTGGCTCCCACAGCTCCGAGAGAAGAGCCAGGCCCTGCAGGTGTCCGAGGTTGACCTGGTCAGGCAGGTGAAGGACCTGGGTGACCACCTGCTGGCCCTGAGCTGGGGGCTGGACCTGCAGGAGCAGACACTGAGCCTGAGGCTGAGGAAGGTGAGCATGGGCTGCCTGGGGCCAGGCGACATGACACGGCCTCTCCATCCCCAAGGGTGGAGGCCTCCCACCCCACCCGCCGGTCCCCCAGGTCCCCGGTGGTCCCAGGCCCAGCCACATAGGGGCTCCACGGAGGGGTGGCAAGGTGGCCCCCACTCCCCAGGTGCTTTTTTCTCTTTTGACAACAGCTTAGTTGACATTTGATTGACACCATAGTTTGCCCTTTTAAGGCATATAATTCAGTGGCTGTTCGCATGTTCAGGGTTTTACAGCTGTGACCACAATTGCTTTTGAACTTTCCATCCCCCAAGAGGAAGCCCTGAGCTGTCCGTGCCCCTCCCACCCCCCAGCCTCTGGCAGTCCGTGCTCTGCTTTCTGTCTCTGGAGTTGCGTGTTCTGGGCGTGTTCTGTGGCCTTCTGAATCCAGCTTCTCCCACTTGGTGGAATGTGCCGGGGCCCATCCCAGCTGTGGTGCAACTGGCCCCACTGTGTGCATAGACAGGTTTGTCTGTCTCTCGGCCGGCAGATGCTGGGCTGTCGCCCTTTCTGGCGATGTGAATAGCGCCTCTGTGAGTGCACACACACTCCCAGGCTGTGGGGCAGCCCCCCGCCGCCCCTGCACCCATCTCCTGTAGGTGCAGGCTGGCTGCTCTCTGGCACTGTCCCTTCCAGCTCCTGGTGGGCAGCAGGCTGGCATGTGGATGCCCAAGCCAAGCCAGGCCTTTTTATGGATGAGCTCTGCTCAGCCTGGGGCCCTGCCTGTGGGACCTGGGTCTGCGGAGAGCATGCAGCCAGGCTGTCGGGGGGCTGAGGGCATGCTTGGAGTCCAAGGTGCATGCCATGCCCCGTCCACCCCCCAGAGCTCTCCCCTACATGGGCATGAATGGCTCAGGCCCGACTCTGCTCCTGTGGGCCATCCACCTGTCCACCCTCCCTCTGCGGGCTCCACCCTCACTGGTGCCCGTGTTCCAGGCAAAAAGAGAATTGGAAGGCATGGAGCTGAAATCGCTGGAGGGCCTGGCCCAGTGTCAGAAGGAGACCAAGGCACACCTGTGGGGGTGCAGGAGAAGGTGGACAGCCGCTCTGGCAGGTGGGTGAGGGCTGGGCGCCACCTCCCTGCTCCACACATGACTGTCCTTGGCTACCCACCTGGCTCTGCGTTTCTGACAGAGGCCGTTTCCGACAAGTGCCTCCTTCACAAGAGCGACTCTGACCTCAAGATCTCTGCAGAGGGCAAAGCCAGGTGAGACCCCGTTCCTAGCTGTCACCTGGCAGGACTGCGGTCCCCGGGGAGGATGAGCTCTGCTGCCCTCTAGGGAGGGCACAACTGTCTCAGAAACCCTACTGTGTGGACAAGGCCTCCCCGGGGAACCCCTTCTGGCCCCTGCCCTGTAGCAGCCTGCACAGACCCTCCAGCCTTATTTCTGTCACCTGCTGGGGACACCCCAGTCTCCACTACAGCGTGGCAAGGCTGAGCGCCCCGTGACCTGCCCAGAGCCTCCCCTCCCTGTCCCACAGCTTGGCCCCCTGTGCCCACAGGGAGTTCGAGGTTGGGGCCATGCGGCAGGACCTGGCTGCCCTGCTGTCGTCCATGCAGCAGCTTAGGGTTGGCCACCCCGGGTGGAAGATTGCCAAGATCCAGAGCAGGCTGGCCACGGTAAGCCTGGGCCCTTGCCCATCCTGCACACCAGACCAGGGGCCCCCAGGGACACCTCAGGAACCAGCTCTCCTGCTGGGTGTCTCAGCCTTTGGGAGCACCGAGTAGGCGTGCCTGTCTGGCGCCCCCAGCACTGTGGGTGTCGGCAGTCTCAGTGAATGGAGTGGGCATTGGGCTGGGTGGTACGCCTGGATCCCACGGGGCGAGGACAGGTTGTGGCTGCCCTCAGCTGGGGGCCCTGCCCATCAGGAGGCTGTGTCTAGTTTCAGAACCAAATGATGAAACTGGAAAGCAGCCTTTAGGACAACAAAGCCATCCAGAACCTCAGGCTTCACACAGAGACCAAGCTGGTGAGAGGCGGGCCCCCTCCCCACCCCCAGCCTGGCCCACCCCACAGTCCTTCCATCGGTCTGCATGTCTGGTCTGAGCAGCGTTTCCCAGCAGATAAGACCCTGGTTTGTCCAGAGGGAGATAAAGCCCTCGTGAGCCCGGCCTCTTGTCGGATTTCCGTGTTCAGTGCCGGGCCCCTGTGTCTGCAGTGCGCAGAGGGGATGGCCGCCCTGCGGGAGAGCGTGATGCGGCTGTGGAGTGAGGAGGGCCCGTGGGCCCTGACGCTGGGCAGCAGGAGAGTCCTTACGTCTCTGGGAAAGCAGCAGTTCTTCATCAAGGATGTGGCACCTGGTGGGGTGGTCCCCGTGAACGGCTGGGGCGTGTATCGGGCCGTGAGGCTGGCAGTGGGAGCCGCCTTGTGGAAACGCTCCAGGTCCAGGGGGTCCTGGGGGAACCAAGGGCAGCGGGTGGAGGCAGAGGTCCAGGGAGTGAGCCGCGTCTCTGGGCAGGTGGTGCCGTGGAAGGCAGTGCTCATGAGCCTGGAGGCCCAGAGGAGGCTGAGAATGGTCTTGGGAGAAGTCCCTTGGTTGGGAGCCTGCCCA